>JASJET010000290.1:1210000-1810000 GCA_034092305.1 Diaprepes abbreviatus
GAGGCGCTAAAATCTTTCAAGTCAAACACCTACGAGTCTAAGTTGATTTGGGACTGCCGGCAAGCCCTAAAGCAATCGGGAAAGAACAATAGGGTATCCCTGATGTGGGTGAGAGGGCATTAGGAAATCAAGGGAAGCGAGGAAGCGACTAGCCTCGCAAAAGAAGGGACAAAAACTTATTTTCTTGACTAGGAGCCTTCCTATGGACTACCAAACAGCAACATAAAAGAGGAGCTCCGAAGCTGGGAACAAAATCAAATAAAGTTAAGATGGAATGTCTTAGACATTCGAAAAAATTTATAAATCCGTCGCCAAAGAACATAAAAATGCTTCTCGAACTTCCAAAAAGGGATATTCAAGTAATAACAAATATCTTCACAGAACACTGCCATCTGAGATGCCACCTTGAAAAAAAGGGGCAGAGCTGAGAGTGATATTTGCCATGTCTGCATTCAGCCAGCCATAACTGCAGAAAACCTACTATGTAAGTGCATGGCACTGTTCTGCGAAAGATTTAAATTCCTAGAAGGTGTCACCTTGATGCCTTAAGAAGCAAAGCACCTACTCCCCCGAAAAATAATAGACTTCATGAAAAATCTAAATATTCCGGGATGATATTAGATCAAATTAATGTACAAACGATCTTTTAGGTCGAAGTGCAGTAGAGAAAAAAAGAAAGCCTTAACGACCCACTCGCAATCTACAATCTACAACAATATTTTTGTCGAATAATAATCTATGTCAATATAAATTGTATAAAATATTAGTGGAAGAATATTTCTTTCAGATTCTTTATTTTCCATTATCGCCTTTATAAGGACGAAAAACCTGTTTGAAATGAATTTTATTGCATATTTTTCCTCTTTAGTAAATCTAAAATCTTTTATCATACCCCTAGATTTAAACCACAATAAGTTTGTTTGAACGTTTTTGATGATCAGTGGGTAGAGGATATTTTTAATATTTAACACACAAAATTTTTTATCAAATTTTACTTTCAATTTGTTTGCTTCTCGGGACTTTATGAGTTTATAAGTATTAGAAAAGACTACAAATGCGAAATTTATAAATAATATTAACAAAAAATGGATTTAAAAACTTACTTTAATCGGTAAATATTATAAGATATTATTTAAATATTGAAAATAATAATAATAATTTACACAACAATAAATTCGTACTTTTATTTTAGAACTGACATACCGATTAGCATGTTATACTCGTTTAAATAATGCAATTACAAAAGGATAGCATATAATTAGTGGGTGTACCCCAGTTTATCAACACCATTTCAAATTAAAAAAAAATTATTGCGTTATTCAGCATTCAAACAGAAGTCCCTAGTTCTGACAAGATGCTAATTCTACGAGGGAATTCGTTGTCTAAAATAAATACGAAGTAACTTGGAAGCTTCTAAGTCAACAATTTCTAAACGCGGAATATGGAGCAAACATGTTTCAAGTGCGTTCCAAGTTTCTGGATAAAAATGTCTTTTAATATTTATAAAATAAAAGTCCAGAGATTTAAGAAATATAAAACTTGACTATTATCTTTTTATTTTGTTCTTGTATGTTATGCATTAAGACAGTTCAATCATTTTAGATTTTCCTATTATTGTTACTAAAGAGTTTGAAGGAGAAGATAAAGTTTTGACCTACCGACATGCAGCATCATTTTCTGATTCAGTATTTCAATCCCATAAAGTAATTATTCCTTTTTCCGTACACGTTGAAGATGAGGCGCATGTATTTCTTTGCGATGGAGATCAGGTACCAAATTCAAATTGCTACTGGTTCATGCTACAAGCTTGGAAAAGTTTAGCGTCAGGATTTAGGAAGTGCAAGAAACAAGATATTCAATTCATATTTGATGGAATAGAACCTAAGGAATTTTGTAACAAAAGTACTATTAAATGGAAAGTAAGTTAAAATTAGAACTATAAATTGGCCAGGCAGAATATTGAAGATGTAGTTTGATTCTTGATGTAACACAAAACACGTTATTCATTACAACCTTTCAGTTTTTCAAGTAGGTAACTGTTTCAAGTGACAAAAGAAAAATTCCAGAATTTTTAAAAGAAATTATGATCTATTTTTAAAACGCCCCACACTGCAAATTTAGAATTTTTTTTTATAAAAATTATTGCGACAATTGAATTTTTCATGAAACCTATGGACCATCCTGAGCATTGAAAAAGTCAGAGCTTCATTAAAAATTGAGTTTTCACAAGAAAAGAGTCCCAAAAATCTCTTTGTGGGCCGCTTTGATTGAGGAAACTTTTTTCCCAGAACGTTTAATAGAATTATGATTAATAATTGGCACAATTGTATAGCAATGAATTATATACGTTAAATCATGACCAGACACTACAATACTAACAATAAGTTTAAAATATTGTTCTCTTATATAGGGCACTATATGCAATGCAATCTATTGTTGTTTTTTATAAATTAAAATTTTTAATTTTAGACATCATTTTTTGCAATTTATTTTTGGAAAGTAAACCGAGTTGACATTAGTTTTACTTTCAGAAATTATACGTAAACTCTAATCAGCCTACACCCTCAATTTATTTGCCTATCCTACAAAAAAAAGTCATAATTTGGCTAATGGGAAACATAATACATAACTTACAGGGGTGGCCCTTTATATTTCGGAAATAACAAACAAAAACCAATATTTAGCATTGAAAATGGTTTTTTGTTTTTCAAAATATTTTCCAGGATCATCAAAATACAAAAGTGGAAACTTCGAGACCTGGTACTGCAGAACATGCCTGGGATAAACAACACCATATAAAATGGTGTGGCAATATGTATTGAATCAAACAAAGATAAAAGTTATAGAAGCAGTTTACACTGACAATAATAAATGAAATCTTCAGTAAACCTAGTATTGAGATATCTAATGTTTGTCAACCAGTAGTTTGTAACATCAAATCATTGTTGTATGTACAGTAAAGCGAAAATTCGCGCTTCAATGGACACAGTCCTGATAGCTCGTAGTTTAAAGACAAGCGTTTAAAAATACAACCCAATCGAAACGTTGTACAAACAAACAAAAATAAATACAATGCAAGTCTAACAACCAGAATTTTGTCACTTTTCAGCATTATCTATAACCTGTAGTATTTTTGTTGATGAATAATGACGTCAATTTCAACTTTTGAAGAATAAATTGATAGAATTTCTGTCTAAAATTGAAAATGCAATTGCAAAAAAACCGTAACAGACAAATAAAGGAAAGCTTTATATAATTTTGAAAACCGTTAAAATTAGAACATAACGGATTTTCCATTTAAAATATTAAAATTATTTGGCTTTAATGATAATAAAAATTAAAAGTAAGTTTTTATCAACTCTGTATAATTTTTAGAGATCATCATTATTTTACAATAGATTATAATACTTTTACTAAAATGTCAATACAATCTGAAACATCTAATTTGGAGAGGCTAGGCAGGAACGCCCCTTAAATTTTGGTCTACAATTTCAAAAATAGTTAAATATCTCAAAAACAGCTTATCTTAGGTATATGAAACTCAACAGTAATTTACCCTTATTTAAACTGCTCTAGTAAAATATGGAATATTCCATTCAAATTTTGTCAACATGGTGTGGAACTTTTTTTTTTGAGCCATTTGGTATACTTCACAATAAATTTAAAAAGTAGTCCTAATAGACCTACATATCTCTTATTATAAATATTTTAAAAATGTTTTATCGTTCTCTGTACCGCACTCTAGTAAACTTCAAAATTTTTGATTTGACGAGGATAATTAATCTGGACAAAAAAATTTGCTTCCCTATGATTCCAAAAACAGTGATCAAAGTCATGATAACGTATACGGAGTATTCAAAATATTAAAAAATGCAGAAATAATCTTATTTGTAATTTTTTATAAATTTTATTTATTTAAATTGTTTTGAAAAAAAAACAAAGCATAAATACGTAGTTCAAAAAAAAAGTAAAAAATTAATTTTCTTCAAAAAAAGAAAATTTTTCCTATTTTTGATTGAACAGGTGAATTAAGTTGACAATGAACACTTTTCTGTCAATCTCAACGTAACAGATATTATTTGTTCTTTGCCAAAAAATAGCTACTTAATAACAATTTGACTATGCTAACCTGAGAACAACTGATTTACCTAGTAAAATATTATAGCATTGAAAATATATCTTATCGGCCAGTCAAAAAAATTATATTTAATCATTAATTAATTACTGGAAAATTATTGATTAAGAAATTTAAATTGTCAGTTACTCAATCAATAATTTCGAAATTAAAATTATAAACCAATGAAGTAATTGGAGATTCTTTTCTCAAATTTTCAATGAATTAATTGGACATTTCATTCCGAAAATGATTAAATAATAAAGTAATAACGAAGTAATTCATAAAATCATTTATGAATGTATCAATTGATAAAGTACTTGGTCACTTTAGGACTAAAATTAGCCATTCCCAGAGTAATTGAAAATTTATTTTTTGAAATTACCCATTGCAAGAGCAACGAATAATTTAATTTTTCACATTATTGAATTACTACTAATTGGTAATTCATTTGAATTAAATTTAAGAATTTTTTTTATAATTTAATGACGTGTTTTCGCAAATAATGCAACATCATATAAAGTAGCAACATACATACATGATTTTTTATCCTTCGTGTGCAGTTACCATTATCGTTCACTTTAAAAAAAAACGAAATGTGTATGAAAGCCATATTTATATTCTGAATTGTTCTAAGAACAAAATAAGCTTAGCTTGAACTCCATTGTATTGGTCTCAAAATATTCTAATCAAAAGATATGCAAAAACATCATATTGTTGCAAAAATGTAGCATGAGTTATATTCCCGTGAGACCTAACTATGTCGCAATATTACGCAACATTATGAAATAATTCTTAGATTTTCTAAAGTGTTGATTCATGTCTTGTCAGCATAATTAAACTATAAATATGACTTAATTGTAATTATCCAGTTAGATATAATTGTACTCTGTCACGTTACTAAAGTAAATAAAATTTTTTAAAAACAAACAGGCAACCCCCGTGTTGTTAATTCATGTGGTCAAAATTTTTCGTCGCACTTTTTTTGGTTTCTTTTTTTGGAATTCTTGAGTCAAATCGATAAACTAAAATTTTTTCTACCATTCTAAATTCTATTGATGAGACTAAAACATATTATCGTGGGCAGAATATGTGTCATTTTATTTTTAATTATTTACTATTTATCTTAGCCTCAACAAAAAATTGTTTGAGCGTTGTAAAACACGTTTTCCTTAACATTTTTCCCATAGAATTAAATAACATATTTCTCACTGTTAATTTTTCATTAGCCTATCAAAAAAAAAAGATTTTTAATAAAAGATAATTTCTTATTCATACACTTTTATAGTAAACTTGGTTTTTTGTCATAAAATTCTAAAAAGTTATAAAAAAACATTTAGGGTGTAAATTACCACTTAATAATTCAATACTTTGTAAAATAAAATGATTTATTTATTTATTTATTTATTTAGCAACCGGCTCAAGTCCAATTACAAGAAAGCGGAATCTATATTTCGTACATTTCATTTTAAATTGTATACCTTAACTAACCCTAACACATCCAAAAGAATACAACACTATATTAGTAAGATACAAACAACTAAATCAACTTTACGGATAACCAAACGTCATGCGTATATGCCGTAAAATTGTTGGGAGATTGTCAAAATGAATGTCACAAAGTACGGAAATGTTATTAAAAATTTGACATATATCATAACTTCGGTTCTGAAAAATTACCTTGGCACCTGAAAATAAAGATAGGCTGACGCCTGTTACTTATACGAGGCACCTGAGAGGATATTTGGTGCTGTAAAAATGGATAATACATTTTTGCATGTAGGAGATTTTATAAAAATGTTACACACTGAGAATTCCAGCAAAGGTTTAAAAAAAGCTCTCCAAACCTGGTCGGAATCAATTTTTGGTTAATACTCCGCTCAGGATAAATGCCTATCTAAACACAGAATATTTCAAAAAGCTTTGAATAAATTCCACAGAGTGCTAGTGGCAGTTATATACAGGAGATCATTTCAAATCAAATCATATATTTTCTTTGATATTAGTACAATGTATCGGAATTGTCAAGTAATGATCCTATTTTCGAAAATCAAAACAGGATCATTTACAAGTCTACTAATATAAACTTAAAAATTACAAAAAATAAAAATTGAAAACAGAACACTTTAGCTCAATAAAATATAACACCATGTTAAAAAGTTGACACAATGGTAAAATGCTTCGCGGAGCAAGAGAATAATATGGCCTGGTGCCAAGAAAAGTCGCAGTTTTTTTAAAATTTATTTTCGTCTGCAGCTCCTAATTCCACCGGTAGACGATCAAAAACCTTTAAAGAAGTTATCCATGGGACCTGGTCCTAGAAAAGAGAATGTACAAATTATCCCTACACTTATAAGAGTTCACCTCACCACACCTACTGAACAAATTCAAATTTGCTTTTACGTATGTAGCATTCAGCAGAATATTAATATCAGTAACCTCAGCAAATTTATCACTACAAGACTCCTCTGTGCAATCAAAACCCTTTGCATATACACAGAGGTATGCATGATATTTTAGAAAAGAAACCGTATTAAGAAATTAATAGCCTGTTCTGGATTTTAGAATATAGAAATTTTTGGTAATATAATTTGGAAAACGTTTGAAAAAATACATAGTGTGGAAATCCGCGATAATTTTTAACCAACGATTGATCACCTTATTTTAGGGATAGGAAAAAACATTGCCTACTTTCCAGGTATTCGGTAATACATCATTTTTCACCATCAAATTAAAAATGCGTGCAAGAGGAGAGTTTAAGTCAAAGGAGCAGTGTTTCACTAAAAAACTTGCAATTCCGTCAGAGCCCATGCAAATGTGTTTTTGAGCTTCTTGTTGGCGGCCCTAACGTCATCGGGAGAAACTGTGGGAATGTCGATTGGCTTCGAGATATATATTGAATGATTCTCTCCGGGTTGCTGCGAAGTCTTATACATGCTTTTAAAATAGCTTTCAAAAACAGTAACAATTTTATCTGATCTTGGATTACACGAATGCGTTTTTTTTTTGCTGATAAAAGACCAAAAATTTGAGGGATTATTATTCATATCTGACTCAGCAATGATAATAAAATCTTCGTATGACCGTTATGTCTGAATTTTAATGAGCTTATGCAAGATCTTATACCTTTTTATATAAATAAAAAGGATCTGTTATTTAATAACTGGCGACGAACTTTTTCTTTTTTTTTTGTAAGCCAAAGAGGAAATTTTCTTTTTCTTAGTAACTTCGGAGGAATGCAGATAGTAAAGAGATTATTTAAGATATTATAGAATATTTCGCAGCTTCTAAAGATTGAATAATAGGGAACCAGTTAGTTTGGAGCATTAGCTCACAGAGCTTGGAAAAATTCGCTTAACTAGGCGACCCTGTTTGTCGAGAAATTCGCGCTGTCGTAAAGTGTCGCTTTAAACTCATATGTCAAGGCATGGTAGTGTGAATCTTCTATAACTAAAGATAAATCATCCCTTAATAGATTGATAATAATATAAGATAATATTAAGTTTAGTTAGCGGTAGTAGGCATAGGGGCACCGTAGACCGACCAGACGTCGCCAGACGGTTTTCCCGGAAGCGGCTTGATTGACACGTGCCGGGAGTCCTTTAGCACGTGTCATCGAGGTCGTTATGTATGAATGAATGATTTTCTACGAATAATGGTACTTTGAACCAGACATCACCGATTACGTTTCCCAGTACCGCCTTTATTGACCCGTGCCGGCGGTCTTTAGACACTTGTCACTTATGAAATAATGTATGTTATCTCAAATAATTGTACGTTGAACCGCCATACATCGATAATTGGTTTCTTCGGAAGCTGCTTTTTTGACCGGCACCGACAATCCTTTATTACTTGTCATCGAGGTCGGTACGTACGAAATAAAGTATTTTTCCACGAATAGTGGCACTTTGAACTGCCAGACATCGCTCACTGCGTTCTTCGGAAGAAGCTTTATTGCCCGGCGCCGACAATCCTTTGGCACGTGTCGTCGGGGTCATTACGTATGAAATAAGGTATTTTTCCACGAATAATTCTGTAAATTTAGTCCTATTATTTTTAATTATTACTTACAGGGTGATTTATGTAGGTTTTTATTCACACATGCATTGTGGTTAGATTCATTTCTATTTTTTGACCGTGCAGTTATTAATTAGATTTTACTTTTTTGAGTTTCGGTTATAGTATTACTTTATAAGAAATTAATACATGAGTAGTATACTGGCAAAAGCTACATATATAACAGATGTGTAAAAAATGTATTAAAAAACAATATCAATTTTCTATATTTATATTTGTATTAAAATAACAAAAAAGTTAAATGTAAGTTAATTAAGTGAACCGCCTGTTAACATTAGTATTTCTCTGAAGATGGTTTAATCAATAAAATAAACCGAAACGTCAGAAAAACATGTGTTAATTTCTTATAAAGTAATATTATGACCGAAATCAAAAAGTAAAACCTAATTGTGGTTATACTCATCCGTCTACCCGAGCATCATAAATTATCCTTTAACCCCTGGTGCTCGAGTTTTTTTTGTCGGGTGCCATCGGCTGGCCCCGCCAGATATCGCCACTTGTCGTCAGGGGTTACATATGAAATAAAGTATTTTCCCACTAATAATTTTGTAGATTTATCCCCATTATTTTTAAATATTACTTAAAGTGTAATTTATGTGAGTTTTTATTCGCGTATGCATTGTGATTAGGCTCATCCGTCTATTCGACGACAATGTCAATATACTCTAAACCTAACAACAGGCTACAGCTTAAGCTGTATTACCACCGATCTGGAGGTTACTGTCGCAGTCGATTGCAACATAAATACAATATATTTGATATGTTAAATGTGACCGTTACAAATAAAGATATTTTAAAATGAATAAATGTCTATTCAGGCATCGTAAATTATCTTTTGTCTTCTGATGGTCGGGGTATCTTTTTGTCGCGTGCCACTAGCAGGATAGGTCTGCTTTTTCCAGGAGGTAATAAATGTTATATTCTAGGTTTATTTTCTATGAAAAGATTTAAGCTTGTTATTCTTATACGGTAATTACTTGTAATTTCGGCTGGATTACTTTTAGGCCTAGATTGCTGTTTTAATATACGATATTTCGAAAATGATGTTTAGATTATAATTGTTCAGATTTTTAACGAAGTGGTTGTAGAGCCGCTGAATGATATAAGTTTAGAAAGAAAAACATGCGTGTTCGTACGTATGTATGTATGTATATTTGTGTAAAGTACATGTTTCTCTGTCGTTATGGTGGATTAAGTGATGGATTCGTCTGTTACCTTGTGACAATATGGCATTTTTTTTCAAATGTAATATAAACAAGACATATAGGTATACTTACTTAGTTATTTGTCACATATATTGAAATATTTTGTCATTACTGTTGTTTTATAGTAACAACTAAATCTTCAGACGCTATGATTTACTAAGTTAGTGGATGTACATATAAGCACAGGATAACACATGGTGCATAACTATTTCAATTTTTACATAACCCGCTATATTCTCGGTGTTTTTTCTAGTCTTGGACCTAAGAAAGGTAATCTAATTTATTGGTTTACAATATCCTTAATAACGAGGAATTTCCCAGCTCCAGCCGCGTGTAGAGAGCTTTTTAGATAATGTCTATAGGTCAAGTTATAGGAAGGAAGAAATATAATTTTCTAGAAAAAAATAAAATAACTTTCAGGCCCTACCGCTCATTTTAATAAATATACAAAAAACATATATCGGTGGTAGCTTGAAAGAAAAATTTTAAAATTGATAAGGGAATAGGTGACTTAAATTATTGATTATTTTTTAGATATTCCCTATATGAAAAGTCTGCAGAACCCGAGCATCATAAATTATCCTTTAACCCCTGGTGCTCGAGTTTTTTTTGTCGGGTGCCATCGGCTGGCCCCGCCAGATATCGCCACGAAGGTATAAAAGTTGATTTTAGTATAATTTTTTCGATTAAATACATAAATTTAGAGGTTCACACTGTTCGTACTAATCATTTTTATTAAATAAATATAAGAAAATACATGCATTGACGTTAAATTGAGAGAAAAAAATTAAAAATTGCAAAGGGATAAGTAAATTAAAATATTGAATGCCCTTTTTAAGGTATTATTTATACAATGGGTTTTTAAACATGTTTTCTTTGGATGACCACAAAGGTAGATGTGAAGGCGATTTGAATAGGAGTAGGCAAAGGGGCACCGTAAACCGACCAGACGTCACCAGACGGTTTTCCCGGAAGCGGCTTGATTGACACGTGCCGGGAGTCCTTTAGCACGTGTCATCGAGGTCGTTATGTATGAATGAATGATTTTCTACGAATAATGGTACTTTGAACCAGACATCACCGATTACGTTTCCCAGTACCGCCTTTATTGACCCTTGTTGGCGGTCTTTAGACACTTGTCACTTATGAAATAATGTATGTTATCTCAAATAATTGTACTTTGAACCGCCATACATCGATAATTGGTTTCCCCGGACGCTGCTTTTTTGGCCCGTACCGACCATCCATTGCACCTGTCATCGAGGTCGGTACGTATGTAATAAGGTATTTTTCCACGAATAATTGCACTTTGGATCGGCCAGACATCGCCAGTAGCTTTTTGGACACGTGTCGTCGGACTCGTTACGTATGAAATAATGTATGTTTCCACGAATAATGGTGCTTTGAAGTCGTAGTCAGTAGCAACATATAATACAATATATTTGACATGTAATATTTGACCGTTACAAATAAAGACGTTTTAAAAATTAATAAATGTCTATTAGGTCATTATCTTTTTGTCCGCTGGTGCGTTTATTATTATTTTTGTACGGCAATTATGTGTAATTTCTGCTCTATAAATTTTACGCTTATATTGCTGTTTTAATACATTATATTTCGAAAGAAAAACATGCGTGTTTGTATATATGTATGTACATTTGTATATATGTGTGTTTGTGTAATGTACAAGTTTCCGTGCAATTATGATGGATTAAATAATGGGTTCGTCTGTTACCTTGTGACAATAATGCATTTTTCAAATATAATATAAACAAGATATACAGGTATACTTAGTTATTTGTCGCATATATTAAAATATTTTGTCATTACTGTCGTTTTATAGTAACAACTAAATCTTCAGACCCTGCGTTTGATAAACTAAGTTAATAGCTAGATATAAGCACAGTATGATGTAATAACTATTTGAATTTTTACAATACTCTTAATATCGGGGAGTTTTCCCAGCTCTAGTCGGATGTTGAGAGCTTTTTAGATAATGTCTATAGAACAGGTTATCTGAAGGGAGTAAGGGTTGATTTAAATATGATTTTCTAAAAAAGTTGATAACTTTGAGATCCCACTGATCATTTTTTATTAATGTACAAAAAAAACGTATATCGGCGTTGGCTTTGAAAAAAATAATTAGCAAGGGGGTGGGCGAATTAGAGTTTTGATTGCTTTTTAGACGTTGTCTATATGACAGGTCTACAGAGAAGGGGATAAGAATTAATTTTAATATAATTTCTAGAAAAGTAGAACCACTTAGAGACCATATGGCTAGCGCTAATCATTTCTATTAAATACATATACGAAAAACATACACCGGTGATGACTTTTTAAATAATGTCTCTATATGTCAGATTTCAGAAAGGTATGAGAGTAAATTTTGATATATTTTCTAGAAAAGATATATAAATGGATGCTGACAAAGGTAGATTTGTGGGCGGTGATTTTTTTTCTACGAGTATATTAAACGTAATAATAATAAAATTGAGACCCCATTTTCTTGAAACCGACGTGAGGCTTGGTTTTCTGTGAAACATTCATCTTTACGTACAGGGTATGGATTACTATTGTTTTATAAAGTGTATATTCTACTGTTTAAACAAGGCATATATTATTATTTTTTAAAAATAGGACTCGCCCGAACCCTGCTTCTTGTGGTCTGTGTGTGTGTGTGTGTGTGCGCGCGCGCGCGTGTTTGTGCGTGTGCGCGTGTGTGTGTGTGTGTGTGTGTGTGTGTGTGTCTTCACAGCTATTGTTTTATCAAAGCTAGGTTCTATTGTTGGAATTTGTGTTATTTGAACAGCCGTAAATGATGCATATCAGGGGTCTTTATTACCGAACAGCTACAAATTATGGCGCTAATACTGTAAAATCAGGATATTTAACTTCTTAATATCCTTTTGAAAGGTTTGAAAAAATTAAAGTTCTCTGTATTATTTAAAATTTTACTTTTGTTCATCATTGAATGCTCTTGATGTTGATCCTTTTATGGTCCCTCGATATGTTTTTATGTGATTTAATGTTTGAAGCGTCACTGTGACTGTCCTATTAAACCGCCGCTTTGGTACTTATATGGAAATATGCTAAAGTCAGAAAAGACTCTGTAAGGTTATATATATATATATATATATATATATATATATATATATATATAGTAAGGGTAATTATTGAATAAGTTATCTAGTTAGATAAGACCGGTTCATATTTTCTGAAAAGGGTGCTGTAGCGGTTTAAGGAGTAAATAATATAATTTTAATTAATCACGTAACCTTCATACGATATGTAAAATATTGTATTTACCTTTCTATATGTATATTTTAAAATAAAAGAATTTTATTTAAAATTTTGTAAAAACATTGATACATGATATACTTTACAAATTTAGTACTAAAAAAAATAGGGATAGTCCTTAGAGCTCAATACAATGCATCTTGACATATTTAGAATATTGTTTTGTAGGTACCAATTCAGGCAGTTCAAGACATTCTTCTAAGAATTTGATGATTATGAAAAGTGCATCCTAACAGAAGAATAGCTAAATTGTGAAGGTAACGAGTTTAATGTAATTATTCTCAGAAGCTTCAATAAAAAAGTCAGTTAGCTTAAAAATGACATCTATACTGTGTACTCTGTTTTTGTCATTTTAGTTGATTTGTCTTATTATTACTACGTCATCAATGTGTTATTGCCGACTATCAATGCCTTGTTATTACCGTGTGTTGTTGCCTTTCATTATATTATGCTTTATTTGATTTCTGTTCTTCTTAGTATCTCATTTAAGAAACCCCATAAAACACAGCAATGGGGTACACATTACATATTACTTTAAGTGAAACAAAGGTAAGAATATTCCAACCAACCATAAACTATAATATAACTTAAATACCTGTCTTCACAAAAATGGTCGTACGCTCCGGGGTCAGGAGTATTCCGGCAGAGTTAATAAAATGTAAAATAATATTTACTTACAAATGTAGTGCTATCCTATAAAGTAGCCGCTTTTATCTAAAATTATTATCTATGAGAGAAAACAGACTTTACTACGTTTTTAGACCTAATTATTAAGATTCACTTTCTTAAATGAACTTCGCTCTAAAAAGAACTCGTTTTATTTTGGAGTTATATTCAATAATTGCATTTTATTTTATATATCCGTCCTCACAATTTATTAATTTTGATCAAAAAGAGGCACAGAACACAGTAAAACTAGCAAAAACAGCGGTTTTCCAGTTTTTACCTTTTTTTTTAAATTTCCTCTCAATAAATCTATCGCGGATATATTTTACCAAAATCCTTTGCTAGACAACATGTTGAAAATCGAATTAAAATATCTCAAATCCATGAAACTATTTCATATGAACATATTTAACTTAATATTCGAACTTTAGATTAAAGTGAACTTGTATTCTATTTTATATTTTCATCCACAATTTCGACGGTTTAAGACAGAAAGAAACAGAATGCGTCAAAGTTCACCGAAACGACAATTTTTCCAGTTTATTACCATTTTTAATCCCCTGAAATAAATCTACCGAGGCCTTATTTTACAAAACTTCCCTTACGAGACTCCCTACCACATGCTGAAAATCGAATAAAAATATTTGAAATTCATCAAAAATGCTTAATTTTAACACATTTAAGACTATTATCCATGTATAAGACCATGATAAACTAGTTGTACCGATCGAGTATTTAACTGAAACCCATAAAATTTTCGATAATAAATGGATATTTACATCTTAGAAATTACCAGTTACATTTCTTATTTATTTGTTAATCTATAAAGTTAGTTATGTTACTTAAAGTACAGAACAATTTGATTGCATTTCGGTTTTGTTCTTTTAAAAGTAACATATTATTATTTTTATTTTTATACAGATCCTGAAAATTTCTTGGTACCGAAATTAAATAAAACTATTTCCTTTTAAAATAGAATAAAGGTTTATAGACATCACAGACGGTCGCTTGGTCCTCAATCTCGTTTTTTTTTTTAATATTTTCTCATTGTATTCATTGTAGAGCTTCATACCCCTTTTCATAAAAGTTTTTTTATATATGTCTATTCTTTTCTTCAGGAGTTACACATTGTACCGGATGCTTTTGAAACTCGTCTTTTCTACCTTTACTATACAAAAGGTCATAAATCGTCAGACACCTTCTTTGTGTATGGTAGTTGTTAATACTCAAATATTTAAAAGCAAAGACTTTTTATTAAATATCATTGTCTCGTAAGCCCTTTTTAATATATAACATCCTAAAACTACTTTGCATTCTCCTCATTTTCGAAACTCGACTTTTTTTTTATATCCTTACAATACAATTCAAAGGTAATAAATTGTCAGACCCTTCATTGGTGACGGTCTAGTTAATACTAAAAACATTTTATAGCATACACTTTTCGTTAAAATTTATTGTCTAAATATCTTCTTTTGACGATCATAACAAAAGTGGTAAATAAATTTAGGCCTGTTTAACATGCCTGAGAAAAAAATTTAAAAATTTGCAAGGAGAGACAAATTAAAATATTGATTGCTTTTGGATAATGTCTATATGACAGGTCTATAGAGAAAGTGTAAGAGTTGATTTTAATATAATTTCTATAAAAAATTGAACAACTTAGAGGTCGAGCTGCTCATGCTATCATTTTATTATTAAATAAATATATACAAAAACATACTCTAGTAGTAACTTTAGAGAAAAATTTAAAATTGTTAGGGGTAGTCGAATTAAAATATGGATTGCCTGTTTTAGATGTCTATATATATTAGGTTTCAAAAAGGTATGAGAGTATATTTTAATAGAATTCTCAAAAAATACAATATCTGAATGTATTAGCCACACTGCTTCTAGCGCACCAGACACGTTGCAAGTTACAAAGAAATTTTGCCTATTTGTTTATATTTATGGAAAGAAAATGCGAAATTTAGATATAAAGAAAAATCCAGACATTTTATATATTAATCACTTGTATGTATTTAAAAAGCATTGATTTATCAAGACGTGTTTTATACTTTTTTGACCAGGCCTCTATACTAATATTATCAAATGCTAAAATATATGTATTCACGTAATTTTACTTTCAGGGTTTAATCAAAACTGTATCTGATTTAGTTCGGATCACTGTCCTTAAGCCCTATCACCAGCGTCAAGGTACAGATACTTTGATAGGGGCCGCCCTCCCTCCTCTTTACCTTATATGACAAATTGTGTATTCACTACGGTGCTCCGTAATAATAATTACGCAATTTTCCATAACAAGGAAACATTTAATATTTAATTACTAGGGTTAGGATATTTCAAATAAATATTCTGAAATAAAATTCAACAAAATTTATTAAATACATACAGGTGAATATTATAGATATATTATTATAGAAACTACCTCATTTAAAATAGTTTTAAAACTATGGCAACTGTATCTACAATTTTCAGTAAAATTCAAAATATTTTAGTAATCTGACTACTCATTCAGTACAAACTAATGGTTTAAAAATGTTACTACTTTCAGCGCTTATGTTATACACAAAGAAATATGTATTTTACTATAGGAGGACTACTGAACCTCTTTCCTTAAAACTACTCACTGTGCGCGTATCCTCTCTCTCTCTCTCTCTCTCTCTCTCTCTCTAAGCTAAAACATTCTAATTAAAATATAAATTATATTAAAAGCTAATAGTGAGGCTATAATAATAGTAACAAGTTGTATCGTTTTAGATATACTACTGTTTAGTTTTTAACATTGATTATAAAAACACAAGAATAACTGATCCTAAATACTGATATTTTGCTTACTCTATTGTTATTATACTATTAGTTTATAACTAGACTATTTTTATTTTCTACATTTCTTATAACCAAATGGGTAAGAATCATGATTGTCTAGAAACACACGCTTAACTGAGTTTGGTTTGTATAGCTTCGTTTCTTCTTTAGTTATCACTTCATGTACTTTAGTTCTTCTAATATTCGTGGTTGATATTATAATCGGGCAGATCCTTTCTTGTAAAACCATTTCCTTAATGGAATTAAAATTGATAAGCTGACTCGCTTTGTAGTTTAGGCTTATGCCTTTGACTTTACATATCACTCTTTCGTCGTTATCCGAAGCGGCGAATAATTTGTAGGCGTAGTTCTTGGAGCCTCCGCTTACAAACTCTGTTATATAACTCCCTTGTCCGTATCCCGCTAGCTCATCCGTCATATCTCCTATAAATTCTCCTATCGAAGGTTCAGACTCCCCTTCCTTGTGGGTAAAAATCACCGAGTCTGTGTCGTAATATAAAACACGAGTACCCAGAAGTTCAAGGTAAGAATACAGTTTTAAGCGAGCCTGAGCTGTAACATAAGCTGCGATAGCTACATTAACTGTTGATAAAGAATCATAACTTTCCTCGGTAAATTGGTAATTAACTACTAGTGTGTCTTCGTTCACTGGGAAAACGTCGTTGATCTCTAAACAGGGGTTGGTTAACATTGTGTAAAGCTCTTCAGGTTTATTTATTATCTTACATTTTGCTTGACATTCTGCTTGACCGAATTTGCCCCAAAAACTATTTAGTATTAGCTTCGCTTGAGCTCTTAATCCGGGGTTTTTAGAAATTTTGTCATAATCGAGCTTTACACCCTCTTTGTCGTAGAAGTCTTTTATATATTTATTCTTTTCTTCAGGAGTTACATATTCTGCTGGCCAATCTGACGCTTCCTGTTTAATTTTAATAAACTTATTCATCATTTCGACAAATAACCCGCCATTTTTCTGGAGAGGATTATATATCTCTACCTGATATTTCCATATTTCTAAAATATTCAATATTTTGTAACCCATTTCTAGGGCCTTTAACACCTCATCTATCACCCAGGTTCCTTCAAGAGCACGTTCATTCTCATCGTGAGTACATTCTGCATAATTTGACGACTCACCGCACATCTTACATAAAACAAACATTAATTTATTGTTCATTTTTAAAGGTAATACAGGGTGATAGAGTTCATTCGGGGGTAAAATTTTGCATTTTATTAGTCCTTCTGTATGATGTAAAGTTAATTGTCTGCATTCTTCTCCAACATAAACCTGGGGATGCCCGATGGGGAACTTTCCATACTTACAAACCCAGGGATAAAGGGAGCATACATCTAAGTATTTTATTTTTTCTTTACCGGTTGTTTTGTAATAGGTTTTACAATTACCGGTGCGACCGCCGTAAAATGCTTCCCTTGGGTTTAGTGGAGTATTAAAGAGTATAGGGTGTTTTTCTGTATACTCATTGATTTTGGGGTTTTCCTGTAATATTTTTCTAAATTGGCATTCCCAAATTTCTATCACTTCATACCCAAAAGATCTTAATCTTCCAATTTTCGCTACTGTATTTTCATATCTGTTATTCAACGTTTCTGTAAGATTGTCGGGTAGAGGTATATCTCTTTGATGTTTTAAGCATTCAGGGTGACCATGGTAGTAGCATCCATGGAACTCAAATATTTGTCGCGTCAATGAGCAATATCCATCAACTTTTACGCCGTTTATATTCATCTCGTTCTCCTTTGCAGCATGCCTAATGTCGATTCCCCTCTGATGTTCTTCCCAAATCAGCCACTTTATAGCAATTCGTGATTGATTGTCTCGGTAGCGATATCCGTTTTTAGGAATTATTCCAGTGGTTTCAGGTTTTAGAAAATTGCGCCTAAAAACCTTATTACAAGTTGATGCAATAGTAGTAGCTTCAGTAAATGGACAAACATTAGTAGTGGTCAACATTTGCTCTCTAAATTTCTTGCAAGTTTCATAAAGTATTTCTACATCCGAAATACAATATTCGACAATATCACGTTGAAAATTAAACTCATCATTTTTATGTAGTTCATACCACTTCAAAAATGTTAAACGTTCCTCTTCATTCATTGTATCTGGACTGTAATATTCAACAGGTGGTAGCGTTCCAATGTAATCTTCGTTTATCTTTTTATTGAAAAGATGAGGAAAATACCCCTTTTTGAATTTATCAGGTAGCCCAAATGTTTTCGGTAACTTCGACAAACTTAGTGGAAAATAATTTATTGAATCAATAAATTTTATGTTTAATAACTGTAATATGATTATTTTAGTACCTCTCATGATAACCTCCGGTGTGAGGTCGGTGCTTGTTATGAGTTTATTAAGGATAAATTGATTATCAAACGCACCGCCGTTATGGCTTATTACTATTACATTTTTAAAGAGAGTCCTCTGTTGTAAAACATATTCTAAAAATCGGTCTAATGGATTGGCTCTTAATATTTGTTTAGTTACTCCGCACTTTGCGCACAACCGTGTATCAACATCTATACAGTCTTGACAAAATTGTTTAAATACACACAAGTTAACTTCATGCAGTAGTGATCCATCGTCTAACTGTTTTTCTTGACGCGTTTCAAGATCAAAAAATATAAATAGTGTATTTTCTGTTTTCGGCTCTCTCGTATCCTGTTGTATATAACAAAGATGTCCCTGCGGCTGATATCTGTTACAAATTTTGCAGAAAATTTCACCACATGTGTGTTTTCTATTGTCTTTTATTACCTTGAGACATAGGGTGCATTGTTGTAGGCGATTACAAACCGTACTATCTTTATCATAAGAACCCAGTCTTTTGTGATTATCGAAACACTGTTGGCTTTTAAATGAACGATGGCAGTCCAAACATTTAGTTTGTATTTCAAATTGACAGCGAGGAGCTTGTTGACAGCTTACACATGTTTTACCACACCTATGTTGATTTTTTTGGTTATAAGGAATATGGCAGACTTCACAGTAATACGAACAGCAAAAAGCAGCAGTTAAAGATGTAATAACGCTATAGTGTCCTTTGTGGTATAAGAGATTTAGGTTTCTTCCGTTACTATCGCCCTCAAAAATTACTTCTCTCCCCTTACTTCCATACTGGTAAACTACTATTTTGTACTCATCACCAAGGTAACGTTGACATTTTATAATTTCGGGAATTCCTGCCCCCTCTTCAGTAATTATTACCTCCGCCTCTTGCATCAGCATCAAAGCTCTTTCCCTCTGAATTTTATTGATGTCTCGACGTATCTTGGTATAAAAAATGTCTTTGGTTACATGAGCGATAGCCACTGTCAATGCTCTAGGTAAACATAAGTTATCGGAGTTATTTATCTGTACAAGCCCTTTACGTCTTAGTACTTCTTCTTCAAATGTTATGTAGCCTCTTCTTCTTCCTCTTCCTTCAGGCAGCCGCACACTGGTAATGCTTAGACAGAAGACATCAGTATTAAAACCTGTTGAGTTGGACTGATAAATCCCCTGTATAACGTTCCAAATATCGTCTATATTTATCGCGCCCAATTCTTTAAACGGCAGCCATCCATCACCTCTTGAAAAATTTTTTGAACTGAATCTAAGGCCAACTTTGTCCTTAGAATTTAAATTCATGGTACTGAATTTTACAATGTCAGTTATAGCATTTTTAATCCACGAAACAGGCTCCCCATTCTGTGGGATATCTTTAATTTTAAAGTCCATTGTACGTCCACGTATATTGAAACGCCTTACATGCTTTACTGTGTCTTTGATTATAATAAACTTGTCCATTTCAACAAAGGGTATGAGACGAGTAAGTGTTGCTTTATAGCCAAATTAAATAACTTCACAATCTATGCACAAACAAAATTTCATGAACAATATGAAAACTCTACTAAGCAATATCGCCAAGAGATTGAAAGTAGAACACAACTGCTCTTGTCAATGTCGAAAATGTCACTAAGATTTAATCAAAGATGAGTAATCTATTTATATTAATCAACTTGAGATAAATTTCGAAAACGTACGAAAAACCAATTAAATATTGAAAACCAAAAAAAAGAAAAAAGTACACGGTCACTGTTAATACACTGAAAATTGTGCTTCTGTAACTGATATCGAAAAAGAAAATAACCTCTTACGATATATGTATGTACTATATACTCCAGAAATGAGTAAAATATGTCAACTTTCGGCGAAAATGATTAAAGAATAGCCTTTAACAAAAAGAACTCGAACGAAGTAATACTGGGGATCGGCCGATAGAATGTTATACCTTCGACGAGTCTAAAAATTTGTAATAATAAAACAGAGAGAATTTATTAATTCATATGCACTACAATTACAACTAGAGTTAGTGACGATACAAGAAAGCGTGCTTTATGATTTTATCGATACCTGAACGATGGCAGGTATCTCGAATAGTACTAGAATAATCTAAATTCTTCTCCAGAAGTGACTTCAATTTCTTGAATTAAAATAAGTTGTTTTGAAGTTCTATAACAAACAAAAAAAAGCTAACGCTAGTTCCTACGAGCTATGTTTATAACCAATAAACAATTCACAAAGTGTACATCACATTAATATGAATCTTTATAGTGTAGTTTAAGTGGATCAATAATAGATAAAAACTTTTTTCGAAATTGGTACTTCCCAGAATAGTTCTTACTCAAAATCAAGAATTTACCAAATTCGGTTAACACTTTAACAGCGTGTAAATTTATGTGGCGTAAGAAATACGCTAACATACTGCAAAATTTCTGACGCTGTCTCTACAAATTCATTTCATCCCCAAGATATGATTAATTCTCATTTCATTTCATTAGATTTATGGTTTTATTCTAAAATCTTTTAATCTTAGCCGAATTAGATGAGAAAGTGGTTTATATTTGTTAAATATTAATATTATTTACCTGTAACTTGATGTTAACTTCCCCTAGTTTCACAACGCCTGTTAATTTTAAAAATAGGAAAATATTTAGTATATATTTTTATTCATAATAAAAAACCCTGAGGAGAGATAGAGTAAAACTATATATATATATATATATATATATATATATATATATATATATATATATATATATATATATATATATATATTCTGCATTGAAAATAAAGACTTGGTCGAAACTAACCCTAAATATTATGTACTTTACAAAGAGCTTTAACGATGGAATCAACTTTTAGTGGAAATGTTTTTATATTAACATCTTAATCGAAATTATACCTTTCTATCTCTCTATCTATTTCAATTGTGTACATTTTTAAATAATGGAATTTCCTCCCCATCATATTCTAAATTTTTATCGAATTAGCTCTTCGGGGCTGTAATCTATTTATTATATGTGTGTTTTTTTTTTTGTTATCAACAATTACTAGGGTATTTTAAGAACTATACTGGTCAATTTCCTATAATTCATTTATAATTTTCATTTTTATACGCTTGTTAATTAAAATTTTTGATTTATCTTGCTGTCAATCTCTTTAACATTCTTTATAATAATAATAATGAATTTTAAGAGCAATATTATTTATTTACTACATCTTAACACGTAACATGGTTATGACGTTATTTTAAGGTGATCAAAAATCTTTAAAATCGTTTGACATCTTATTGACTATAATAGTCAAATAATAAAAATGCTGCTAATACTAGTAAATAATTTCTAATCCATGCTAAAGTGAAATAATTTTAAATAAATAACAATTAATTTATTTCCTGAGTTCAAGCTCACACAAAAATGTGGGCTTAGTTTTGACCAAGTCTTTATTAACAATGCAGAAATATACAAACCATTTACATTTTTAAGATAAGATAAAATTTATAAGAACAGATACTAATTATGAAAAGCAGAAAGTATATAAATATATTTACAATTTATTTATTTTACAGAAATTGCTACTCGTAGAAAGTAATAAATAAAGCAACTTATATGAAAATTGTATATTCATCTTACCTATAGTATTTTATGAATTGTTTGTAGAAAATACAATTTCCATCGAGATTTTCAAAAGATAAAATAAATCTTAATAATTAGTTTTATTTCATAATAAATACCATCTAAAAAATATTTTTTTAATTTTTACATTTTGTTTCGAAAAAAGATAATTTATTGAAAGTAAGAGTTAGTTAGAAGAAGTTAGTTAGAAGAATATCTGATTTTAACGTAATTATTTTGATATAAAATAAATGAAGAAAAAAACTTTTATAATTTTAAGAAAACATAAAAGGAAAAAACTTTTTCCTATTAAAATAGCCTTTAATCGAGAAAATTTCCCTTTTCTTTAACTTTAACGAAATTAAAAACTTAAGATAAAAAGAATGAAATCAAAATCTTCTTACCATACAAAAGAACACTTGAAGAACAAGAAACTTAACTAGTACAAACTCTAATTCGCGAGTAAAGAATAAATTTTAGACCCTCTTAACAAGCTTTTTACTACCTGCTAAGCTCAAAACAATTTACCTAAAAATTCAGGTTAGTGCCGCCCTCGAATTTGTTCTACCAATAGAAATTCTCTACTTTTGTACATTCCCCCGATTGCAATGATGGATATTTTACCCTCGCCAATTCACTTTGGTACCGCCCTTGAATTCATTTAAGGAGATAGAAATATACTAATAAATGCCTGAAATTATTATTTAATAAAAAAATCTTAAACCGCATGAAATAAAAGTAGAAAAGCCACCTAATAATATAAAAGATAATTAGTAAATTGAAATCAAAATTTTTTATTTAAATCAAATAACTTTTATTTTAAAATAACTTAAACTTACAATAAATTTAAAAAAATATTGTACAAAAATAGGCTAATTATCTCACCTATATCTCCAGTCTTTCTGTTTTTTATCTTAAATAACTTTTAATTAAAATAACTTAAATCTACAATAAATGAGAAAAAATTGTGTAAAAATATGCTCTTTATGTCTTTTCTGTTTTTTTTTCTTGTCAATTTCGCCATTTTCACTACACTTTCACACTTCATACTCTTCCATAGACCTTTTAGTTCGAAACACTTATTTCATATGTTTTTTTTTATACTGTGCCCCCATTAATCTCCGAAAGGCACAACTATGTTTGATAACATGTTTCTTTCCAATAGCAGGGATCACAGGCCTAGGTTTCTTTCCCTTGTATCTATTCCCCATCAACTTTCTAAAAGCACAGTTACTGCGTTTTTTTCCCTCAGCAGGCTTCGGAAACTCCTTAAAAGTATTTTCTGAGGTTGATGCCCTGTTGTTCTCATAGGAGGGTTTATATTTATCCCCCATTAGTTCTTGAAAAGCGCAATTATAATCTAGCTTCTCTGCTGTTGTGGGATTCGCTGGTTGTGCTTTCTCTTCCTCGATAGCACTCTTCATCACTGTCACTGTAGGAGGTAAAGGATTACACATTTTATGCTGCTGTGATTGTCGTTTTTGCTGTTCCAGTTCTTTTTCATATTCGCTGTAAAAATCAACTTTACTTTTTCGTTGACAACCCCAAGGCATCGATAGGAGTTTCTTCAGCTTAGGAGTTGCCGTTGTTGTTATTATCGGGGCTGTTCTGGCTTCTCTCACTACAATATTGCTTATAATGTTAATTTTTGTTTGTTTTTGCCGTGAGGCTATGGTGTTTAAGAACTCCTCACAAGCTTTTTGTATTTCTCGGTCTCTTTCATCGTCCAGGCTGAAAATATCGCGATAAAGCTCTTCAAAGGTACCCGGACTCAGTAGATCATCCATATCCATATCCATTAAAAGATGGTGTTGTTGGGCTGAATTATCTATCTCTACCAAATTCTCTGTCTGTTGATAGCTCGAGCTACTGGTTGAAAACATTTTTTTTTATTACGAAACGCACAAATATATTAAAATTTCACAAGTGACAAACTTGAGAACTGTGTGTTCGTTACTGAAAAACTTTCAAACTTAAAGTTCTTTTATATAGTACACCGGGTTAGAATCGAGACAAAAACTAAAAGGAAATATATGTCTTTCTAAAACTTTTAATATAGTGTCACACAATAAAGGACCCAACAATTTGTTACCCAGCATTGTATAATAAACTTAAGCAAGCGATAAAATGGAAAAAATAAAAATTTCGTTCACAGTAATTGGGAAGAACATCAATGTGACATTTTCATAAAAGGGTAGTCAGATTCTTAAAAGGAACACCCTTGCTAAATTTATTTACCACTTTTGTTATCATCGTCAAAGAGGCTATTGAGACAATAAAGTTTAACGAAAAGTGTATGCTATAAAATGTTTTTAGTATTAACTAGACCGTCACCAATGAAGGGTCTGACAATTTATTACCTTTGAATTGTATTGTAAGGATATAAAAAAAAAGTCGAGTTTCGAAAATGAGGAGAATGCAAAGTAGTTTTAGGATGTTATATATTAAAAAGGGCTTACGAGACAATGATATTTAATAAAAAGTCTTTGCTTTTAAATATTTGAGTATTAACAACTACCATACACAAAGAAGGTGTCTGACGATTTATGACCTTTTGTATAGTAAAGGTAGAAAAGACGAGTTTCAAAAGCATCCGGTACAATGTGTAACTCCTGAAGAAAAGAATAGACATATATAAAAAAACTTTTATGAAAAGGGGTATGAAGCTCTACAATGAATACAATGAGAAAATATTAAAAAAAAAAACGAGATTGAGGACCAAGCGACCGTCTGTGATGTCTATAAACCTTTATTCTATTTTAAAAGGAAATAGTTTTATTTAATTTCGGTACCAAGAAATTTTCAGGATCTGTATAAAAATAAAAATAATAATATGTTACTTTTAAAAGAACAAAACCGAAATGCAATCAAATTGTTCTGTACTTTAAGTAACATAACTAACTTTATAGATTAACAAATAAATAAGAAATGTAACTGGTAATTTCTAAGATGTAAATATCCATTTATTATCGAAAATTTTATGGGTTTCAGTTAAATACTCGATCGGTGCAACTAGTTTATCATGGTCTTATACATGGATAATAGTCTTAAATGTGTTAAAATTAAGCATTTTTGATGAATTTCAAATCTTTTTATTCGATTTTCAGCATGTGGTAGGGAGTCTCGTAAGGGAAGTTTTGTAAAATAAGGCCTCGGTAGATTTATTTCAGGGGATTAAAAATGGTAATAAACTGGAAAAATTGTCGTTTCGGTGAACTTTGAC
Source organism: Diaprepes abbreviatus (assembly GCA_034092305.1). Lineage (NCBI taxonomy): Eukaryota > Metazoa > Arthropoda > Insecta > Coleoptera > Curculionidae > Diaprepes > Diaprepes abbreviatus. Next base: position 1,235,364 of record JASJET010000290.1, read on the forward strand.
GCATTCTATTTCTTTCTGTCTTAAACCGTCGAAATTGTGGATGAAAATATAAAATAGAATACAAGTTCACTTTAATCTAAAGTTCGAATATTAAGTTAAATATGTTCATATGAAATAGTTTCATGGATTTGAGATATTTTAATTCGATTTTCAACATGTTGTCTAGCAAAGGATTTTGGTAAAATATATCCGCGATAGATTTATTGAGAGGAAATTTAAAAAAAAAGGTAAAAACTGGAAAACCGCTGTTTTTGCTAGTTTTACTGTGTTCTGTGCCTCTTTTTGATCAAAATTAATAAATTGTGAGGACGGATATATAAAATAAAATGCAATTATTGAATATAACTCCAAAATAAAACGAGTTCTTTTTAGAGCGAAGTTCATTTAAGAAAGTGAATCTTAATAATTAGGTCTAAAAACGTAGTAAAGTCTGTTTTCTCTCATAGATAATAATTTTAGATAAAAGCGGCTACTTTATAGGATAGCACTACATTTGTAAGTAAATATTATTTTACATTTTATTAACTCTGCCGGAATACTCCTGACCCCGGAGCGTACGACCATTTTTGTGAAGACAGGTATTTAAGTTATATTATAGTTTATGGTTGGTTGGAATATTCTTACCTTTATTTCACTTAAAGTAATATGTAATGTGTACCCCATTGCTGTGTTTTATGGGGTTTCTTAAATGAGATACTAAGAAGAACAGAAATCAAATAAAGCATAATATAATGAAAGGCAACAACACACGGTAATAACAAGGCATTGATAGTCGGCAATAACACATTGATGACGTAGTAATAATAAGACAAATCAACTAAATGACAAAAACAGAGTACACAGTATAGATGTCATTTTTAAGCTAACTGACTTTTTTATTGAAGCTTCTGAGAATAATTACATTAAACTCGTTACCTTCACAATTTAGCTATTCTTCTGTTAGGATGCACTTTTCATAATCATCAAATTCTTAGAAGAATGTCTTGAACTGCCTGAATTGGTACCTACAAAACAATATTCTAAATATGTCAAGATGCATTGTATTGAGCTCTAAGGACTATCCCTATTTTTTTTAGTACTAAATTTGTAAAGTATATCATGTATCAATGTTTTTACAAAATTTTAAATAAAATTCTTTTATTTTAAAATATACATATAGAAAGGTAAATACAATATTTTACATATCGTATGAAGGTTACGTGATTAATTAAAATTATATTATTTACTCCTTAAACCGCTACAGCACCCTTTTCAGAAAATATGAACCGGTCTTATCTAACTAGATAACTTATTCAATAATTACCCTTACTATATATATATATATATATATATATATATATATATATATATATATATATATAACCTTACAGAGTCTTTTCTGACTTTAGCATATTTCCATATAAGTACCAAAGCGGCGGTTTAATGGGACAGTCACAGTGACGCTTCAAACATTAAATCACATAAAAACATATCGAGGGACCATAAAAGGATCAACATCAAGAGCATTCAATGATGAACAAAAGTAAAATTTTAAATAATACAGAGAACTTTAATTTTTTCAAACCTTTCAAAAGGATATTAAGAAGTTAAATATCCTGATTTTACAGTATTAGCGCCATAATTTGTAGCTGTTCGGTAATAAAGACCCCTGATATGCATCATTTACGGCTGTTCAAATAACACAAATTCCAACAATAGAACCTAGCTTTGATAAAACAATAGCTGTGAAGACACACACACACACACACACACACACACACACACGCGCACACGCACAAACACGCGCGCGCGCACACACACACACACACACACACAGACCACAAGAAGCAGGGTTCGGGCGAGTCCTATTTTTAAAAAATAATAATATATGCCTTGTTTAAACAGTAGAATATACACTTTATAAAACAATAGTAATCCATACCCTGTACGTAAAGATGAATGTTTCACAGAAAACCAAGCCTCACGTCGGTTTCAAGAAAATGGGGTCTCAATTTTATTATTATTACGTTTAATATACTCGTAGAAAAAAAATCACCGCCCACAAATCTACCTTTGTCAGCATCCATTTATATATCTTTTCTAGAAAATATATCAAAATTTACTCTCATACCTTTCTGAAATCTGACATATAGAGACATTATTTAAAAAGTCATCACCGGTGTATGTTTTTCGTATATGTATTTAATAGAAATGATTAGCGCTAGCCATATGGTCTCTAAGTGGTTCTACTTTTCTAGAAATTATATTAAAATTAATTCTTATCCCCTTCTCTGTAGACCTGTCATATAGACAACGTCTAAAAAGCAATCAAAACTCTAATTCGCCCACCCCCTTGCTAATTATTTTTTTCAAAGCCAACGCCGATATACGTTTTTTTGTACATTAATAAAAAATGATCAGTGGGATCTCAAAGTTATCAACTTTTTTAGAAAATCATATTTAAATCAACCCTTACTCCCTTCAGATAACCTGTTCTATAGACATTATCTAAAAAGCTCTCAACATCCGACTAGAGCTGGGAAAACTCCCCGATATTAAGAGTATTGTAAAAATTCAAATAGTTATTACATCATACTGTGCTTATATCTAGCTATTAACTTAGTTTATCAAACGCAGGGTCTGAAGATTTAGTTGTTACTATAAAACGACAGTAATGACAAAATATTTTAATATATGCGACAAATAACTAAGTATACCTGTATATCTTGTTTATATTATATTTGAAAAATGCATTATTGTCACAAGGTAACAGACGAACCCATTATTTAATCCATCATAATTGCACGGAAACTTGTACATTACACAAACACACATATATACAAATGTACATACATATATACAAACACGCATGTTTTTCTTTCGAAATATAATGTATTAAAACAGCAATATAAGCGTAAAACTTATAGAGCAGAAATTACACATAATTGCCGTACAAAAATAATAATAAACGCACCAGCGGACAAAAAGATAATGACCTAATAGACATTTATTAATTTTTAAAACGTCTTTATTTGTAACGGTCAAATATTACATGTCAAATATATTGTATTATATGTTGCTACTGACTACGACTTCAAAGCACCATTATTCGTGGAAACATACATTATTTCATACGTAACGAGTCCGACGACACGTGTCCAAAAAGCTACGGGCGATGTCTGGCCGATCCAAAGTGCAATTATTCGTGGAAAAATACCTTATTACATACGTACCGACCTCGATGACAGGTGCAATGGATGGTCGGTACGGGCCAAAAAAGCAGCGTCCGGGGAAACCAATTATCGATGTATGGCGGTTCAAAGTACAATTATTTGAGATAACATACATTATTTCATAAGTGACAAGTGTCTAAAGACCGCCAACAAGGGTCAATAAAGGCGGTACTGGGAAACGTAATCGGTGATGTCTGGTTCAAAGTACCATTATTCGTAGAAAATCATTCATTCATACATAACGACCTCGATGACACGTGCTAAAGGACTCCCGGCACGTGTCAATCAAGCCGCTTCCGGGAAAACCGTCTGGTGACGTCTGGTCGGTTTACGGTGCCCCTTTGCCTACTAGCGGTTATTTAATTAGGTATATTTTTAATCTATTTTAGATTAAGAAATTCACAAAAATCTAGTAAGTTTCTATGCTCAACTCCAAGCGGGACCGGTGATAAAAAAGAAAGAATATTAAATATCATATGACAAGACTAGTTCAAAAAAATGACTCCGTCTCGGCATTAATTATAAAAGGTTAAATGTATACAATAAAAAAAAGAATGTAAATTAGTTTAAGACAACCTTATAACCTAAAAAGTCCATGCTGGGGTGGTAAGGTCATAAACAACCCTAGTGAAACCAAGAGATATACACACCGCAAGAAATTGATGGCGAATTATCTCAAATTATCTTCTTGCAGTGAGAACACCTTGCCCAATTTATGCAAATTGTCTGGTTCCAACGATAACTTAGAAAAAAAAATTTAAACACACAACCGTACTCATAATCTTCTCTCTTGGGGGAAAGGACAATCCCATAAGAGTATAGAATAACAAGCGAGAACGAGCTGTCGTCGGGGGGAAGGGGGAACTTTCACGTTCTTAAGAATTAATGCAATAAACAAAAACGAGCCTATTTTTCTCAATTCGAAGCTCTTGGGGGGAATCGCCGCCTAATATGTAATATGGCAAACGATAGACAGTTGTCAACGGAGGGAGGGGGGATATCAGCGACATTCGCATTCCTAATACAGCGGACAGGGCACGTCTTCTTATCTGAATTCGAAGCTCGTGGATCGCCCCACCGCCTCTCTTCCAATTAAATCCACGTGCATTCGCACAACGTGCATCGCCAAAAGTCACACTTTCGCGTGGAATTATGATCAGATTATATATTCACATCAAACAGGAGACAGCAAATAGACCCTTACGTATGTTTGAAAGTTTAATGTGTGTGCGGACAAGAACAGCGCGAACGAAACCTAACTCACACACACTAACACTGTTACGCGTAATTTGAAAAACGAAATTTTAAATAGCTCTGGAATGGCTAATTTTATTTCTAGAATTGTCAATTTCTTCGTCAATTGATAATTTCAAAAACGAAATTATCAATTACTTCGCTAGTTGATAATTGTAGGACTAAAATTACCTCTTACTTTATTAAATGATAATTTTAACAGTAAAATAACCAATTGCTTCATTAATTGATAATTATATTTCCAAAATTATCAATTTATGAAATAGTTTATAATTCTGTTTTGAGAACTATTATTTATTAATTGATATTCCAATTTTTGAAATTATCTAATACAAAATTAATTGATAATTTATCTCGCTATTATTATTAAGAAATATTATTGCCGATTTCTGTTATCAACACGCGATTGACATATTCAGTGAAAGTACCCAAATGTTTACGTAATTCAAAAAGGCGTGCGTAAATTAATTAAAAATTTGATGCAACTGGGAATGTGAAAAATATTCAGAAAGTAAAAAAGCAATGATGACGCTGCCACCTTGGTAATTCTTTATTCGATACAACAAGATCCTAAATTATTCTTAAGGAAAAAAGCAGACACCTTAGATACAGTTAACGAGTCTCATATTCATAACATTTTAGTAGGCAACAAATTTCGGGCATTCAAACCAAAATGTATTAACAAACTGTTACATGGAGATTATGTTCGCCATTGGGAGTTTTGTTTGATAATGGGTAAAAAGGTAAAAAAAAAATTAGGTAATAGATACTAATAGGGTACTCACGTTACAAAATTGTAGGTGCTGGGCACAGAAAATCCGAATTTGAGAATTTCCGCTAAAAAAATTTTAGAAAGTTAATGTTGGGTGCGGCGTAATGTATCATAGAATAATTGGATCCTATTTTTTAGCAGACTATTTAAATCAAAATTCGTATATGGAAATTTTAACCAATTTTGTTATGACCCAACCGAAGGATGAACATCGGCCCGTTAATTCACTAATATGGTCTAACTTTAAAACCGTTCTAAACTGAGAGCAGAGGTTATAAACTAACAAGACTTGCAATAAGTCAAGTAAGTTATAAACTCTAAAAATACTAGCTTAAAAAATTAACTTTCTTTCATATTTCTACCTGTAAAAATGTAGAATTTTGTTTTCTGGATACAACTGTTTATCTTGCATATTTCAAAGCTGTATTGCGTTTATTTGTTGAAATATGTAATATAAATATGACAAAACTTGCCCACTAGAAAATCCAGCTTCCATCGCAACTATATAAAGTGTAAGTCTTGCATCTTCGTAAGAATCTGGCTGTTTCAGAATTTAGAAAAAACTTCATTTTTTAACAAGAGGGATGGCCTCCCCACTGTGCATTACGAGTGACACAAAGGTTAAACATTCACTTCTCAGATAAGCGGATTGGCCGTTTTCTCGGTCGCTTGATTTAACCCCATTAGATTATTTTCTTAAGGAGTTACTTAAAGCAAAAGGTTGACAACAATTTTAATGAGAACATTGACTTACTAGAGGAAAAAAAATGTGTAAGTTGTTGCAACTATAAATGTAGATTTAATTGCATCTGTGAACGAAAAATTTGGAAAAAGGTTATGTCAACATATGGCATAAATATGTGTTCATTTTAAACTTATTGTTAAAGCTTCTCACCATTGCTCAAAAAAAAAAAATAAATTGAAGGTAAAATTATTGGGTAGGCAAAAAAGTATTTTTGGCGGTCAAACGTAGAAAGCGTTGTAATTGTTTTGAAGGACTACCGTCAGTGTTATGTTCTTTTCGTCCTTTTGACATTTGATAGCAGTCATCACATTTAGGTTACTTTAGAAGTAACTTGTACGTTATTTTGTCTGTAACAGTTAGTTTAGGGTCAGTTTTAACATGGAGTGCAGAAAAAAACATTTTCGGCATATTTTACGTTTTTTCCATAAAAGAAAAGAAAGCTACTGAAACTCACAAAAATATATGTGAAGGTTATGGTGTTGTTTGCGTGACAGAATGCATGTGTCAGAATTGGTGTCAAAAATTCCGTTCTGGGGATTTATCACTTAAAATTGACCAACTGAAATTGATGCTGACCAAATCAAAGCCATGATTGAATGGAATCGTCATATAACTGGGCGAGAGATTGCAAAGAGGTTAAATGCATCGCACACGACAATTCAAAATCACTTAAATTATCTTGGACTCACTAAGGAGCTCGATATTTGGGTTCCGCAGGAATTGAAAGAGATTCTCCTAACACAACGAATCAATATTTGACATATGCATTTTGCGTATGAAACCGACCCTTTTTCGAAAAAATCACTAGTGATGAAAAATGGATCATCTGCGAAAACATTATTTGAAAACGATTATAGTCCAAGCATAATGAACCAGAAAAACATAAAAAAAGGTGATGCTGTCATTTTGGTAGGACAACAAAGATGTTATGTATTTTGAGTACTTCCAAGAGACCGGACGATCAATTTGGACGTTTACTATCAACAATTAATGAAACTGGATCTAGCAATAAAAGAAAACGGCCATAATTCGCAAGTCGCAAAGAAATGGTGTCCAACCGTAACAATGCAAGGCTTCACTCACCTTTATAAACTCGTTGGAACTTATTGGTCTTCGTTAAGAAGTGATGTCACCTCCCCCAGACAGCCTTCGTCTGGCACCATTTGATTACCATTTAGTTCTAAGTTTACAAAACTCTTTGAACGGTTACGCTTTCACAAATAATGATGACTAAAATTTTTCTAAATACGTAATCATAAAATTGCAAGAAAGGTGATAAAAAGTCATTGAACGAAATGAAAAATATATAATTGATAAAAGTTTATTCTTAGTATAAAAAATTAGTTTTAATTTACACTACAAAACGAAAATTACCATTTTGTCGATCTGATCATTTTTGTTGTCTTTTTAAACTACGTTTCTATTTTGGTATAACTTGGTTAAATAAAATATGCAAAAAAATTATAAATAACAGTATTTCATTTAGGATTAATTTTGCATTTTTTTAATACTTTGGACACCCTGTATACGCTATTCTGACTTTAATCACTGTTTTTGAAATCCAAAGGCAGGCAAAACTTTTTAGCAAGAATGACCTTTCAGCTAAAAATCAAAAAATCGAAGTTGACTAGACTGCGGCCCCCCATCCGTGAAAACACTATATGAACCGAAATGTATAATATAAATATACTATTTAGAAACATTATTATGCTAGGTATAATATTCTGTTGTTAAGTTCCAGCATTAGGATATTAAATAAGTAGATTTTCCCATGAATTACATTGTTGGTTCATAAAATGACGATTACTCTTAACGTAGTCAAAAAACGGGTTACAGAAAACCGTGGGTAAAATCTATCACTGGTATAAAGACTGTCTAAAATTCCTAATTTAAGAAAAAACATTTAATAATTAAGTAGGTGAAAGGGTAGAAGTAAATGTATTGTAGATGTGATGAAATAATGGTGTCACGTTGATCGTCTTTTAATAATTTTAAGATTTTAGTATTTTCCATACATACTTTCATTTCCATAAGCAGCAGAGTGTGATCATTACGTAGGTCAGCACCAAAAAATTTTTTATTTAAAATATAGTCTGTTTTGTTATGGATTATTCGTTGTTAGTTATCTGAAGGAGCTCCAAACTACCACCTCTTAATTGATAGTTTAAATTAGGTTCTCATAAATGTATTATCTGTTTCCTGTCAAAATTGCCTTAATTTGTCATTTCTATTACCAATTTCTTATTCTATCGCTACGTTTTCAACTACTCCTTTCTCCAGCATTGCGTTAAAGTTGCCCATAATTACGCTCACCTCTTCTTTCTCGACATCAATTGTTCGTTTCGTTCGCAGAAGCATTCAATTTCTTGGTCAGTACTTCCTGATATTCATGCATACATTTGTAAAATATGTAAGTTAACTGGACTTGCCTTGATTTCAGTACAACAGCTACTGTGTCTGAAATGCAGACAAAATTAATTTTGATAGTGAGATAATTTGATAAAATTTTGATCATGTTCTAGATTAACTTGTTTTTTAACACTATTTTGAATTTAATTTTTCTTGTCACGCTGTTTAAAATGCATCAGAAATTAATAAGTATTATTTTGTAAGTTTCTCTTTATTTTTCAGCATAACAAAGACTTCCCGAAATTTTTAAGTAAACATCAATGGAATCATTTTAAAATTATTAAAACCGGAAATGAGTATAATTTGGAATATCCAAATGGATCAAAAATTTTTTCTGTCGATACCGCCGATTTTCCGATAATCCCCAGAAACTTGTTTTTCCATACAAAAGATAAAATTGGATTATGGAAGGTTCATAAATGTAAGTGTTTTTTGTGATAATCTTTGGATATTTTCAGAATGAAGCTCATCTGAATACAGTAAATTCATGTTTACTAAGAATGAAGGTTAAGAAATATAATAAAACTATTGAGATACCTAAAATAGGTTACAATTTGTTATTAAATGTGCTTTACATTGTTTTGAGTTAAAGCTGTGATTAATTTTAATAATTTTATATGGTTCTTCAATCACATCGCGACATTACAAGAAAATCGTCGACAAAAATTTAAGATTTTGTCATGAATTCATAACATTTCAATACCCTTTCTTATAACACAATGAGGTAATTCTAGAATTGTATGACTGATTACAAACTTGTATATCCTGATTTCAGGCAGACTATTGCGTTGTATTTCGGAAGAAAATAATGTTTTCTGAAACCTGTTCCAAAATTGGAAGCTTGGATTTAATCACTATTGGTCACTATTTTAATACAATTAACGTACTGACATACTTTTAAAAGATAAGCTTAACAGTTGTTTAACAATATAAATATTAATTTTTTTAATTATTCACTTCCAATTATTTCCAAAAAAAAGTGTTGCTGTATATTTCATTTTCATAATTATTTGGCCTGTTTATTTAGATGTCCAACACGCGAGGCTCTAAATTACTCCGCGCTATGCATTGATAGTTAGTTGTTTGATATTCCTGAATCATATCAGACATATTCATAATGAGTGCGAAATATCATAAAAGATTCAAAGTAGATTTATCTATAGACAACAAAATGGGCGCCAAATAACTTGTGATATCATTGCAAAATGTATAAAAAAAGTCTGTACCTTCTGTATAGTAAGGTATAATCGCGAGACCCTAGTTTATTACCTGTGACTACTAAAAGTCAAGATGAGAGAGAGATCAAGCAGAGACTTTAACTTGGTCAATACACTAAATACAGGTTAAATGTGAAAATAATTTTATTTAAAAAGTGATCCAAGTCATTCTGCAAAAATTTGAAAATACTGATAACGTTAATTTTATAGGCTTCTTACTAAAAATATATATTTTATGATTTATCTAAAGCATTTCATTGTTGGATAAAAAAATATTGTTTAAAACCTTGTACTTAACTATTTCTATTGTATATATATATATATATATATATATATATATATATATATATATATATATATATATATATATATATATATATATATATATATACAGGGTGTCCAAGATCAGGATCCTAAGCATGGGGATCTCGGAAACAGTTGGAGATACGAGGTCGGTTAAATTAGAGAAAAGTTGCGCAATTTAGTGCTAAATTAAACGCAGTTAAAAAAATTTAAAAATTTCAAACACTTCCGGAGATTTCCGGAAAAAAACGAAATTTGGCAAAATCGTTTTTAATTTTTGCAGGCTTTATTTAAAGAGATATCAGAAAATAAAAGGTAGATTCTCATTGCCACTTTTTATTTTTTATAATATGGTCTAAACAAAATTTAAATCCGACGTTTCGTTTCTGAGATACCATCATGAACTTTCATTTTTTATATGGAACAAAAAAAAGTATCCCATGTATTTGATAGCATTTTTTATTACAAATTCAACAATGTATCACCCTTGCATATCGAATACGTAGTTCAAGTACTTTCCATAAGAGCTCCATGAGAGCGAGAGAGAAAGGTATATCAGTTTTATAAAAGCCAATGAACTACACACTTGATATGCAAGTGTGATACACCGTTGAAATGCTATCAAATACATGGGATACTTTTTTTTGTTCCATATAAAAAATGAAAGTTCATGATGGTATCTCAGAAACGAAACGCCGGATTTAAATTTTGTTTAGACCAAATTATAAAAAATAAAAAGTGGCAAGAAGAATCTACCTTTTTTTTGATATCTCTTTAAATAAAGCCTACAAAAATTAAAAACGATTTTGCCAAAATTCGGCTTTTTCCGGAAATCTCCGGAAGTATTTTGAATTTTTAAAATTTTTAAATTGCGTTTAATTTAGCACTAAATTGCGCAACTTTTCTCTAATTTAACCGACCTCGTATCTCCAACTGTTTCCGAGATCCCCATGGTTAGGATCCTTATCTTGGACACCCTGTATATATATATATATATATATATATATATATATATATATATATATATATATATATATATATATATATATATGTTGTTTCTTTCAGTTAATTACTATTACTCGGAAATTCCTATTACTTTAGAATCCACAACGGAACTGACTGTTTCAAAAGGCAGAAACTGTTTGTCCGCATTTACGGCAATGTGCACAAATTGTCAGATGAGTATAGAGCTATATGAAATTATACGGTGGTATGGTTCCAAAGAAAAACTATTAGTAGAGAAACATTTAAACTTTCAGGTAAAATTTAAAATAAATTAATTTAAAGAAAAAATAAAATTTTTATTTTAAATATATATTTTTAATCGAAAAACATATTGGTGGTCAGTAAAATTCAAGAAATATAAACACAATTTTATAAAGGGAAAATTTGTAAACACCGTTGCCGAACATGGCCTAAGAAAGGATGAACGCTTATCATATAAATCATTCTATATGGCGCTAATTAAGATCAGAAAATAGTTGCCTGTATATATTCTCCTTTCAAGCAGAAAAAAAGGAAGAATATATACAAACAGTTTATCTCATTAGAGGAGCTGTATGGAATCGAGAACAACATTCGTAGGAAACAATTGTCTAAAAATAAAATATAAATTCCGAGACATGTCGACAGAATATTAAACCTACCGACTTTTGAATGGCAGACTGAAAATTTTCACTAGTCCGACGACACCTATCCATTCAATGGAGTAGTACGAAATTTAAAAATAAGGATTTCGGTAAAAAACATATGAATTTATTTTTCTGCCGTGTTTAAATAGTTCTCCATACGTGTTTTCCTTTCAAGCAGAAGAAAGAGAAGAATATATACAAACAGTTAATCTCCTACAAATACAACTCTGGTTCTCTCTTCATACGGGTTGTTTCCTGAAAATGTTGCTCTCTGTTCGATGGAGCTTCACTGACGAGGCCATAAGGTGGTTGAAACGCGTACGGAGAGAGACCCAGAATTGTATTTGCGAGAATTCAACCGTATACAGATTAATTAATATTATATACAGGAGAGAAAGTATTTATTCTTAATCGCATCACCGCTGTTTCCTAATTATTTACGTAAAATGATCGTTTAAGTGACTGATATCTATAATTTTAGGAAGAGAGGTGGAAAGAAGTTAAACTAGTTTTTAATATGACAGAAAGTAAAAAAGATGTATATTTTCGAATAATTCCAAAATCTTCCAGAGCCAGGAATAATTTTTGGGCATTTATGGATCTCAGGCCTTGTAATTTAGATGGTAAGAGATAAAAAATGTATTCATTAAATAAAACCATTTAAATGCCATTTTCAAAGAGGTTCGTTCCCAAATTAGTTTTAACTTCCAATATATATATATATATATATATATATATATATATATATATATATATATATATATATATATATATATATATATATATATGCACTGGTGTTTTTCCGGTTTTCAATCCGTTCGTCAGTCGAAAAATCTTCACATCACAGAAGAATACAAAACCAAAATGACAGAAATCCTTCAAGATCACACCTACAAGTAAGTTACGAAAGATCCAAATACATACGTCGAAAAAAATGACAAAAACATAATAAAAACCATCAAACTAGGAGATAAAATCGAAAAGCGCATCGTTCCTCGGGAAAAAGCGAGCAGATGTCCCAAACTATATGGACTACCAAAAATCCATATAGAAAGAACATCGATAAGATCCATAATAAGTGCAGGAGATTCACCTACTCAATTACTGGAAGAATACTTTACACAAAATATGCAACCGGAGACCGAAATTGCAGAATCTTACTTGAAAATTCGGATTACCTGGTCATCATACTTTATGGGCTAATACTGAAAAAGATGACATTATTGATAGACTGGATATCAAATCTCTAAATCCAAGCACACCATCTTAAAAATACATATTTTTCCTATGAAATCTTCGCTAACATCAGTCATAGCAAACCTTTTCATGACATATCTCGAATGAAAACGTTACGTGGATGACATCTTCATCATATGGCCACACGAAAGATCCAACCTGAACGCCGAATCTTACCACTATCTATCGGAGTTACAATAAGTCGCCAACACACTGATCTCCAGATCCTTGCGATTAACCAAACCCACGAACCCCCAAGAAGAACTCAACAACATCACAATAGCTCTAAAACAAAACAGTTAAAAAGAACATAATATCAAAAAGGCACTAAAACAGAACACAAAGACAATAGCAGAAAAAAAAAGAAGAAGATGACAAATCCAAACCAAAAACCACACTGCCATACATAAAAGTTATAACAGACGAAAGTGTAAGAATTCTGAGGAGTTATGACATATACACAATTTACAAACTACACACAACCATACAGAAACTATTGGACAATTCCAGAGGCAAATAACTTTGGAAAACCAGAGAGTTTACAACATCCAATGTAGAGACTGTGAAAAATAATACATCCACCAAACAAACAGAAGAATTTCTACCAGAGTCCAAGAACATAAAAATAGCATAAAGAATAAGCAAACAACATCAGCTTTATTCCCATATCATCAGGAGACAGGACACGCCATAAATTTTCAAGAAACTAAACAGATCGCACCCATACGCACAAATGAACGCACATCATCAGAGAAGCTCTCAAAATAGAAAACACTAAAAACCTTAACAAGAGAGATGATGCATAAAACATATCAAATACAGATACACGGAAATCGCTAATCTAAACCCAGCAAAAAATAACACACCAGAGAATATATATATATATATATATATATATATATATATATATATATATATATATATATATATATATATATATATAGAGAGAGAGAGAGAGAGAGAGAGAGAAAGATGGGTAAATCGCCTAAATGGATGCCATCATGGGAAGGACCATATACTGTTCTGAAAAGAATCTATGACGTTGTTTCTAGAATTCAACGAAGTTTCAAGACTAAAGTGAAATCGAGCTGATCGGGACGATCAGAATTATGAGGGGAGAAGTGTTACGAACGACTACGAAAAACTTATTGATACGCTGTCATATACAAATATTCCGACGCGATGAGTCATCTTTATTATAATAGGCCGAAAGGAACATTATAGATAAGTCATATTTCTAGATAGATTATGTTCTAGATTTTTATGGGAGATTCCGTAGATATATAAATAGGGATAAGATAGGCGTAATATAGTTAGTTGTATTTAAATAGTGAAGACCTTAAGAAGTAGTAGTAAGATTGTGTTTTAGCTGTGTTTGTAAGTAGTTAATGTATTGGAAGTATTAGTAAAAGTTATTGTGTTTTATTCTGCGAACCCAGTGAGCGATTTTAAAGAGAGAAAAGTTATAAAATACAATTCATCCTATCCCATCACCATCGAGATGATGGCCTACCTGTACCACCATACCGAGAAGAAAGTCAAAGCTTACCCACCCCGCCACAGTGATACGGCAGAGGTACATGTTTCGTCTCTCACTAGACTCATCAGGGTACCGACATGCACCTGATTGTGCAAAGGACAGATAGGAAGGAAGTATGCAACACTAAATGTGGCTTCGCCGACCTCTCGCCAGATGGAGTATCTATGTTTATACGGCTTTCACGGATTCCTCCGTATGAGTTGCAATAGCAGTGGTTATATCCATATTATGCTGTTGTAGTGCTAAAATCGCATTCAGCAAACGTACAACTATATGGAACTCCGTATGTTAATGAAGTAAAATGCGAAACAGTAAATGCAAACTTCTCTTCATCATATCCTTTCTGTGTTAGAGGTAGCACAGTTAAAATAAATTGTTATAAAATACAATTTATCCTATTCCACCACCATCGAGATGATGACCTACCTGTATATATATATATATATATATATATATATATATATATATATATATATATATATATATATATATATAGGGCGTATCAATAAGTCTTTCCCAGTCGTTCGTAACACTGCCCCCTCCTAATACTGAACGTCCCGATCAGCTTCGATTTCTCAGTGGTATGGCTTCAACCTGTGAAGATGTACTACTTTCATTTTGGTGTTCGAACTTCGTTGAATTCTATAAACAACGTCACTGATTCTTTTCAGAACAGTATATGGTCCTTTCAATGATGGCATCAATTTAGACGACTTGCCCTTCGTTCTCTGTGGATTCCACAACCAAACTCTATCACCTTGTTGGAACGCTACCGAGTTTATCTTGATATCATATCTTGTCTTCATCTGTGGCCAGATCCATGTGTTCTCTAACTAGGTCATGTACTTCTCGCAACTTTTCTTGTAAAGCATCCACCCAGTCTTCAATCTCCATACTTTTTTCAGCTGAGGAACCGAACATTATGTCGCAAGGCAATCTGAATTCCTTTCCAAATAGAACCTTAGCTGGTGTAATTTCGGTAGTTTCATGAACTGCGGAACGGTAGGCCATTAAGAAGGTTGGCAAATAATTGTTTCAATCTTTCTGATGTATGTCCAAATCTTTTTAAATGTGTTCTCTAATCGTCCTATTAAATCGTTGAACCATGCCATCTAACTGAGGATGTAAAGCTGTTGTCTTGGTTGTACGGATATTAAGTAGTTTGCAAAGCTTTTGAAAAAGTTTGCATGCAAAGTTCGGTCCTTGGTCAGAATGTAGCTCGAAAGGAATTACAAATCAGCTGAATACATTTTTGACTAAGACTTCAGCTAGTGTTAAGGTTTGCTAGTTAGGGATGGCAAATACCTCAGGCCATTTACTGAAGTAGTCAATAGCAATCCAGATATATTTGATTGTAACCTTCATCTCTTTCTGGGAATGGTCCAGCTATGCCAATAGCCATCCGTTCAAAAGGTCCTTTTTTTGTTCTACTTTGCTACAATGCTTGCATTCTTCCTCGGCCTATGTTTGATTTTAAAATTATATTGTTGTAGCTTCTCAAGCCATCTTGTTACTTATCCTTCAGGCTGTTTCGTTTAGGGACCATTTAAGGGTTATGTGGTCTGTCCATATTAAACATTCCTGCCCATACAAATATTTATAAAAATTGTGAACAGATTTAATTATGTCAAGCAATTCTTTCCTCGTGGTAGTAATTTCTTTCCTGTTTTGAACACACTCGGCTAAAATATTCAATTACTCATTCTTGATCATCTTGTATCTGAGATAATATAGCTTCTACCCCTATATGGGTAGCCTAAAATTGGACTGGAACATAAGGCAGCCTTTAGTTTCCAAAAAGCTTGATCACACTCAAAATTTCATTGATAAAGAATCTTTTCTTCAGTGAGTTTATGCAAGGGTGAAGCAATATCGACAAACCCTTCTACGAATCTTTTATAGTATATGCATAACCCGAGAAAGCTTCTCAACTCCTGTTTGTTACGTTGTCAGAGCCAATTTTTTATTGTTTGAATTTTCTTTTCATCCATATGGTTCCCTCTGGTGATACTACATGTCCAAGAAATTCAACTTTTTGTTTTCAGAGTATGCACTTTTTGGGGTTAAGTTAAAGGTTAGGGTTTTTAATTCCATTAGTCGCTCAAAGGTAACAGGAGCGTTGCAGAGTCCGAATAGCATAACGGTAAACTGATATAGACCAGCTACATTAGAAAAAGTCGTCTTCTCTTTATCTCATATGCCTACTTGCCAATATCCACTTTTTAGATTCAGTGTGGAGAACCATTGTGATCCAGCCAACGTTGTTAAAGTGTCATCAATTCTAGGAAGTGGATAGCTATCTATCCTACTGACGTCATTAAAGTTTCTGTAGTCAACACAAAATCTAGTAGTTTCATTCTTTTTGGCTACCAGTACAACCGGAGATGACCAAGGACTAGATGATTCTTCTATAACTCCCTCATTCAGCATTTTGTCAACAAGTAACTCCACTTCCTGGCGCTTGGCTATGGGAAGTCTTTTAGGTAGGTGGTGTATTGGTTGTGCGTTGTCAGTATTTATTTCATGCTGTATGATGTTCATTCTACCGGTATTACAATCCTCTGCTTCAAAAACATCACTATGCTCCCTTATAAAACTCTTGGCTTTTTCAAGTTCTTGTGGTGAGAAATGTTTCCAGTCTATCTGGAATTTCTTAATTAGTCCGTTGCATGACAATTTTGATGTAGCTTTGCCGAGCCCTTCATATTTTACCACCCATTTTAATGCCTCGTATAATGCTACTTCGTCTGCTTTATTAATTTTGACATAATTGGGAAGAATATTTGCTACCCTGATAGGTATGATGTCATCTGAATTTACTAATGCCTTCGCTTCCAGGTGTTTACGGGGTTTATTGCTGTTTTGAACCAATCCTACGTGGCTACCAGAACTCTTGTCTAGTCTTCCGTAAATAATCTTCTCGATATTTCTCTTTATTCTGGTTGAACAAATGCTTCAGTGCCAAACGTTAAGATGTTAAGATTGATGTCGAAAGAAAATCCATGTTGACGAATCAGGTCCATTCCAAGAATAAATTCATCTTCTATGTCGGCAACTAACACCAAATGGTTTAATTTTAGCCCTTCAAGTTGAAGCTCTACTTGCATTTCTCCAATTACCTCAGCTGCTTCTCCAGTTACAGCTATCAATATTACTATTCTGGACAATGGTGGGATTCTAAATTTATCAACAAGATTTAACTTTATCAGTGATATTGCAGCACCAGTGTCAGTAGTTATGCTAATAGGTGTAGCATTGACCTTTTCTTCAATTATAAGACTGTCGGCACTCCTTCCTAGGCTGTGAATGGAAAGAATTCTGGGAGCCTGCTCAATATTGGTCAACACCCGACCCTTAATGTTGACTAATTGTAGTTTTCCTGGTCTCTAAATGGTGAACGAGACCTTAATCGCACTCGACAGTTCCTTCTCATATGTCAGGTTCGTCCGCATCTGTAACACTCGATCTGGTTTCTTCTATATCGAGGAGTATCACTTATTGTGCTTTTTCTTCCTGTTTTCCTTTTAGACGACGTTGTTCTTCTTTTTGGCAACGTGATTCTTCTTCCCGTTTTTCTTTTAGACGACATGGTTCTTCTTTAACGCGATGGTCCTCTTCTTCCTGTTTTTCTTTTTGGTTCGTTCTTCTTCTTCTTGTTAGTCTTTAAGGCGACAATTTTCAATACTTTTCATAAAATCAGCCAATAATTTACTTATTTGTTCCATTTTGGCTGTTTGCTGTCTAGTATTTACCACCGAATCTTCTAGAATGTCGTCGAAAATTTGGTTCTAGGTTTCTTTCGTAATGACAAATCCAATGGCCCACCTGTAACACCATGCCGAGAAGAAAGTCAAAACTTACCCTCCCCGCCATAGTGATACGGCAGAGGTACATGTTTCGTCTCTACTAGACTCATCAGGATGCCGACATGCACCTGTCTGTGCAAAGGATAGATCGGAAGGAAGCATGCAACACTGAACGCGGCTTCGCCGACCTTCCGGGAGGGTAAGTTTTGACTTTCTTCTCGGCATGGTGTTACAGGTGGGCCATCATCTCGATGGTGGTGGAATGGGATGGATTGTATTTTATCGCAATTTATTCAAACTGTGCAACCTCCAACACAGAAACGATATGATTGGAACAAAGCTTGCATTTACTGATCACAATTTACTTCATTTATACACTTAGTTGCATATAGTTGTACGTTTGCTGAATGTGATTTCAGCACTACAACGGCATAATGTGGATATATCCACTGCTATTGCAGTTCAGTATTATTATTGAATAACTTTTTGGTCAAAAAAATTTGACATATGACTATCGGTTTTTGTAATGCTTCTAATTAATAATATAATTAAGTGGACTAGAAAACAAGTCACAAAATTAGACAAGTTTGGAAAATTAGATCAACATTAAGATAAAATACTTTGCCCCAAAATTTCAGTTAAAGTCTAAATACATAATTCGGCGATATTGCTGAAAAAACGATAGAGAAATTCTATTTAGATAAGAGGGATATAAAACATATCAACGACATTTTGGAAAGTACGCTTTCAAAGTCGATTTCGAGACTAGACAGTGTTGAAAAACTATAGTGAAAGTATAGTATTATCTATGTTACAATTATTTTATTGCGATGACATAATTTAGTGAATATTTATTTTATTTTTTTAGAAATAAGGGTTTTAAAGCCAGCCCATCCACAACATTGGACACACAAGTGCCAACATATTGAAACGACGGAAATAATAGATATAGCAAGAAATAAGAACATTTCTACTTTAGGTAAGGTAGCGTAAAAGATTCCTTGTTGTCCTTAGTCAATTATTACAGATGCATGAGTGGTGACTTATTGAAGGGAGTGATAAACTTAAAACCAGACCACGTAACCAATTTTAATGACAACTACGATGATATCCTTGACGGCATTGGTCAAATAGGAAATCACTGTTCTTATGTTTAGGCCACATTGCCTTAAAATTGCTTTCCTACGAATTACGTATGAATCCATGTATTGATGATTTGTGGGTTAAATAATCTGACTATAAATGCCTAAAAATAGATAATTGTTGAAATTAAGAGTATTTTAAACCTCCTTTCCAAGGAAAAAGTAATGTAAACTGAATAATAAAATATGCAATTTCTAAAGAGGGGGGAGGAAAGATATATAAAATCACTCGTTTGTCATGTCTCGAATCATCTTACATTCTGGATAGTATTATGTATAAAAAGTAAAAAAAAATATTAAGGTCAATAATCTATAGATAAAGCCACGAAATCGGGAAGAGGAATAATTGTTTCCCAAAAATGAAAAAAAATTTACATTTATGCCGGCTAAGTAATAAAAGAACATGATTTTTATCTTCGAATTTTTCAAAATTTGCTTAACTTATTGCTGCACTAATCAGTTTAAACCTTCTACTGCCAACTTAGATTTGTTTTAATGTTAGACTATGTGAGGGGGTTTAAACCATAAACATAGCACATAATATTGTACGTCAGTAGTGATAATATAAGAGAAAAAACCGTTAAAACAATTAATGTTCCCTATATATACAATACATTCTTCAGTACTTTTTTGAAATTATTTAGTTTATAACTATATTTTTTTGCTCTTGGTGTTTTCATCGCCCTTTTTCGATTTTTTTTAGCAGGCATTTTAATTATTTTTTATATTGGCACTATTGGAATGTTTGTTTTCCAATCTGTATCAATTTTTTTTTATATTGGAATTGCAAATTAAACAAATTTTTGGAGTAACTATTTGGTATAATAGCATAGAACATAGGTCACAATGGAAATCTTCCTCGAAGAGAACCTTCTGTTGAAAAGATTGCTTCCAGAATCCATTCTCCATGGTCACCGAGCAGCATTATAAAATGTGGTTAAAAGTGCACTGAATCGCCGAAGAATGGACAAGTAGTTTTCATAAAGCATATGACACTGAGTAGCTCAATGTTAAGTGACTAGGCTCATATCTAGAAAACTATAAAACGAGCACATTCTCGTTTATGTACGTTACACGGGATCGAATTTGAAATATTTCCATCACCAGGAAGGCCATGTCATTTAGGCACATTGATGGGCTTGAAATAATTGTTGTCAGAGATAACATTATTACATCACATTTTTTGTTATTCGCACATTCTCGATCAACGTCAGTAACAAACTTAGAAGCTTCAAAACTTTTCGCACCAACCACGGCGGTTGTGTAAGTCTACGCGTCCATCGTTTAATGTCGTTCTGAAGAAAATGTTTGGATGGTAACGATGCACTTTGTGAGAAAAATCCCGGTCTTCGTTAAGAAGAAGCTTTGTTTAATTGAGACGATGAATTTAATTCCATCATGATTTTTTCGCGTGAGTTTACAATTTCCGGTAATCTATGAATGTTTTGAAAAATTTGTTTGTACTATTTTGTCCCTATTGTGAGTCGTAACCGTTTGGATCTGGAGTAGACTTGAAACGTCTAATTAATTGTTGTACTGGACTGGATGGAGTTAACTATGGTAATGGATTATTCATGTTTGTTAATTCGGGTTGATTTAACAAGTCAAGGGCAACTCACAAAAGAGCTGCCAAGGACTCACCTTTACCACCCGGGGAACCAGAAATGCCACTTGCTTCATTTAATTTGTGGGGATTAATACAGGGTGATAACATTCTGGATAATTGAAAGAAATACAATGACTTCTATTCAATCCTTTTGGAATTTTAATCAATGACAATTTATGAGATTATAAGGGAATATGTTTTTTGTGATAAATGAGAGGACTAATTTCAGTTAATTACGAGCTTTGAAAAAGGTAATTAACTGCCCCGGAAGTTTGGTTGATTTAAGCTAGCTGATAGTGTTCGTAAATACGCAAAAGAGTTTAATGCATATGCTGGTAAATTAATTTCAACGCAACTTAATTTAAGGCCATTACGCAAATTAAAAGTTTTTAAAAGTCAAGAAAATTAAATTTCAATGTTGAGTTTGCGGAGAATATTCTCAGTCCGCATTACAAGTAATTAAGAACTAGCTAATTCTAATACAACGTTTTATCTTAGCTTAAATTTTCCACGCATAAATTATTTATCACCGTTTCAAAGTTTTTGTAATTAGAAATCTTGAGATGTTTTTGGATACGCAAAATTTCGTAAATGTTCTGGAGGAATAAAGTTTATCCCGTTCAGAAGTTTTATTTAAACACTATTAGTCTTTAGTTCTTTAAATCGACACTCAAATATTTTTGGTTTTTCTTTTCTTATTTCATAAAGGAATGAATGAAAACGGTTTGAAATCAACTAACATTAAAACACGACAAGCTTTATTTTAATCAAATGAAATCAAAATCTAATTAATTAAAATTTAACTCATTTCAAATTATAGCAATATTTAAGTTATAAAAATTGAAATAAAGAAATCAATTTTCTAGCAACAAAATTAATTGACCAATCGTCAATGCAAGAACTTGTTATCACTTCGGAAATATTACGATTAATTTTCTTAATTACGGAATAAAAGTAAAAGTTTACTTATTGACAAGTAACTTTTTGATTATCAAAAAAAATCTAGGAACATCGGATTAAATTAATTATGACCAATTAATTTATCATTCAAAAAACATTTAAGTTTAAAATTAAGTTGATATTAATTAATTATGACACTTAATTAACATTAGAAATGTTTGAATTCAAAACTTAAATTTTCGAAAAAATTTCAACAATCAAATTCCCGACAGTATAAATTTCAGTAATTGATTAAGCATATGAATAAATCAATCAATGTATGCAAAATTTTAATTTCTCCGAAATTAAAATTTTCAATAAAACAGCAAGATCACTTTTCTGACTCTGACGTCAGCTCACAAAATTGCACAAAAATCAATCACAAGGTTTTCCGACTTAAAACCTAAAACAAAAATTTTTCACTAAAAAATCATGTTTCACATTCTTGACAATTAGGTCATTAGTAATTAATCGTAAAAGATTAAGAAATTAACAAAGTTTTTGTCTATGTCCAAATTTTAAAATTTTCCAAAATTCATAAAATTAAGAACCATTTTCTTGACAGTGACATCATCGGACCTATAATTAGTAAACAGTTAGTCAAGCGGAAAAATTAAAACATAACTTTCGAAAGCCCCAAATGAGTATCATTGCGGAAAAATAATTTTGGTAAATTAGCCTCAACGAAATTCAAATTTCAAAATATCCGTTTTATTTTCTAACAGAAAATTGCTATTAATCGTTATTAATTTGTTAATCAAAACAAACCTTAATTGGAATCATTAAGTACCAATGTACTTTTAACTGAAGATGTTAAAATTAACTTGACAAAGTTCAATCACAAGATTATTACAAAAGTCATCTTTTACGACGCATAAAAGTTGATCGTAATTAGTAAAACTAATTGACAAATTCCAGAGTTTTGCTGTCGTAGAATTAACGCTTATTTTCGGTATTAACATTCGAAAAACAAACCTAACTAGTGTCACATATGAATGGAAAAATATTCAATGTTCAGTGGCTTAGAAAGTCTTTATCGAGGAAAGTCACAAATCGAGGAAAAGTATGTATTATAAAATACACAGCCAAATCCTCCAAACAAATATAAACATTTTATATAAGTTTACCGAGGTATTTTTTTAATTTGCGCATAAAAATAGGTTATCTTGGACCCATTTGCTTAATCCTGATTCTTGAGTCTTCACTTCTGGAGCTCTTCAGCCAGGTTTATAATTTTTTATTTTGCGATTAATTAAGGAATAAACCCAAGCGAGTTTAACAGACAGAAACTTAGCACAAGTATCTTCTAAGATCTCTTTTTAGGGCGTCGTTAACAGATCTACCCTCCAACGTTACGTAGGCGTTACAGCTCAAAGGTTCTCTCGTTCGCAAAAAGGTGGCGACCAAGATCTCTCTTCTTTTTCTTCTACTTCTTTCTCAGCCCATTGACATCCACTCCTAGACATAAGCCTCTCCGATAGTCCTCCAATGGGATCTGTCTTTCGCCTTCTGGAGCCAGTCTTTTCCAGAAAACTGTCTTATATCATCTACCCATCTGCGTTGTGGCCTGTCACGATTTCGATTCATTTCTCGCGGTCGCCATTGCAGTAATTTACTCGTCCACCTATCGGGCTATTGTCTAGCTATGTGCCCCGCCCATTGCCACTTTAGTCGTGATATGCGTTCAATGACGTCAACTACTTTGGTTCTTGATCTTATTACTTGATTTCGTATTTTATCCCGTAACGAGATTTCTAACATTTGTCTCTTCATGTAGCGTTGAGTGACTCGGAGCCTATTTGCATTTTGTTTGGTTAGTGTTATCGTTTCCATGCTGTAAGTAGCAACAGGCAAGACATAAGTGTTATAAACTTTCCGTTTAAGGTTGATTGGTGTGTTTCTATCTCTTAATACGTACTGCAACTTTCCAAAGGCAGCCCATGCCAGCTCTATTCTCCTTGTTATTTCCGCCGTTTGATTTTCTTTGCCCAGTTTCATGACGTGGCCTAAATAGATGTACTCTTGGACATTTTCTAGGATTTCATTTTGAATCTCTATTTGTATATTTGCGTCAGGGCTCATTAACTTAGTTTTCCCCAAGTTCATCTTAAGTCCCATTTTCCTCACCTCTTCATTGAAATCTTGAAGCATTTCTTTTAACTCTTCTGGGTTGCTAGACATGACAACAACATCGTCAGCGAAACGAAAATGAATAAGATAAGAACCGTCGACTCTCAAACCTTTCTCATCGCAATTTTGTTTTTTAAAGACATTTTCCAAAGCTAGCGTAAATAGTTTTGGAGAGATGACGTCTCCCTGACGCACACCTGTCATAACGTTTATTTTTTCAGTTTTTGTGTCTTCGCCCATATTTCTATAGAGTCAAAGGCCTTGTGAAAATCTACAAATGTCAGGTGTATAGGAATGTTATATTCCTCGGTTTTTTCTAGGACTGTGCGTAGGGCTTGGATATGATCTATCGTATTAAATCCACGTCGAAAGCCGGCTTGCTCCACAGGCTGGCAATAGTAAAGCTTTTCAGTCAGGCGATTTGTCAATATGCGGGTGAATAGTTTATATAGGTGGTTTAATGAACTGATAGGACGGTAATTTTCTATATTTGTTGTGTCCCCTTTTTTGAAGAGAAGTACGACTTATGCGTTATACCATTGTCCTGGTATTCTACCTTCGTATAAGCATTTATTCATCAGTGTTTGTATCGCTTTTTCAAGACTGTTTCCACCCATCTTTAACATCTCAGTCGTAATTTGATCCTCGCCCGGGCATTTTCCATCCTTCATCTGTTTTAGTGCTCTTTTATTTCATCTAACGATACCTCCGGCAAATCTTCTGATTCTAAATTTTTTATTTGTTAAACTGTTTTTTTTTTTTGGATCTGGATCAATATTGATCGAGGAGTATAAGTCCGCATAGAATGCTTCCACAGCCTTTATGATGTCATCTATATGTGTTATTGTCACCGCTTCTCTGTTCTTTAATTTTGTTATTTTGGTTCGTCCTCTTGAGAGACCTGACCTCAAAACTTTCATATTTGCGTTTCTTTCTATTGTTTCGTGTATTAATTTTGTTTTGAACGTTCTAATGTCTTTCCTTACTTCTTTCTTGATATTTTTATTCAGTTGTTTAAAATCCTCTGTGTCTCTCTCAGTTAACCTTCGTCTTTCCATCATCTGTAATGTATTTCCACTAAGTTTCTTGTCTGTAGCTTTCCTTAATCTTCCACATACTTTTTTCATTGATGCTTTTATAGTAGTTTGGATTTTATCTATCATTACAATGATGTTATGTTGTTCCAGAGTATTAGTGGATTTCAAACATTTCGCTATTTCGTATTGGTATTCGTTGGCGCGTACACATTTATAATTTGTAGGGTGTAGCGTGTATTAAGTTTAATTGTTATGTACATAACTCTCTCAGATATTGTACAAAAGTTTGATATCATGTGTTTCAAACGTTTGTGTATTAGGATAGCTAGTCCACCGATATTTTGTTGTGTTTCAGAAGAACTCTGATATAATACATGTCCTGTTTTTAACGTTGTACACTTTTCTTGTTTTAAGCGTGTTTCTTGTAGGCTCAGAATATCCCATTTGACATGTTATATTTCTTGTTCTATTTCAAGGAGGTGATTTTCGGAGCTCATGGTTCGAATGTTATATGAGGTCGGTGAGGGTGAATTTATGCCTCCCCCAGAATGCTTGATGCAGACTTTATCTAAGGTATGGGATTTGACATTGTGTGTTCTACCCACCTGTGGTTCACTTCCAGACGTTTTTAAAATCACCATATTGGAGGGTTTTAGCCGTAATCTTCCACGCTGGCTAAGTGCGGGTTGGGAGATATATGGGTTGTGTGATGGAGGGGGGGGGGAGTTTTGATTGTGGTGGATAGGATTTTGGGGGTAGGGATCCGAATTTCTCCCCGGGACGAGAAGGGGGAGGGGAGAGTAATCATAACTCGCATAGGCAGGGGCACATCCCTGAAGCAGACCTATCCTTACCGGGATCGTAAGAGGTGTCCACCCGCTACCTCAGATATCTCTTACTATCAATCAAATTAACAAAATAGCGCGTGGAATGGTAGACACTAGGCTCATTGCCATTCAGAATCGAGCGCAGGCTGATGTTTTAATCAGGCCAGAAAGTAAGAGAGTGATTCGAGCTAAATTTTGGCCTTTATACCTGTCCGGTAGCTCCACTCCCTTTTAACTGAATTGACTAATCTCGATCTAGTCAACTTCAGTGCTGAAGTTTTTGTTAATTTTCACTAAAACAAAGTGAAAATTTTTATTAATTAGACAAGTTTACAAAAAAAAGTGGATACCTATTCCACCAAACTATTTTATTCTTATGTAATTAGATGCCCTGAATACAAATCTAAGGTCCACTAACCTCTATCACGCCAGATTCAAGGTCATTTCAAGATCAAACAGAGTTCAAATTTACTAAATAAATCTGAAGAAGTAGATATGCACGTTTTTGAGGTCGCTGAATCCGAATTCATGGTTTTTTAATCCTCCAAGGTCAGCCAGAGGTCATTCCATCACCAAAAAAGATAGGTAGACCTTTGAGTCTGAATTCATGGTTTGTTTAATACGTCAAGGTTAACCAAAGGTCATTTCAAGTGCACTTTAAGGTCAAATTGAAAAAAAAAGACACAGAATAAATCTGTAAAAGAAGAGAACCCACGAGCAACTAGATCAATATCCGTTAAAACGGGAAACAGGTAAGCGGATCAAGTTTTCGAACCGAAACTCAAGCTCCCAAAACCCCACGCACACCTTGATTAATGTTCGTTACACAACAGATATGCAAGCAGGATTAGTTATTATGAAACAGTAATCCAAAACCCAAGCTCCCAAACTCACATAACCCACACACGGTAGATTGATATCCATTACACAGCAGACAGGAAAGCGGATCGAGTTTTTAAGGCGAATCACAAGCTGCCAAAAGCACACACTCTACGTGCGTGATTGCCACTATACAACAGGCAGGCAACCGGACCAAGTTTTTATAAATATGCCAAAACATAAGCTCTCATAGCCACATATCTCACGCGCAGCGAGATCAATCCCCGTTACGCAGCAGACAGAGGCGAAAAGTAAGGATTTATGAGTGTATGAAATAAAACCCAAGCCCTCCGAAAACCATATACCCCAGACATAGCATGTATGACAATTTGGGGTTTGTGTTATACACCTATAAAAACTCGCTTCGCTAGCTTAGCTTTTATTGTAACGGATATCGATCTAGGTGAGCGAGGGGTATGTGGTTTTAGAAGCGTGGGTTTGGCCTTGAAAATTTGTTCCGTTTATGTGCCTGCGTGGGATACGTGGTTTTGGGAGCTTGAGTTTCGGCTCAAAAACTCGATCCCTTTACCTGTTTGCTGTGTAACGGATTTGATCTAGCTGCGCGTGTATTTTCTTTTTTCCAGATTTATTTAGTGGCCTTTTCAATTTGACATTAAAATGACTTTGAAATGGCCGCTGGTTAACCTTGAGGTGTTAAACAAACTACTAATTCAGATTCAGCGCCCCTAAAAGTCTATTATATTCTTTTACAGATCTATTTAGTAGATTTTTCTCAATTTGACTTTGAAATGTCCCTGAAATGACCACTGGCTGAACTTGGGGCATTAAACAAACCACGTATTCGGATTTAGCGATCTCAAAAACGTATGTATCTACTTCTTCAGATTGATTTAGTAGATTTTACTCTATTTGACCTTGAAATAACTCGATTGACTTGAACTTGACGTGACAGCAATTATCAGACTTCAAATTTGGATTCAAGGCGTCTAATTACTCTCACTGACGATGTGCTCGAAATATTATTAGATAAAGAAGCTTATCATTATTACTGTGAATTAACGACGATGCTAATTATTTCCATTTTGTAGTATATCACGCATTATAATGTTTTCTAGTTATGTTTACTATTAAAGCTAATAGTAAATGTTGCTTTTTTCCATTGATTTTCTCACAGTCTTGAAATGATCCTGAAATGACTTCTGGCTAAACTTTGGATATTAAAAAACGACGAATTCGGGTTTAGCGGTCTCAAAAACGTATGTATCTCCTTCTTCAGATTTATTTAGTGAATTTTACTCCATTTGACCTTGAAATATCCTTGAATCTAACGTGATAGAGGTTATCGGACCTCAGATTTAGATTGGGGGCGTCTAAATACATAAGAATAAAATGGTTTGGTCAAATAAGCATCCACTTTTTTTTGTAAACCTGAGTTATTAAATAATTAATGCGAATAAGTCGTTTCTACAACAACATTTTCTAGCCTCAGCGACAGAATCTGATCTCCCTTACAGTCAGTCAGATTCTTAAGTTTTAACAGTGCGAAAACGGAGTGTTTTCGAGTATTATTTCACTCATTCTTTTAAGACGCAAAATTCTCGGCCGCTGCTTGGTAGTCTATCAATTGTAACACGACAGAGAAAGGCATGGAAAATTTTCAATCGGTAGGCCATTGCCTTAGTAATCTCGTGAGGTAAGGTATTCAAACGATAGAGATTTTTCTTGAGCGCCCATTTCACTGTTCTAGCGGACCACTAATCGGTAACAATAGGGCAACGTGGGACTGCCGCTTTGCTACGAGGGCATATGAAGAGCCAAAGGTTTCTGGCAAAATTAATCCGTCTGCCAGAATGTCAAATAAAAAAATTCGTTATCAAGCAAGAAAATAAACTCAGCAATATTACGCGCTTGATTGAAACTACATGATGTCCAGTGATTAGTGTTAAGTGACTTGAAATCGGTTTCATTCTATCGTATATTGATAAATTCATTTATTCAAAAAATATTTTCAAATAATCTTTCATGGTAATCGATTTCAGCAAATTTAGATAAAATTGGACTTAACCCCTAGCGTGATTTTTCTAAACTTCAACAAAATGGATTCATGTTCTGTAACTCTTGGAAATAATTGAGTAATCAAATGTGACTTAAGTAATTAGAGAACTCCTTGCTTAACGGCTGACGTGCACAGTCTGAAACACGATACTACTCGTAACTATTCGCAGTTACTCCGCCCTTCATTAGTAACTTAGCTAAAATTGCTCAAAAATCTTTAATCAATTTCAGATCAAGTAAACAAATAAACGCAAGCTCTCCGCTCTTCAAATCTACTTTCTTAACTAATCAGCATCCTTAATTAATTAACAGAAAATCCACCTTTAGTAATTACAAAAAGAAAATTAATTCAATTGCCTCTCTCTCATCGTCCCAAGTCAAATGAGGTGAGCAGAATTCCATGCCCTCGGGTGGTTTTGGCGGGACTTTCGCGACCCCAAATGGAGTCGCGTATGACTTGATGAGCTAAAATGATCTTTTCATTCAAGATGAAACTTGATCTTCAATAAATACATCCCCAGTTCAAAGGTTAATCGAACGCTTTGAATCAAGCCAATCTGGTGGAACAAAACCACACACGGAACACTCGTACTGCAAATGCTGCCATTTCAGTAATAATTTTTTTAATCGTTCATTAGTTTCGATCGATAATAATCCAGTATTTCACGAAGATTCTGAATATGTTCAGGCCCGACGTCAACTGAATCTTCAATACGGTATTGTTGACAGGGCACTCGACAACATTCGTCACGATTCACAAGGAAGAAGTCAAATTCTCGAACGAGAATGAAACGAAGTATTACGACACTTCATTTTTATAAAATTTTATAATTTGATAACAAGAGTGACAAATAGTTTTTTCCTTATTACCTGTTACTAAAAACACTGTTATGTAACTTTGCGTAACACAAAACGCAAGTTCTTTTAAATCAGTACATTTATATTTCACTAAACGAGAACTAGGACTAGCACCATCTTCTTCTATATCTTCATAAACGTCAGAATAACTAGAGTTCGCTTCAATTTCTTCAAAATTATTTACATCATAGTTTAAACAGTTTTTACGGTTCTCGAATTTTTTTGAGAATGGTAATATGATCCAACGCTAAAATTAATTCTTCTGAAAGATCCTTTTCGATATTAAACTCCATAAATTCCAATTAAATCCAACTCCAGAAATTTGGAATTGACTATTTTACATTTATTTTTATATTTAGTTTTAAATATTTACTATTAAATATTTTTCTATTTAATATTTAGTATTCAATTATAACTTCTTTTTTTATTTAATTTTACAATTTTTGTTGGTCCACGTATATATTTATACATTTACTAAACTGAAATGTCACTGGTGGTAGGATTTTGTATCGACTTCAAGGACAAATATCAGGTAAGAATTGTTACCGTGATCGTATTCGAAATCGATGTTAACCAGGTTAATAACTTTTAGATTAAACTCAAGGCAACGTATAAGAAGACGATTAATAACCTAAATGAGACATGTTTACGAGATAATTCGAAAAATATAATAAGAGTATATAATCCAAAAATTTAAATCACTTTTTAATGCCACTAAATTCGTGACTTAATTCTAATAAACGAAGCGGCTGTTATTCAAAAAAAATTTACTTGGCTTCTATTAGTAGTAGGCAAATGTATTTTCTTTAATAATTTTCGTAATGAAATCAACTTTTGATATACTAAACTCAAAAATCCATACGACTGACGGACGATCCTATGGCTTTATTTGTTTTTTAAAAAGTACCCTCTTTTAAAGCTATAAAAAGGGGGCTTTTATTGAATTTTTTTTGTCGTTACTATCACATGAAAGTAGAAGCCTCGAAGAATCGAATGCACTTTTGATCGAGTCGCAAACTTCGTTAACAAATAGTAAGTTTTATTTTGCGATAAGCATCTCGAAATAAATTAAAATATATCAACAACTAATAACAATTTCGAAATGATCCAAAAAAGTTTTATTCAAAATTTTAAGGGCTTTTTTAGGGTTCTTTGGCTTTTTTCAATAACCAATAAATGAAATTTAATCTATTAAGGCTATAGCTTTAAACTGAAACTTTTTGTCGAAAACTGCTACCTTCTAGGTTCAAAAAACTGTATTCAAATTACCTCGGCAAACGTATGGAAGAATCCTGTTTCATCTTCCTTTATTCCTAAATTAATGCCATATTAAGGCAATTTCTTTACCTAATGATTAGACTTTTTATTGGAACAGTTAAATTATTTAAATATTTATAGGAAATTGGAATAAATGCAAAGATAACCAATTTGGAGAAGATTGTCTCCCTTGCAAACTAGTGTATGATGGGGCATGTGTCAGAAATAGGAAATATTGTCAACTGATTAAAACAAAAGATGGTTCAGAACACAAATGTTATTGTTCCATTGGGAACGAGGGTGATAATTGTGAAGGTAAAACTATAATAAGAATATTTATCGGACTAGTTGCTGAGTATTGTATTACTTACACTTTTAGACCTTACAGATATACAGTGCTTTTAATTTTATTCCATTTGATTCTAACATGTGTCATAAATATGTATATTTTTTATTAGGGAACTGTAGAACTTCATACGGACATAGCTGTAAAAAATCATGTGAGAACTGTCGAGATTCTTGTTCAAGAGACCCCGTTGGTGGAAAATGTGATAGTAAAGATTGTATGAATAATCATATCGGAGAGAAATGTGATATTCGTAAGTAACTGTTTTTTCTAGAGGACTTTTAGTTGTAAGATTCATTTTGGTTCCTACGAACCCAGTAATATATAGTCAATATTCGGTGATGTTAACTAGATGAGGAAGAAACGGAGAATACATTGGCCATTACGGACTGACAGAGAGAAATGAATGCAGAAGTAACGAATAAATTCTTTAAATTACTACCAAGGCGACTATACACATGAAAATCTTCAATGAACTCTCCAGGCCACATAGTCGGGAATCATATCAACAAAATATTAGTAAACAAGCGATTTCGAAACAGTTTAACTTAAGTCAGAACTTCTACTGGTGCAAATGTGGTATCTGGCCATAACACATTGGTTGAGTCTCCATACAATGGATTAACTTAAAGAAACTGAAAGAACCAGAAACAAGCAATAAAACAGAACAAAAGTAGACAAAAATCTTGAAGAAAGAGACAGTAGCAATGAAATAGAGACAATACAGAAGTTAAAGAACATAGTAGGAAAAATAAGTAAAGACAACTGAAAACCAAACAGAACCTTTAAAAAGAAGTCCTAAATGACTAAAGACATTTTGCATATGACTGAGGAAAGAAGACGATGGAAACATATACACATAATAAGCTACAACCATATTCACAAGAAAATATAGACATAATGGTAAAAGAGAGAGAGGCCAAATAAAAAAGTTCAAAAATAGAGGAATTACAACAGAAATATGATACGTTTAACTTATATCGGGAAATAAGAGGAGCAATAGGAACACTTAAATTACCAACGTTGGGAAAGCTGATGGGCAACGAAGGTAAACGAGTGATAAATAAGGTTGACTAATTAAGGGCCTGGAAAGAATACATAGATTCACTTTTCGAAGCTGAAAGAACAAACGTAACACCAGAAACAGGTTGCCTTGCAGGACTGATCATAACAGGTCAAACGAGAATAGCCATTGAGCTAGTAAAGGAAGTGAAAACATCTTGATCCGACAAAATACATGCAGAATTTCTTAAACTTCTGAATGGTGATGGAATTTGAGGGATAACCAACATATTCAATCACATATATGATTCCGGAAAAATGCCAAAAAGTGGCTAAAGTCGGAATTGATTTCCCTTCCAAAAAACAACAGCGTAAGTAGATGTGAACCGCCAGC
The DNA here is from genome assembly GCA_034092305.1 of Diaprepes abbreviatus. Taxonomy (NCBI): domain Eukaryota; kingdom Metazoa; phylum Arthropoda; class Insecta; order Coleoptera; family Curculionidae; genus Diaprepes; species Diaprepes abbreviatus. Next base: position 1,267,922 of record JASJET010000290.1, read on the forward strand.
CTCAAGAACAATCTACTTAAAGTGTTTCTTAAAATCATACATAGAAGAATATATAGACTATACGAAGAAAATGTATCCGCAATTTGGTTTCAAAGATGCCGTTAGAACAAGAGAATCCTTGTTTTATCTACAAGTTCTGTTTCAGAGATGAAGAGAAGTTAACTGTGACACACATGTTTGCTCCATCGACTATAATAAAGATTTCTATGGAGCCCCATGTAATAAAATAATCGAAATATTAATGAAAAGAAGAAAATGCCGAATAGATGTGTGAGATAAGGTTGTGTAGTTTCGCCATTACTGTTTAACAGATATTGAAACAACTTATTCACATAAGCATTAAAAAACATTGAAGCTGGGATATCAGTTAATCGGGAACATTTAAACAATATCTGGCAGACAAACGACATCATTGTTGTTGCTGACAACGTAGAAGTATTATAAAAACTAATAAACAGCATAGCAACAACTAGCATACGATAAGGGTTGAACCTCAATATAAACAAAGCTATATATGTGACCATCTCCAAAAATTTAACTAATTGCGAATAAACCGGTATTGGTAAATTAACAACAAAATAGGAAAGTTCACAAATATTCTTGCCTGGGGACTAGCATTAGTGAACAGGGACCACACTTATTAAAATGGGATTACTATTTAAAATCGGAAACTGGGTCTCTCAATAAAAATCGGACTTCTCCGTTCGTATGTGTTCTCTCTTTTATTATACGGAGTAGAATCTTGGACCCTAACTCAATCATAGAGTAAGAATGCTTTTAAGATCTGGATGTAACATCGAAGTCAAAAGTTTCATGGACGAAACATATAACAAATAAAATTGTACTGAAAAGATTGGAAAATATATGAAACTCCTGAAAACAAAAAAGAAATGAAAATTAGAATATCTCGGCCCTACAGTGAAAAACGAAAATACATATGAAAGGGCCAGGAAGAGAATGATGTCGTGGCTCAAGCATCTACGAATATGGTTCTTGACGACAACCACCAGTTGTTTGGTATGGCAATCAACAAAGTTTTAATCGCTAGGATGGTCACCAACATCCAAACTGAACAGGCACCTGAAGAAAAAAAAGAAATTTAACCTAAATCCGAAAGATATCTTGGACATCCAAGCGTTGAAAATATACATGTGTGGTTAAAACTATCCTATAAGTCGAGTACATTATCATCGTTACATCGAATACTTACATCATTGAACATGTATTTTCACTAGAATCAACTTTACACATTCTCATTTTCATTCAGACTCTTCAAGAATAGCCTTTATTTTAGATTCTCTGTATTATTGAGACAGAAAAAATAACAAAAAAGCTTATAAATTTGTGATTCCTTTCAAAAGGAATATATCTATTAAAAAAAAAGAGGGTGTATGAGTTATGCGTAGTACCCGTAATATGAGATGCAGAAATACTCACATAAACAGAAAGACCACAAAAAACCTAGAATAGCCAGCCTAAAGAGCTATACAATGGACCTTGTTAGGAATTACGAGACAGAATATATGGTCATAAATATCAAAGAACACTTAAGTAAGCTAAAACAGAGATGGGCAGACTATGTAACGAGAATGGCAAATGATATATGTGATAAAAGAATACCATCGATTGAGAGCCCAGAAAGGAGGAGTAGGATATATTTTAGCAGGAAAAGCTTGTACTTTCTAAAATACTGCAATTCATTTACTATTCCTAAAAAACAAGCGTTTTCTAAACACTTTTTGACATTATTTCAATATGCACTTGATCACCTCTTGTTTTTTTAATCTTTTGGAAAATTCGAAAATAAATACTTTTAAAAAATTATATTATTCAAAGATGAAAGCATATAAAAGGCATCAAAATAACCCTGGTGTTATATATAATTTTATCCTAAGGTGCCCCATAACGGAAATATGAAGCCCAAAAAGGTATCTAGTGGTTTACCTTTTGGGCTGTAGATTTTGAGCAGACATGTAACTTTTAATGACATTTTGGCATACCACAGACTCGCCACTAACTCATAGGCCCAGGATTTTGACGCGCGTCAATTTTCAGAGTTAAAACTCAATTCCTGGATATTACAGATGGTTAACAAAAAAAGGTATTCAATATTTATTAAAAAAAAAAAACATCTTCAAGAAAATCTAAATCATGCATACATTGTTATAAATAACCTTAAATTTAATGCAAATTTAATGTTCATTCTACATTAAATTTAATAATTTTGTACCTAAAATCGTGAATAATTTACTTTAAATCTAAAGTAATTCATTCAAATATCAGTTCGTTGTACATTAAATTGGACTAAATGGTATCTTAAATTTCAATAAAGTAGCTGAAAAGATATTTCAACTTTCTCTACATTAAAATTAATTCACATGTACATTAAAATTAAAGGAATTTATATTAATATTCATGGTACATTGCATGAGGTTCCTGGAGACGGAGCAATTTGAATTGAACTTTTTGTTTAGTATTGATATAAGTTACTTAAACGACTCAATTTTCTTATGATGAGGTGTACATTCTGCCGATAATGACGGAAACCAATGAGTTCGAAACCGGTCTACAGATGACGGCACAATACCTATCGAAAAAATTTCCACCTTTTCCGAGTAGCAGAATTTTTTGACCTCATATTAATATTGGTTTATTAAATATGTTATAACATATCTTAAATTCAATGAGCTCTGGCTGTAAATTTAATGTTCTTGATCACCTTAGAAAGTAATGATCAAAACTAAATTAAATATATGGTTACATTAGATTTAATGAAATAAATTAATTTAAATTATTGTAAATTATTAAATTTAATATATTAGATTAAACGCATTTAATAAACGTTTATGAAATTTGCGTCCAGCACATTTACCTTAAATTTAATGCACTTCCTTTTTAGTTATTACACATTGTACGAAATTTGTTAAGTACTTTGTTACCAACTCCACTATTAGTTAATGAAAACTAGTTATCACTAGAAACCTCTGATTCTAATAACTTAAAGCAATGCCGACATGTAACATACAGAATTTCCTTCAAAGACCGTCCATTAGAATATTTCGAGATGTAATGCGACTTGAATTCTGCAAATTTTTATAATAGGGTTTTCGGTGACGCTCTGGTTGTCCGAAACTTATTTTAAATGGATCACCCTGTAGGTTAAATATATTTTTAAAATTCCTTCCTTGATTTCCAGTAACTTTTACTCAAAAGATTTTTTGCCCTCCTCTTTTGAGAAAAACTTTCACTTTTAAGAGCATGTTTATAGTTTCAAAAATAACGAAACTCGGAATTCCGGTGGTGGCTTTAGACATTACTGGGTTCGATAATGAGTTGTTTGAAAATTACATTTTAGATACAAGAAAGTGAAAAAGTAACAACTTTTGAGCTCTATCAAAAAATTTTAAATAAATTATTTTTTTTTAAAAATACGACGTTACGCTGTTGATTCATTTAGAAGGTAGGCCAGATTCCTTATTTGTTCATATAGGGTGTCACTATACCTAGCTAAAACAGTTTTCAACTTATTTACGACTTTTCGCAAAATCCTCGAAATATCAAGCAGTTTTAAGGATTTTTGGCAAGAAGGCCATATTAAAGAAACTAATACTATATTTCTATGATGAAGCGTGTCAGTCTTTTGTTGAAAACTCCGCATGTTCGACTTATTGTCGTATTGCACTCGCCCTGAACAAAAAAATAAAGTTAATACGTTAGCTTTTGTGTAAGTATTATTTTCAATTTTTCGATAATATTTTTCGCGAGCAAACACAGCAGTAAATCGTCGATAAATAATTAAGTGCAAATGATAATGAAACGCATCACCATAGAAACATAGAGTGTTTATCAAGATCTTCTTGCCCAAAATCACTAAAACTGGAAGATTTTGCGAAACTTGATATATAAGTTGCAAACTGTTCTAGCTAGGTTTGGAGACACTCCATACAGACACATAAAATGTTGTTACCTATCTACTGAGCTCAAAATTTATAACGTTTTCACTTCCCTTTATTCAAAATGTAATTTTCAGATAATTAATTTTCGAGCCCAATAATATCTAAAACCACAGCCGGAATTCCGATTTTCACTATTTTATTTTTGAAACGATATTCAATTTTAGGGGACACCCTGGAAAACGTCAAAATTTGAAAACAAAATTTTTCCTCAAAAACATCTAAAGCAGGCCAAAAAATGAAGGAGAGAACACGGGCAACTTCCGGTATAATCAAAGGTCGCACAAGATCATCTTACTCCACCATACAAATTTGCAGGATTCAAATCGAATTACTTCCCGAGATATTCTAACGGACAGTCACCGTGAAACACCCTGTATATATCATTGTTGGACAAGCAAAATGAAATCCTCTACAGTTAAGAAGAATTTATTTTTAGAAATTCTTTTGAAAGAGTTGATCGTAACTTAAATGAAACAAAAGAGATGAAGCGTTAAATAAAACTTTAGCGAAAATAAAAAATGTCTTTTTGCTAGAGTCTTGGAAATAACTAAATTGTCTTAAAATGGTGTAAAATATTAACTTTTTTTATGTTTAATTGAGTAGATGTTCAAAATGGGCACCCTTTATTTCAAACTTCGATCACACCACTAGATTTAAATAACAATACATTTATTTGAAGACTGTTTAAGGTCGGTGGGAAGAAGCTTTTTTGATATTTGACAGAGGTAAATATTTTCATTTATTCTTGCTTTAAGTTTTGTTGCTTGTAGTGATTCCTTTCGATATTTTTTTAGTGGTAAAAATTACTGCAGATTCGAAGTTTGCAATTAATGTTAAGGAAGAGGATTTAAAAACTTATTTCTATCGGTAAAAATTGTTAAATATTGTTTACACATTGAAAATAACAATAATAATAATTTAGGCAACTACAAATTTATACTTCTATGTATTGAATATGAATTGACGTGCCGACAATCCTGCTAATAAGTTATCCTATCAAGTAACTGTTTTCCGGTCTTTAATGACGTTGAATAAGTTATTAGAGAGTCCGCCTGTACCCATCTAACAATTAAAAAAAGTATGTGAGCTCCAACTTACAAAGATACATCTTCTATAAGATTACTCAAAATTTTGACACAAAATTATAAATAGGGGACACCAGGTAATCTTTCTTCCAAAACGAAAGACTCAATCAAATAATTCCCCATGATCCCTCCCTAAAGGCTAACTATACATTTTGCTGCAGACCTAGTCAGTAAAAGTGTATGGGCATTGTCTGAAGGTCGTAGCAATGTTGAAGATTGATTGTGTATGAGAATTTTCCGCATAGTAAACGTGTAAATTATTAAAACTAATAACGCCGTCCCTTGTGAAGCCACCTTCGTTAGTAAATAAAACAGTTCTAGTAAAATGTGTTTTTTTTCTACATTTTTATACGAACCAGTTTGAGTAAACAAGTTTTGCCCGATAATCGTCTAGAACCAGTGTATGTACCTTTTGGACATGGAAAAGATGAAGCAATTTTTCTTGAAAAATTTTAAGGTTAACCCATTTTGTTATGCCTATTTGAGCTGCGAGCTTTCTTACGCTATTAAAAGAATTTTTAGCAATCTCATACTGAATGTGTTTTCTTAGGATTTCTTGCTCTTCTCGGACATAAACGAATTAATTTTTCGCAAAAATGGTCGATGTTTTGAAATAAATTTACCTGTGTATGTATCTTTTTTTAGATAATTGTCTAAAGCAACGAAAAATCGAGTTTTAATTCTAAAAAATGACAGCTATGAAAATTCTGGGTCAACGGGTTTAGTGGCGAGTTTGTTCCTGACTTCCTTGGTTATATCAAAAATCTACTATGATCTGAATTTATGATTTTTTATCAGTTATATGACATGTCGAAATTTTTTGAAAATATGCCAGTCTGCTCAAAACCTACAATATATATATATATATATATATATATATATATATATATATATATATATATATATATATATATATATATATATATATATTTAATATGCTAAAATTTTTCTTAAACCATCTTTCTATATAAATGTATGGTAACTTCTTTGGATTAGGTTTCAAAAATTAATACTACTATTCTGTGCTTGACGTTTCGCCCAACGTAGTGGGCTTTTTCAAAAGTATAATCTAAAATAAAAACAAAATGCAACTAACATCGTCATAAACGCACACTCACAAGAATTAGAATTAACACTCAATGGTACAATATTATTAAAAATATCAATTTATAAAATAACGTGAAATTAAAAATCAAAAATTAAAATTAAAAATTACAAATTAATCCCAGATACGCACCTCAATTTACCTTGGCCATGTTTCTTAGTGAAGTATATGACGACTCCTTCAGTTACTATCAACTTAATATATATTTTTTTTTTATTTGGAAACCTTTTTACTCAGTTTTTTCTGATTTATAAATAAATTTTATCAATATTGACTATACAGTGTGTTTCAAACAATAAGGGCTACAATAGGTGGTTTACTTTATTAGGTTAAAATATATTTGGCTTGGGTTTTTAATATCTTGTTTGTCATTGATTGCTTGTTTTTCTTTTTTTATATGTAGCATTTCCTTTATTTGAAGTTTATGGTAGTTTCTTTCCTGGGTTAGAATCTTTGTGTTTGAAAAATCAAATTCATGTTTAAAATTTGTCTCGTGTTTGTGTAATGCTGTCGTTGCGTTTTTTGTGTATTTATGTCCATTCAATCTGCTGTCTAGATATTGTGTTGTCATTACAATAGATTTCTGTGAACAATTTAGATATGGTACTGAATAAATAATGTTAGATTTCTTTTTATGGGTCACCTTACTTTTTAACTTTGTAAATAGTGGTGACCCGTGGTTGTATGTTTTGTGGCAAACTATAATATCGTGCTGTTTGAGGATGTGTGTAACTTTTTCTGACAATGAATTTATGTATGGTATTGCAACATATGTTTTTAGGTTGTTATTATTATTATTTTGTGTAAGGACGTTCTTATCATACAGTTTGTAAGTTCGTTGTTTTATTATTCTATTTGTGAGTCTTTCGATAAAATTATTATCCGTTAGGATTTGTTTGACTTTCTTTAAAGCTTCTTGATGATATTTCGGAGAAGTTAGGGTTAAAGCTCTATCAGCCAAACCTATTATTACGCTGATTTTTTGGGATTTCGGATGATGTGATTGATAGTTTAGGTAGCGTCCCGACCAGGCGCGGATCCAAGGGGGGGGCGGTGGGGGCGATCGCCCCCCCCAAGAGCTTGGAGTTCAGGAAAATAGACCCGATTTTGCCTCTTATACTATAGTTTATTCAACAACTATAGAGAGTAATAAATCATTTTTTACCTTTTTTTTCTTCGCAAACTACCTGTGTTCTTTATTCCTGTTAGAAACATATTTTTTTCATAGGAATTGGTTAGAAATTTTATAATCAAAAATACCGGTCTATAATAATGGACTATTGGGTTAGGATAACAATAGATATTTGGATGTGAAGTGTTAAAAAGGATTTTAATCCTTGTCATAGGCGTCGGAAAGCGGTTTATTTTATCACTAAGTATTTATAGCATAGAATATTATTTCGGTTAGAAACTTAAAATAAAAAGTTTTTATATTATTTTCTTTCTTATGATCTCTTAATAATTCACATACATTAGAAAATATAGATAATTTTGACATATTTAACACAAATTACTACAGTATTTTTATTATTTTTAATTTTGGCATAGAAACCGTTTTAGGTACATTCAGACTAAAATGTAGCCTTTTTCTCTCAAAAAAATTCTAAGTTATAATTTAAATACTTACAAAATACCCATTATCAAAAATGAAGTTAAACACATAAAAAAATCAATTCGTCCATATAATATTAAAATTCTGTTGAAGCTATCGGTCATTTTATTATTAATTAAAAACATTTTTAGGATATTTGACGTTTCAGTTTATTTATTTCTTAAACCATCTGCAGAATTAAAATTGAATGCTAAAAAGGGATTCAAATGTAATTAATTTTTATATGTTACAGAAAATTTAAATAATAAATTGTGTTTACGTTGGTAAACATTACGTATTTAATTTGTAATCAAAGTCAGTGAAGCTATCTTCGCTCAAATTAAATATAATTGGTTCCTCTATCTCACCGATCATGAGATCGAGTTTCCCCATTTTCTTTTATTCTTTTATTATCTGGATTTTTCCCAATTTTCTGCACTAACTTTATTCAAAAAAAAAATAAGTTCAGTTAAATTACTAATTTGTTAAGTTGTGTTATTTCTAGCAACTCTACCTTGTACTTGAGAGAGATTTTCCTTCTCTAACGGACATTTTCCGGACGATCTATAAGAACGGATTTCCTATCTGGTTTTTCCCAGCAAAAATCAAGTTCTCTGAGCAATTTCTAGAGCTCGGTTCTTTTAATTTCAGGTAAATCCCGATCTTCATTGATTTTAGTTGGAATTTTGTCGACGGTTGGGATTTGCTTCTCATAATAAAATATATGTCCAACTCCTTTTAGTACAGTTTGTGTGATCGAATGTAGCTTGGGAGTACTAACAATTCCAGTCGTTTTTTTTTCCTTCAATATTCGGTACATAGTAGATTTTCCAACTCCTGTCATGTTGGAATACTTCTCAATAGAACTTTTAACATTATTATCGAGATATTGTTATCTTAAGGCATCATCAACATTCATCGTAATAAGTTTTTCCTTGAAGAAAAAATGCCCTGGTTTAACGATTTTGGAATAAATATAGATGTGGAAGCCATATCTTTTGAGTATCTCACTAATCTCAAATAATATATAAAAACAAGTACAAACAAGATAAATCACTAAGGATGCACTGTAAAGTTTACTTTGCTCACTGACAGAAATTAAATTGAATTATCAGAAATTTTATTGCTGCAGTAAATTTATAAAAGCTTATAATATTTAAATATAATTAAATATAATTAGATTTACGGCAGTCCTCAGTTACTTGCGTACTGGAACAGGTAAGTTGAAGGTTTCGGTAACAGTTTTCTTACTCTCTCTAGTTCTTGAATAGAGTATAGGAATGTGTATGCTTGTGACCGCTCCTCCCCTTCCCAAGAGCTTTGAGTTTAGGAAAATAGAACCGATTCTTCATTTTATATTAGGAATATGTATGCAGCTGATACTCCCCCCCGTCCCCCGTTGACAACCTTGTTTTTCTGGCAATAGCCCCCCTCACCAAGTGCTTTGAATTCAGGAAAATAGACCCGATTCTGCCTCTTATACTAGGAATGTTTATGCTGCTCGCATCCTCCCCCGATCGGCAAATTGTTTTTTCTTGTGACCCCCCCCCTCCACTCTTCAAGAGCTTGAAATTCAGAAAAATAGACCCGACCCATCCTGTCTTTTATATTAGAAATGGGAATGTTGCTGGTGTCCCCCCCCCCTCCCCGTCCACAATCGGCTTTCGCACTTTTATGATATCACCGCCCCCCCCCAAAGAAAGAGCCTGGATCCGCCCCTGGTCCCGACCATGTATCTTTTATGTACCACATCGTCTCAATCTTTTTATTTTCATAATTTCGAACTAGTGTGAGATCAAGGAAATTTATTTTTTCATTTTGTTCAACTTCTGATGTAAATTGCATCTTTTGGTGGAAATTGTTGAATGCATTTGGTATGGTGTCAACATATCTCTAATATAGTTAATGCTATGACAAATCATAAAATAAAAACCAGACACAAGAATATTAAAACTAATCAGTTTCAACAAAAAATCCAAAAACAACTTAAAAAAAAAACAAACTATTAATCCGTGACAATCCTCAAATAACGATTTTAAAACCTGACAAAAGCAACAAAACAGTTATAATGAACACCACTGATTATAATAAAAAAATAGACGGTTTATTAAAAGATTCAAGAACATACAAAAAGTTACGACACGACCCAACCAACATATTTCAAAATAAAAATAAACAATTAATAAAGAAACTTGTGTCTAAAAAACTCATAACAGATAGTGAAGCAAAAAATTTAAGAATACACAACGGGGTTTTACCAAAAATATATGGTTTACCCAAACTACATAAACCTGGTGTTCCTCTAAGACAAATAGTATCGAGTATGCCATCACCATTTTACAAATTATCGAAATATCTTTGCAGCTGCTTATCGCATATAACTGGAAAAAATAATTATTATTTAAAAGACTCTTATACTTTTAAAAAATGTATTAATGAAACAAGTATTCCAAACAACTATAAATTAATCTCACTAGATGTCTCATTATATACAAATATTCCCAATGACCTATTAACCGATATAATAAAAGCAAAGTGGGATAACTTAAAAAGCTTTACCACTTTAAAGCTAGAAACTTTCACTGAAGCCATAAATTTGACACTAACCAATAATTACTTTCAATATCAAGATACATACTATCAGCAGCTTGATGGTTGTGCAATGGGCTCACCAATATCATCTACGTTAGCACAGTTGGTCATGGAATATCTGGAAGAAAATGTCATAGAAAAACTTAATATACCGATTCCATTTTTCAAGAGGTACGTTGACGACTGTCTAGCAGTTGTCCCCGAAAATGAAATTGACAACATACTAAATGCATTCAACAATTTCCAACAAAAGATGCAATTTACATCAGAAGTTGAACAAAATGAAAAAATAAATTTCCTTGATCTCACGCTAGTTCGAAATTATGAAAATAAAAAGATTGAGACGATGTGGTACATAAAAGATACATGGTCGGGACGCTACCTAAACTATCAATCATATCATCCGAAATCCGAAAAGATCAGCGTAATAATAGGTTTGGCCGATTGAGCTTTAACCCTAACTTCTCCGAAATATGTCAAGAAGCTTTAAAGAAAGTCAGACAAATCCTAACTGATAATAATTTCCCCGAAAAACTCACAAATAGAATAATGAAACAACGAACTTACAAACTGTATAATAAGAACGTCCTTACACAAAATAATAATAACAACCTAAAAACATATGTTGCAATACCATACATAAATTCATTGTCAAAAAAAGTAACACACATCCTCAAACAGCACGATATTATAGTTTGCCACAAAACATACAACCACTTGTCACCACTATTTACAAAGTTAAAAAGTAAGGTGACCTATAAAAAGAAATCTAACATTATCTATTCCGTACTATATCTAAATTGTTCACAGAAATATATTGGAATGACAACATAATATCTAGACTGCAGATTGAACGAACATAAACACACAAGAAACGCAACGATAGTATTACACAAACACAAGGTTTCTTATATATATAATACATTATCCTTTTTTTTTCTATTTCTCTTAGCACATGGAATTTTTAGTTTTGATAATTTCCCCGACGTTGAAGTTGGATTTACGAGCTGTAACTTGACGATGAACTTATTTGAAGGTAAAGGTAATCTGAGAATGCCACCACTGTTTTACAAATTTCAATATAAAGAGGTAATTATTGCAATATTACTTGAGTTAGAATATATTTTGTGTTATTAATACAGAAAATTGCGAAAAAATTTAAAAAATACAAGTTGATGAATCAAGGTTGGAATCTATAGAGAAAGAAAATGACTTTTAATGATATTCTGTGATTTTTGTAACTAGAATAATCTCTAGACGTCAATTTTTTGAAATAAAAAACACATGCACTTCATCTAACATGATTTTGCTAAAATAATCAATTTTAATGGAAACTTTCTGCAATGGTCACAAATCTACAGGTAGCCTCGAAATGAAAACTTTCCACTAAAAGTTTTTTAATTTGCTTTCGACTCTCTGCTAGATGCGTTTGGCTGTATTGCAGCAACTCCAAGGCGCACCGATAAGTATTAAAAACTCGTCTTACGATACAAAAAGTTTTTCAGTTAACTGAAATTTTTCAATTCTCAACTGCTTTATGACTGTTTTGTTTAAAAAAATGTCTAATTACATTTTTCCATTTTTATTTTCTACTATTGTTGCAAAGCAGATTGAGTCGCAAGAAAGCGAAATATGGCTAGTGAGGAGTCCAAAGAAAAATCCAGAAAAACTTTAAAATTTTTTGTATTTTGACTTGCAATTATCTTTGCAATAAAAATATAAATAACATATAAATAAAAATTGTACCTGGCTAATTTTTACTTTGTTAGTTCATCGGATATAATCGTAATTAAAATTAGCATGCACGATTAAATCATTTTTCGAACGACAGTGGCGCTGACTACGCCCTCTCACACGAGCAAGTAGTGTATGAATAAGGAACTGAGGATTCGGCAACATTACTTATACTCAACGTGGGTCTAACGCGTTAGTATCATTAGTATTTCAGATTTAATTACTAGATCTGTGATTGTATTCAAATTTAACGCGTTCGATGCCATTAAGGGGTAGAACTATTTTGGTTACAACAGTAAAGTGTTGCGTATTTTGGAAAGCGTTTTGTTATTGCTAAGAAGCAATGTGACAACAAACATACGACGTATTTGATTATATTAGTAAAATTGAATTAGATATGAAAAGGTGAACTCGAACTGTGAAAAACTTTTAACTAAAAAATTCTCTTTTTCCACAAATATCAATCCTAGGGCAACATGTTATGATATAATTCGTACAACGGAAAAATTTCTTTCATTTTCGAAATTTTAAAATTTGTATTACAAAATGGAAAAATACGCAGACGACGTGAAGAAAAACATTTTTCCAAGTAAGCTGCCAACAATTCTAATAAATGTTTAACAATAATTTACTTAGAGCACTAACTTTTTTGCATATATAGAACGGCTCAAGCTTCAAAACCGCTTTGGATTTTTCCAGATCGGACAAGTAGGAAAGCTCAAGGATTTTTTTGAAATTTATCCTCTTTTTTCTGCTTGTAAAATAAATACAAGAAAAAACTACTCGAGAAGATGCTTCATTTAATGAAATTCTTCTCAATTCGGGTAATAGCTTACGAGATATCACACTTTAAAATCAAGCTATGGTTGTTGCAAGAAAATCTTAAAACTGCGTGCATCTGAAGACGTATACAAGCTGCACGTTGGAGGATAAAAAAGTAATTCTCCATTGAACTCGGCTGGGTAGAAGCTGAGCTAATGAAGTTTTAATTAACAGCACGGTGCGATTTTGAATTTTCAATTCTGTCTTAACAAGGCCGCTGTCACATTGCGTTTAATAATCATAAAATTAGCTTAATTTAAGTGTTATATCTCGTAAGCTATTAATTGGATCGGGATGAATCTTTCAATAGACGTAGCATCTTTTCGAGGACTTTCATCTTATATTTTTTTATTATATATTCGTTCCATAATCGAAAAGTTATTTAGTTTCTTTAAAAGCAAATGAAAAGGCGATTTTCAAAAAAAAATTCTAGGCTTTCCTACTTGTCCAATCCAACATGGTTTTAGAGTCTTATATATATAAAAAAAGGCACTCTAATGAAATTACTAATAAATATTTATCAAGTTCTTGTTGATTGCGCAGTGTTCCCGCTACGAGCTGAATTAACAAATTTTTGCGCAAAAACTATTTTACCTTGAGAATATTAGATCGATAGGGATCAGTTTTGAGATTTTAATTTATTGAAACGTGACACTAAATATATTCCAATGCCTAGAACACTGACTGAGGTTTAAGTTATTAGCCGGTTATTTGAAAAAACATTTTTTACCACTTTTTTCGCGTATTTTTACATTTTTCATTGTTCGAAAATTAACATTTGAACATATTTATGGTTAAAAAATTTTTGGTGCTTCAAGGTCATCGTTTAGGCTGACGCCAAGGCTAATTACACAGGTTTACAAAAAAAATTGATTGCCTATTTGATCATACTTTTCTATTCTTATGTAATTAGATGCCCTGAATCCAAATCTGAGGTCCGCTAACTTCTACCACGTCAAGTTCAAGGCCATTTTAAGGTCAAATGGACTAAAATTTACTAAATAAATCCGAAGAACTAAATACGTACGTTTCTGAGTTCGCTGAATCCGAAACTCCCAGGTCGACTAGAGGTCATTTTAGGACCATTACAGGGTCAAATTGAGAAAAATCCACTAAATAATTCTGAAAAAAAGTAGGTTTTGGGGTCTCTGAATCTGAATTGGTAGTAATGTATTCACCTAAGGTCACCCATAGGTCATTTCAGGGCCATCTCAAGGTCAAATCGAGAAAAATCTACTAAACAAATCTGAAAAAGAAGATATGTAAGTTTTTTGGGTCTCTATATCCAAATTCTTGGTTTTTTTTATCTCCCAAGGTCAGCTAGGGGTCATTTCAGAGTAATTTGAAGGTCAAATTGAGAAAAATCTACTAAATAGATCTGTAAAAGAATATAAGTATACTTTTGATGTCGCTGACTCTGAATTCGTGATTTGTTTAATACCTCAAGGTTAACCAGAGGTCATTTCAAGACAATTTCAGGGCAAATTGAAAAAATGCACTAAATAAATCTGTAGTAGAAGAGAATCCATGCGTAGCTAGATCAATATCCGCGGATCAAGTTTTTGAGCCGAAACCTAAGCTCCCAAAACCTCGTACCCCATGCACAACTAGATTGATGTCCATTACACAGCAGATATGCAAGCGGAGTTAGTTATTATGAAATAGTAATCCAAAACCCAAGTTTCCAAACTCGCATAACCCATGCACAACTAGACTGGTATCCAACACACAGGGGAGCGAATCGAGTTTTTAAGGCAAAACTCAAGCTGCCGAAACCACACACTCTACATGCAACTAGATTGATTGCCACTATACAGCAGACAGGCGACCGGAAAGTTTTTATAAATATGCCAAAACATAAGCTTTCATAACCACATATCCCACGTACAGCAAGATCAATTCCCGTTACGCAGGAGACAAAGGCAAAAAGCAAGGATTTATGACTATATGAAATAAAACTCAAGCTCTCAGAAAACCACATACTCCAGGCACAGCATGTATGAGAGTTTGTGCCATGCACCTTTAAAAACTCGCTTCGCAAGCCAAGCTGTTAAGTAACGGATATCGATCTAGCTGCGCGAGGGGTATGTGGATTTAGAAGCTTGGGTTTCGCCTTGAAAACTAACTCCTTTCAGGTGCCTACGTGTGGTGCGTGGTTTTGAGAGCTTGACTTTCTGCTCAAAAACTCAATCCGCTTGCCTGTCTGTTGTGTAACGGATATCGATTTAGGTGTGCGTATGTTCTCTTTTTTACAGATTTATTTATTAGATTTTTTCAATTTGACCTTGAAATGACTTTGAAATGGCTTCTGATTAACCTTAAGGTGTTAAACAAATCACGAATTCAGATTCAGCGCCCTTCAAAGTCTATATATCTTCTTTTTCAGATCTATTTAGTCGATTTTTCTCAATTTGACTTTGAAATGACCCTGAAATTACCTCTGGCTGAACTTGGGGGATTAAACAAATGACGTATTCGGATTCAGCGATCTCCAAAACGTACGTATCTACTTCTTCAGATTTATTTAGTAAGTTTTACTCTATTTGCCCTTGAAATGACCTTGAACCTGACGTGATAGAGGTTATCGGACCTCAAATTGGTTTCGGAGCATCTAATTATACTTATGATCTGTTCGAAATATTATTAGATAACGAAGCTTATCATTACTACTATGAATTAACGGCGATGCTAATTATTCCCATTTAGTAGTATATCATGGATTATAATATTTTTTAGTTATGTTTGCTGATAAAGCTAGTATTAAATGTTGCTTTTTTAGATTGATTTTCTCGACTGTAAAATGAGCCAGGTGTCAGAAATTTCGCAGTCTTACGGAAAATTATATCGACAGTCATTAACATTTGTTTCAAAAAAATATATAGAAACTCGATAAACCTATAAACAACCTTAATAAAGTCATTTATTTTACTTGAAATAATAATCAATGACATTTTTTAAGACAAACGAAGAACAGAAATGGAGGAATGTCATAGAAGAACCGCTTAGGTTTGGTGAGCCAAAAACAATAGTCCTTCAAAATCTTAATTTAGGATCGTCCTACTTCATAAGAGTGTTCGGTTTTAATTCAGAAGCAGACTTGCAGGCACTGAATTTTTTGTCTCATGCAATTCCAACTCAAGGCATCCAGACACAGTGTTACGGTAAGTTTAAATTTAAAGATTGTCAAGCATTGAAAATTGTGTTTATTAATCCCTGCCCAGGAAAATTTAATATCATGAAATATCCGAACATTTTTATTAGGAACATAAAAAAATAATTATTTGAACGAAGCACTAAATTCATTATGAGAAGAAAAACTTTTATTTCTTTTCCGTAACCATGCATCCATGGAAGTTTATGGAATATGTTTCTAAATATAATAATTTCCACATATTTTATCTTATCCACCTTACCTATTGGAATTTTTTTTAGATATTACTAAAAATCAAATCTCAATACATCCTTGGCCCTCAAGGCTCCTTGGATGCCAGTCACAATCCACAAATAGATAACAAAGCCACACAAAAAAAATAAATATCATATGCTAGAGACTAGACCAACGCATTTTTATATTTTTTGGGTTGCTAAAACTGAATTGACTTCAGAATTGCCCCAACATGTCACAATTTGTTTTTACCCTTAAAAAAGTTTGCGAAAATTCCTTAAAATTAGATGTTATGAAATATGTGGGTCTCTTCCAAAAAAAGGCTTTAAAATCAAAAAACTTTATGGTTGTTAGCCTTTTACCTGGAGTGTACTTGAGAAAATTCCCCACTTTTTTCAATTTCAAGAAATACCCTCTTTAGGGGTTTCAATACTTCATAAATTTATTTCTCTCTTTCTTGAGGCATCAAAAATAATTATCTTGCATGTGTATGTTATAAGCCGTCTACTGAATATCTACACAGTAAGCAATTCACAACATATATTCATTCCTCCACAGGGGTAATTTTTAATAAGAAAAGAGAAATGAACACTTCATAAAGTGGAGGGGGAAATTATTAGAATTGATACAAAGTGGAAAATATTTCCGGGTAGACTTAGGGCACAATGCTGACAATCATGAGGTTTTTGATTTTTAAGCCTATTTTTAGAAGGAAGTCACTCACATTTCAAAACATCTGAATTAAACTAATTTTCGCAAACTTTTTTTAACAGAGAAAAGAGCAAGTCTTATGAGAATTAATCATTTTTAAGATAAATGGAACCAGGAGCGTACTGAACTGGGTGAGAAATAGGTACAGGTAGTAACGGAAAAAAATTTAAATGGAAAAAAATTCTGAAGACTCGTTTTCCATCGGTGGTGTATTACTGAGTAGTCCATCAAGACAGCACTGTCGCGACGTGCCTGATGTTGGGTTGTACACGGATAAAATGACCTAAGACTTAACGAGAACGAAACAGTTCTATCGTCACTTTCTGGAGGCGGTATTTTCCTATTATTTAGGATTTCGATGCACTTTGTAATTCGACAGTAATGTTTACTGACAACTCATGTCTGCGTATTCGAAATTTGCTACTTATTAGACGTTATAATCACACTGTTCATTCTTATACACAGTGGCTACTAATTTATTTTTTAAATCACAGGCCCCCTAATAACGATCCCACTACTACTTCACCCCCCCCATTTTTTTGATTGGTCGGCCAAGAATGACCCTGTGTCTGATTGGCTGCCCTAGTTCGTCCCTATATCGATTGGTTACATAAACTCCACCTGTTTTTGCTCCACCTTTTACCTCTTTCCTATCCACCCCAGCAGTTGGAGGAGAGCCGGTAGTCTAAACGATCGAATCAGACTGAGCTATATTTATTCGCTACCAGTGTCAAACTCACATAGATGATCCACCACCACCACCAATAAAAAAGTGCTGTAAAATTAAAAAATAGGCGGTAGTTATGAATAGTGATTTGAAAAATTAAATTATGAAATTAGGTGAACAGCTTACTAAAATTAAAAGATGCAATGCTAAGACAAAGGCATCCTGAGTGGGCACTGGAATATTGTGATTCTGCTTTCAAATACCGTCAAGTCGGAGGAGCGCGTTTTAACTAGAGAAAAACACAAAATTTGGCAGAGTTCGTGGAGATTAAAGGATTATATAAAATACCCTGCTAAATTAAGAGCAGAAGGGAGATATATTGAAAAACAGGGACGTTTTAGTATAAAATTTATTATGGAATTGTTAGTAAGGGTAATGTATGAAAAGTTTTTGATGTCCGCAACCTGTTCCGAGTTTTATGCATACGAAGGTCAACAAGAAAGTGAAGCGCAGAATATTATTTTGTATTTAGATTATATGGAACATGCAGAATTATGTTTACTAGCAGCTGAATATTTTAGAGAATATTTAAAAGATAAAATATAGATATTTTAATATGTTTACTTTAAGAACTGGGTTAAATAATAATATTTCAAGTATTAGAAAAATATTAGAAAATAAAACATACAATTGTAACCGAGTCTTTTATTACATAATAAAATTGTTGTAAAGGTAATAAACATTTGATAATGCACACATATGGTATTTTTTGATAATAAAAGCAGCAAGGATCCATTTCCTTTAAGACGGATTGTTTATTAATCTCGATAACTGGATTCATGGAATATTTCTTTAAGTTCCTTTTCTTCCCCTTTTACATACACATAATTTACCCTATTGCTTAAATCTCTTAAATATCTCCGCATTTGTATAATTGTGTAATTCACGCCACTCAATGCAATGGTGATTTTTATTAAACTACGCAGTTTGTTTGTGTCAATAGGCTGATAAATGGCCCATCGGAAATGAAGCTTTAAAAATAAAATTACGTGCCTTATGCCCATCGTAAGCAGCTAATTCCTTTACAATAAATTTATTACTTTCAATTTTAAATCCTTGAAGATCTAGAATAAGTTTCATATTTTCAAATATTGAAATTTCTTTACCACTTTTACTTTTTATTGTATTCACTTATTTGTATCTTTAATTTCTGCAACTTAAGTTGAAAATTTAATTCTCGAATGAAAATCTCATAAGACATATTTTATAAATTAAGAATTTTGGTTTCGGTAAATTAATGAATAGTAAAATTCACGCATACGCTCTTAAGCATAAGTAGTTTCTGAATGGTTTGTGTAAGAGGGATATAAGGGGGCATTTTATCGTTCAGAATATTTATTTATTTATTATGACAACAAACATGAATTAAATTACGTTATACATTTACATATGTTATAATAGCTTTTAATTTAGTATAGCCTTTTATATAATGCACCTAAATGCAAGAGCATTTGTATGTACAACTCAGAAATATCCTTATAGGTGTATACATCCTAACATACACACTTATACACTAATATATCTATTCATACACATACAATGATTATTTATTTGAATTTATAGTATAAACAAGATTTAAATTTCAGATCCCATGTGGTAATTTTCCTACTAGCCCTCTTGTATTGTTTTGATAATTTGATAATTTTCTTCAATATGTAATATACACTTACTGTTAAAAAAGTTTAATCTCTTAATACTACGTATTTCTAGTGGTAAAATGTTGTTGTACTTAGGAGCTAAATAGTCAATAAATTAAAATTAATAGTTTTTCTATTTCGAGGTATAATCAAGTTTTTACCGATGTTTGCCCTGATTGAATAGTTATGAATAATTTAATGCTTCAATTTATTCTATTTGTGGTAATATAAACATATTAATTGTACATATAAACAATGTAAGATGCATGTGTTATTATTAAATAGTAAGTGAGGTTTTAATTTTTGGAAGATAATTTTTAGGATAAATTTATGTACAAAAATAAGTGCCATTAAGTTACCTTTATAAGTACACCCCACCCACCGAAACCATATCTCAATAGTGATTCAACTAATGATTTGTATACAACTATTATTAGTTTTGTACTTAAGAATTCCCTCAGCAAATAAAATTTATAAATGAGCCTATGGATCGTATCTGTTAAATATTCAGTATGATCTGACCACTTTAAAAATTTATCTTTAATAACCCCCAAGTATTTAGTATTTGAAACAGATTTAATTCCGAGCCCAGTACTCGCGGTTACCAAAATGGTATCAAAATGCGGTCTAGATGCATTTGCCAATGAGAAGGCAGTATAATTTGTTTTCTTTATGTTTAAAGTTAATTTTAGACAATCCAACCAGCATTTCGCTATCATAAAAACTTCCTTCACATTATCTCTTACTTCATTCCAAGTATCACCAGAGAACAGAATGGCCGTGTCATCAGCATAAGAATAAATTTTACCATTGATATTGACGCCCAACAAAACATTAATGATGGTCACCAAAAGTAATGGTCCCAAAATGGTCCCCTGTGGAACACCAATCTGAATTCTGCGTGGCGCACTAAGGCAGCCATTGACCTTTGTAAACTGTTCTGTGTTAAAAAGATAACTCCTCTAAAGACTTCCAATACCCTGTCCCACACTCTATAAAGTTCCAGGATCTCCGGAATTTTTTCATGGGACACAGTATTAAAAGCCTTCGCTAAGTCTAAGAACACAGCAATGACTTTCTTATTCACATTTAATTTGCCTATTATCTCAGAACTCAAGCCATATATTGCGTCAGTTGAACACACTCCCTCTGAAAAGCTAAACTAATTCCCTGATAATATGCTATTCATTTTTAGAAAGTTTACGAGTCGATCCTTTAGACATTTTTCAAATATTTTAGCGAAATTATTTATTGGGCTTATTGGACGGTAATTTTCTATTTTGTTTTTGGGTCCTGTTTTATAAATTGGAGATACGGTTGACTATTTAAAAGAAGCTAGAAGCAAAAATAAGGTTAATGATATGTGATAAAAGTTTGATTATTTCCAAATGTGCAAATTTAATAGTTTTAGCACTAATACCATCTTTACCTAGGGCACTATTATTTTTTGATGACAGATTTTGTTTAATAGATTCATTATCTGTCACCGGGTATAAATACATAGAATTATTTACATTACTCGCAAGATTGGTGGTCTTCATCGTTATCAACTACTTTAAAATCAGGAAAGTTATTTTTCTTTTTTGCATTTGTGGCATCATCTATAATTTTGTAAATTTTTTTCATGTTATTCTTGTTATTTTCAATTTAATATTTATGGTAGTTAAATTTTTGTTTTTTATAAGCTTGTTTAATATATTCCTGTAATGTTTGTATTCCTTTTCTGATTCAATGCTAAAATTATTTGATAACTTTTTTTTAGTTTATATCTATGTTTAATTAATACCATCAATCCTAAAGAAATCCATTCTATAATTTTTTATGTTTTTTATTAATAAGATATCGTTTATTCGTGCAGTTTTTTTTTTTAAATATTAGTATAAGTATCAACGAAAATATTTGTAGACAAAGGATCAGGGGTGTGTAAAATCTCTTGCCAATTCACAATCGAGATTTCTTTCTTTAGTTTATTATAATCTATGTGTTCATGAATGAATTTTTGATTCAGTAGCAATTTTACTCCCATCGGTACATACATTAAGCATCACCGGTAGGTGATCTGTTATATCTGTGTCCAATCTAAAAGAATTAAAGGACACGTTGTTAAGTTTTAACTTAGTTCTCACAAAAATATGGTCAAAGCAAGAGTTAACCCTTGTAGGTGAAGTAATACAAGGAGTGAATCCATATCGCCCCATTAATGAGCGTTCACCATTTGACTCTGAATATTTTTTATATTAATATTAATATCCTCCGTAAAAATTTCAATATTATTCAATATGTATTCTTCAAAATAATGTTCTAAATCATTAATAAATAAATTCTCACCAATCGTAGGCGATTTATAGACAGCACACACACCAAAATTCATATTTTCTAATCTAAAAGTAACTCTACTTATTTTCAAATTGCTATCTCTTAGCTCTACGTGTGTAATCTTAGCATCAATGGGGGACTTAACATATATAACAACTCCATCAGTCCTCTGGTTATTTCCCTCATTTTAATTGGCCGTATAGCCCTGTTATATAAATCTATAGACATATTTTGAAACATTTACTTAGGACAATAATGTCACAGAAATGAAGGTTAAATTGTTCATTAAGCAACAACACCTGATCAAAATTCTTGTGAATACTCCTAATATTAAGATGAAAGAGATTTATTGTTTTATTTTTTATTACAATACTGTGACTTAACATTCCTTCATCAACCATCCAGATCTCCACTCACCAGTTCTAATTGTTGCAGAATTATATCCTCTGGAGTTTGAAAAATAAAATTAAAATATTAAAAATATATAAAGGGTTTAAAAGTATTAGCGATATTAGAACTGTATGATATATACAATTTTTTAGTTTTTTGGTCCCAAAAAATCTTAAAGTGAAAAAAAGACTCTCTCCAAATACCAGATATTCAATATTCAGGAGACCTTCCATTCCAAACGCAAAATATGTAAGTTTATATTTTACTTGATGATTGAAAACCATTATATCCACCATAGTCAACTTAGTTTTTTAATATATTTAATAAATACTGATATGATGGACACTCCAAACTACTCACCTCATGTTCCATACTATGCTTAAGTTCGTATTTGGTATTTTCCTTTATGCAATTATTGCATTTTTTTGTATTCTTTGACAATTTGGTGTTTCATGTTCTCCACTACAATATTCACAAACAGTTTTATTGACACAGTCTGTGTTTATATGGTATTATTCTTAACATTTAAAACAGCTTAGTATATTTAGGTCCTCATAAACTGGATAACTTTCCCATTGTAGAAACACTTTTTATTATTAGTCAGTTTGTTAAATAGTCCCGGAGAGCATTCATCGAAAATAGTTTTTTACCATTTCTCTTGTTTAGTTTTATGTAGGTTAGTTGCTTCATCAAAAAAACCCTTTTGCTATGGTAAACAATCCCCTATCTCTTCTTTAACCAGTTCGCATTTGTATCTTATCATCTTAAATCTAGGAAGTCGCATTTAAGTCATTTGTATCTCGTATCCATCCAGCTTACTTTGTGCTTAAGTGATTCTGTATCAGACTTACTTAAGCACTTTATAATTAAACTACCACTCTTTATATCTTTTGTATTTTTAATACCTAATTTTAAATCTGAAGGCTTAATATTCTTTTGCAGGTTCCTTTTTGTTATTTCAACACTTTGTTGTTTTTTTGGTCTAATTATCAAACTCGGAATATTTTCAATAATTTTCCGTTTCTGGAGAACTTCACTGAATGATGTAAAAGTTTGCTTTTTATTAGTATCTAGATTTTTTGTGTGTTCTAGTTTTTGTCGTAACAATCTAACAATTTATTCTTTAGTGTCAATCATCGTCACTTTTCATTAACAGTTTGCTGCAGCAAAGAAAATGTATCAAAACGAAGGCATTTTGGACAGTAAAATTTCATAATTCTGCCATTCTTAAGCTCTAACACCTTGATCTCTGATGAAGTTAATCTACTACATTTTACACAAATCGCGCTAGTACATACATCGCAATTGAAGAGCTTTAAATTTAGTGACTCCTTTTAATTACCCACGTCACACTCTATCATTCAAAATGCAAAATAGATTTAAATATTTAAGTCCGGATCTGTGCACACTGCCTCGTTTGTTATGAAAATAAAATTTTTATAAAAAAAATTGAACCGACTTCTAAAAGTGCGCTAAAAAGTGAAAAATAATCAAATTTTTATATGAAATTGAACTTTTTGAAGTCGGCGCCAAACTAATACCTGACAAAATGTCATTAGCATAAACAGATTAACAACACTTTATTTGTAATTGCGTTCTTACCATAATTTGTATATATTAGTAGTTATTTATTTCGTGTACAAATAATTTGGCGCCGACTTCAAAAAGTTCAATTTCATATAAAAATTTATGATTATTTTTCACTTTTTAGTGCACTTTTAGAAGTCGGTTCAATTTTTTTTATAAAAATTTTATTTTTCTATTTTTAGTTTTAGAATTCATTATGATATTCATAAATTATTTGAACTAAATCCTAATCGAGATTAGTGTATCTCGCAATGACTCCAAACTGGCAAAAAAGTACCCATTTTATCCAAAGTTGTAAATCATCCTAAAATGAACCACTAAAAATTCTTTAGTTCTTAGAGTTTTCCAAATACCAATCAAATTTGGTCAAACGAATATTTAGTCTGTCATAGAGAATCCACTATCTTAAATTTCAAATTAATTTTAGATTGGTAATATAAGCCCCAAAACCTTCCAATATCGATATTTAAAGAAAATAAATTAATTTTTTGTCCACCATGTTGGATACGCCATATTGAATTTTTTAAAAATAATTTTAGATTCGTCATGTGTGACCCCGAAAACTCTCCCGTACCAATTTTGGTGAAAATCGGACAAAATTGATTTTTTTTGTCCGCCATATTGAATTCGCCATATTAAGTTTTTTAAAAATAATTTCAAATTCTTTATGTGTGGCCCCGAAAACTTTCACATACCAATTTTGGAGAAAATAGGACAAAATTGATTTTTTCGTCCGCTATATTGGATTCGCCAAATTGAATTTTTTTAAAATTATTTTAGATTCGTTATATGCGACTCCGAAAACTCCTCCGTACCAATTTTGGAGAAAATCGGACAAAATTAATTTTTTTGTCGGCCATATTGGATCCGCCATATTGAATTTTTTTTAAATTATTTAAGATTCATCAAGTGCGACTCCGAAAACTCTCCCGTACCAATTTTGGAGAAAATCGGACAAAATTGATTTTCTCGTCTGCCATATTGGAACCGCCATATTGAATTTTTTTAAAATAATTTTGGATTTGTCATATGCGACTCCGAAAACTCCCCCGTACTAATTTTGGAGAAAATCGGACAAAATTGATTTTTAGTCCGCAATATTAGATACGCCATATTGAATTTTTTAAAAATTATTTTAGATTCGTCATATGCGACCCCGTAAACTCCCTCTTACCGATTTTGGTGAAAATTGGACAAAATTAATTTTTTCGGCCGCCATATTGGATCCGCCATATTGAATTTTTAAAAAATAATATCAGATTCGCAATGTGCAACCTCGAAAACTCCCCTATACCAATTTCGGAGAAAATCGGACTAAATTAAATTTTTTTATCCGCCATATTGGATCCGCCATTTTGAATTTTTTAAAAATAATTTCAGATTCGTTGGGTTCAACCCCGAAAATTCCTCCATACCAATTTTGGAGAAAATCGGACAAAATTTTTTTTTTCGGCCGCCATATTGTAAGCGCCATCTTGGATTTTACTGTACCAATTTCATCTAAAAAAATATGGGACCACCGCAGCAACTTCCTTTACATAACGTAAAAAATTTCATTCAAATCGGTGTACATACATAAAAAAAAAATACATAGTCGACGAATTGAGAATCTCCTTCTTTTAGAAGTCGGTTAAAAAAAAATGCAAGATAGTTTTTGTTGTTCATCCAAATATAAATTTATTTCTAACCCGCTAACAAATTATGTTCCGTTTTTCTGTTTTTTGTAGTTAATCGGTAAAGAATTGATGATATATTTTATTTTCAAGTGTTCAAGCTTTTGCGAATGCAGCTGAATATAATAATTCTAATATTTCGTGTCTAAACCAACTAAAAACCATAAAGTTTTACGAAGCTCACTACGTACACACGTTTCGATTCACGAACCGAATATATTACCTTAAGGAAATGTCATTACAGTTGTTTCACAATTTTCTTTAGGATTGTAGCTAAAAACTTTATCATGAATTATAACGCAATTCGGCGCTATTTTAGGGAGTATTTTTTCCTTTGTTTCAAATTCAATTCTCATGGTTACTGGACTGTTCTTTTGTAAATCTCTTTGATGTCAACAATTAGTCTAAACTATAGGAACATTGGAAAGTTATAATACCCTAGACAAATTTCGGTGAACATTTCATACAGAGTAGCGAATTTATTATTTTCAAAATCAAGTTGAAGATCATTGTAAGGATAGGGGATATCTTTCTGAATTTAAAAAGAAGTTTCATATTTCTTAAATTAAAATGATCAAACTTACTCTTATCCATTCTTATATTACCACATCTATTTTTCTTAAAAGCAGTTAGAACATGGCGTGGTGTTTCGACTTTTGTAGATGTTTTTACCGGCCAGTTATGTTTTATAGTTTCCAGTAACTCTTGATATTCAACTAACTCTCAGCTTCAAAAAGTTATAAGAATATCACTATTGCTCTCAATAATTTTAGTAAGTGCTAATTCTTGTGGAATGACTAGAGTAAAATGAGGAACACTCCAATAAAATTTTGTAATTTTAATTTTGGGTTTTTGATCTTTATTACTGGATAATAATGCATTCGTATCATCATTACTTCTTTTAAGAATGTTTTTGTGAATTAAGAATAATCTTATTATAATTTTCAAAAAATCCTGAATATGAATGAATGAATGAAAAATGGGTGGTGATACTAGATCATCGATGCTTAAGCCTCTATTGGGCCCGTTACATCCCACCATATCTGCAGGTTAATCGAGGCCAATCTGCTTTGCAAATCCAAGAAGCCTCGTTAATTGAACTTGCCTAACTGCCTCCGGTAACAAAATTGTATCTCCGAAATATCTCTGCTTCAGTCCGTTGAGTGCTGGGCACTCTCTGACAACATGGCCAGTAGATTCATCCTCCTCCAAACATCATCTGCATGTCGGGTCATCTTCGACACCGATTTTATGAAAATGGCCCCTGAAGTGGCAATATCTTGTCAACAATCCCACCACAATTTGCAGCTCTTTTCTTCCCAAGGAGAGAAGCTCCTTAGTACGCCGTGCACTAGGCCCAGTTATATATTCCTTAGCACCCCTCATTCCAGGAGCTCCATTCCACGATTCAATAAATTTACTTTCCAGCAACGATTTTAATTCCCTTTTGCCAATAGCAATTGGGACAGGTAATATTGGTTGGGGTCCATACGGCTCATTCGCCGAATCCAACTTTGCCAGACGGTCTGCTTCCTCATTCCAGCGTATGCCCGAGTGACCCAGGACCCATACAAGTCTGACTGTGCAGCTTTTCCTTGTCATAGTATTTAGTTCATTCTTGCAATCAAACACCAGTCGCGAAGTCACGACACTGGACTTCAGTGCCAATATCGCTGAATTACTGTCTGAGCATATATTTATTACTCTATTCCTGTCTATGTCCCTCTCACAAAGATGGGCACACTGTATAATAGCATAACTTTCCGCTGTAAAAATTGTCGCACATTGTCCGAGAGGGTAGTACTCTCTGACTCCCGTGCTCCTGGTGAATTCTCCGGCTCCAGCTCTTCCATCTTGTTGAGATCCATCAGTATACTATCAGGATCCATTTTTCCGAAGATTTTGTTCTCCCTCCCAATCCTCTTTACTTGGCAGAAATATCTCCAGGGAGAGGTTGGGTTTTAAAAGCGGAGTCATGGAATCTGTCCACATGGGGAGTGATGGACATCTCTCCACCGCGCTTTTCCAGATATCTGAGTAGCCGCCAGTTTCAAATCCAAGATGTCCCAGGCAACTGAGACCATAAACAGTCTTCAGGGCCTCGTTTTCTATGTATAAGTGAAGAGGAGGCAGGTTCGCCAGGACTTCCAAAGTCCTGATGGGAGTAGTCCTCATCGCACTCAATATTTTCATACAAGCCATTCTATGAACTTTGTCAAGTTGAAAAATGTGTTTGCGCTTTGTTGTACTACGCCACCATACAATAGCGGTGTACGTTATCATGGGGCGGATCACCATAGTGTATATCCAAAATAGCACTTTAGGTGTCAGTCCCCATGTACACCCAAAAGCTCATTTACAAGCCCAGAAAGCACATATGGCTTTCTTGGATCGAGCCTCAATATGATCATTCCCCCTCAGTCGTGAGTCCAGAATTGCTCCCAGGTACTTAACTATCCCCTTAAGTTGAAGAGTCCTTCCGACCAATGTAATTGTAGGAAGTCTCCTTATTTTTCTCTTTTTTGTAAAGAGTACTATCTGTAAATCCTGAATATATCTTTAATGATACACATAATTAAACATTACCTTTATCATCAGTCATAGTCTTTTCTTTAGATTTTGTTTTTGGATACCAATCATCATTTTCCAACTTAGCACTTTCATTTATATTAAATAAAATATATCACTTAAGAGTTGAAATTATGCCAATATCCCGAACGAAGTCAATAATAACACCATTTAAAATTTAATGTAATTCTTTAAATAAAAATACTGGAGAATTATTAATTAAAGTGGTATAACCTAAAGGAGTATCATCTTTTTTAGTCACTTCTAATTCCACATAAATCTCTTCTGCAAGGTAAAGAATATTTTCCTTTTTGTTGCACAGCCATTCTGATTTCATCATTTGGTCCGAGTTTTGCAGGATTAAAAGGAGCGAAAGAAAGAATTTCTCAGCTTAACATTAAATCGTCAATCAAGACATTTTCTTTAACATTTAAATAATCCATTTTATTTAAGTTTTAAACCCAAACTTAAAAGGAATTGTCGATTAGATGGTGTTAACCCTTGAAAGTTTAATTTCCTACTAAAGGAAGTTTGTTTCTTTCTTGTCTTATTAATGTATCTATTATTAAATTTCTAGTAAAGGTTGTAGATCTATTGTTATATAATATTACCATCTTTCATCTACTTTTTTAACATGTAGTCTTATATTTATGGTTTCCTCTCTAAAATTAACCAAGTCACCTTCCTGATTTATCTATAACATTCACTGGGAAATATATACCGTTTTGAGGTGATTCTATTATTTTGAACCCTGGAGCAACGCTCGGGAAAAATTGGTGTATTATATGAACAGGTTTCCTAATTAAATATTATTCTTCTGCAATGCTGCAAACTATATTTATTGAATTTACTTTAATTATTTCAGCGGGAAAATCTGATATATGTTCGATATTAGCCTCCAGTCGCCCATTTTTAATCCTAATAATTTACCAATAGTTCCTTCAGGAAAAGTTATGAAAGCTGAGCATTTAAAATGTGTACGTAAAGTATTATTATTTTCGTAAAGACTACAACTAATATGATCATCATCCAAGTGTCACTTTAAAAATTTTTTTATATCTTCTAATTCATAGCTACCTGGGGGTTTGATAATTTCTAAATTTTCATTGTAAATTGATACATTATTTCCAACATCAACATTAGGAATTGCATTAAATGTCTCCTTACACGGTCAATAACATATTCAACATCTTCATCTAGATATATTTTAGGATGTAACTCTGATGTTAAAATAGCAGAATTGCCACTAAGAACGAAACTATATGACATTTTACTTTAAAAATATATTTGAGAATAAGCTAAAATTAGATATAACATATGGTTACAAAAAATTTTAGGCACAACGGACCACAGTTTGTTTTATTAAAGTTATGACAAATATTATAGTTATAATTTTACTTACAAGCCAAACGGCTTCGCACTCCCTCCAGGGATTATTCACTCATACCAGGTATGCAAAGACACCAATAGTATGAAGCTCTGTGGGGACCCTTTCCATGTTATCGGGTCCTAGGTGGCGTGGTCTTCTGCACTTCCTACAAACTTTCGGATGGTTCGTGCGGTTGCAAGGACAATCGCTTTCTGAATCAGTTTATACAAATGTTCACTAAGGCCCAGTCTCTTGATGTTCTGCAGGAGGTTCTTTGGTATCACTCCAGTTGTTGACAGTATTATAGGAATCGTGTGGACGCTGTTCATTGCCCACTGTCTGCGGATTTGCACCTCCAGATCTCTGTATTTGGCGATCTTCTCGTTGTACTTTGACCTTAGGTTGTTGTTGTTCGGCACAGCAATGTCGATTAGTGTAGTTCGCCAGGAAATTTTATCTGTTAGTATAATGTCTGGCCTGTTATGAGCAACTGTTTGATCTGTTAGGACCGTTCGATCCCAGTATAACTTGAACTCGTTGTTTTCAAGAATAGACTCTGGATTATATTTGTAGTAAGGCACCTTTCCTACCTGCAATAGTTTTAACTTATCTGCTAACTCTTGGTGTAGTATCTTAGCGGCTGAATCGTGTCTTTCCTTATACTCGGTTGCGGCAAATGCTTGGCATCCTCCAGTTACGTGCTGGATCGTCTCTGATGTTCGACAGCCATATCTACATTGGTCATTTTCTATTGAGGGATCTTTGATAATGAATTTCCGATAGTTCTTCGTCGGAATAACCTGGTCTTGGATAGCTAACAAGAAGCCCTCCGTTTCCGAAAACATCTGTCCTGAAATCAACCAGTAGTTCGACGGTAAGTTGTCGACATTGTCCTGGTTGACCTCATTTGGATGCCGTCCATGAAGTGGCTTCTATAGCCAAGCTTGTAACTTCTCTTGGTCTGTTCGGTAGTGAGAAGCAATATCCCGTTCCCTCAGCTGTAGCGGCGTTGAATCGTCTGCCTCGCATATTGCACGATGTAGTGTGGAAGAGTCCGCTAACCTATGGAAATAAGAACGTAAGTTTACTATTTGTTGATCGAGCTGCTTACCAATATCGACCAATCCTCTTCCTCCTTGGTGTCTTGGAAGCATTGTACGTTCAATAGCACTCCGAGGGTGGTGTTTGTGTGCTTTTGTTAGGAGTGTTCTTATTTTTCTTTGCAGGCCTTCGATGTCCATCTTGCTCCATTTTACTATTCCAAAAGAGTAGCTAAGCGCAGAGCATGCGTACGTGTTGAGCGCCTTAAACAAATGTCTACTATTTAGACTAGTTCGTAACACCCGTCTTACCCTCCTGACAAATTCGGTTGTCAATTCGGCCTTCATTGTGCGATGGTCAATTCGTTTAGCTTGTTTTATACCTAGGTAGTTGCATGTTTGTTCTGCTTCCATTGCAGCAATGGTTTCACCGTTCTGCATCTCAAATGCACCCGGTTGTATCTTTCCTTTAACGATGTTTAAAATACGACACTTGTCAAGTCCAAACTGCATTCCGATATCCCCGGAGAACTCCTCGACAATTTTGAGCATTTGCTCCAGCTGGTTTTTGGTAGCAGCCATCAGTTTAAGATCATCCATGTATAGAAAATGATTCAATCTTGCTACCTCTTCGTTGTTTTTTCTAATACTAAAGCCGTATCTGGTGGAGTTCAAACGGCATGACAGAGGGTTCATTGCAAGTCAGAACCACAATGGGCTCAGTGAATCGCCCTGAAATATTCCTCTTCGTATTGGGATTGTATTAGTTTCGATGGTATCGCTGGATGGAACTTGCAGTTGGATCTTAGTTCTCCAGGTTGACATGATGCGTTCTAAAAAGGAAACAAAATGATCATCGACCCTATACATTCTCAGTATAGTTTTGAGCCATTCATGTAGTACTGAGTCGAAGGTCTTCTTATAATCCACATAGGCAGCAAAGAGGTTTCTTCGGTTGGTACAGGCCTGGTTACATATGACAGAGTCAACAATCAATTGCTTCTTGCATCCCATTGCTCCCCTGGTGCATCCTCTCTGTTGAGTTGCGATGATGTTATTTTTTTCACATTGTGCATAGATGCTTTGGGTCAAACAGGACGTGATTACCTTATATAGTGTGGGAAGGCAGGTGATCGGCCTATACTTAGCTGGGTCACGTGTGTTATGTTGGTCCGTTGGTAAGAGATACGTAATGCCTTCTGTCAGAAACAATGGCATCTTCTCCGGATTTAGAAAAACATCATTAATAAGTTTAGCCAGTTGATGATGTATACACCAGAACTTCTTGAGCCAGTAGTTCTGGATCCTGTCGAGACCTGGAGATTCCCAGTTATGGAATTCCTTGATTATTCCTGAGATTTCTTCGGTGGTAAATGGCTCAAACTACATCTGGCTGTAGTCTTGGCAGATCTGGTGTTCTTGATTGATCCAGCCGGCTGCGATGTTGCAATTAGCGGGTGTGGAAGGTTGGTTTCCCCAAAACTCTTCTACCTGCTCTCTGTGGGGATATCTATTATCTGCTATGTTAGGTGGAGAGTTTAGCTTACGGTAGAAAACCTTTTCGGATCGTTGAAACAGCGCATTGTCTCGTTTCCGGTTATTACTGGTCTTGTATCTCCTTAGCCGTCCTGCAACAGCAGAGAGCTTCTGTTTCAGCGTGTCGAGGCATTGTTGAGCCATACCATTCACCGTATCGTATTGCGAATGGTACCGGGCTCGTTCCATTATTTCCTTAACTCGTCTTTGAAGTTTACTTGTCCTCGTGCCCCTAATATACTCCGTCAGCTGTCCTATATATTTTCGAAGATCTTCGATTTTGTTATTTAGAGGTCTTTCCCATTGTGGAGTGTTGGGTTCCATTCTTGCTGATCGGAGCTCTGTTGTAATTTTAATTTCTAAAGCTCTGGCTATCGCAATCGCAGCACAATAGATTGTTGTACGTAAGGACTCTAGGGTATAGGTCTCCGAAACATAAGCTGGTAAAATTCGATTGTTCATGATGTCCAATATGATACCCAGTTTTTTGGATGAATTAATTTTTGGCAGTGCCGGTCTGTATAACGGATTGGTTCCAGTATATTCCAATATCGCATCACTCATTTCTGTTGATAGTTTCTGATAAAGGAGTTCAGCATTGTCTTGTTGGGTATTGTCATTCAGCTGTTCTTGCTGTTTTTGGACCTCGGGTTCCGGCTCTGGCTCAGGTTCAGCAATCGGATCGTTATTGTCAGTGTTCCTGATCTCACGTTCAACTTCCGCTTTGATGGTATTAAGCCGTGTTACAGAAATTAGGCCATTTCGGAGAATAACTCTATATTGGTCAGCTATTCTCTGTTGTGACACTTGTATGTGTGGATATTCCCTGCAGAATTCGGCGTGAAGTTGTTGCCTGTAGCCGATCATCTCTCGTCCTAGGTGAGTTATCCTGTAAAAGTTGCGTATTATTGACTCGTTCAAGGGCGTAGTCCATTTCATGCTTTGTCTTGGTCGTCCTGCTTGAGTAAGCTCTGGTTGAGGTTTCCGCGCAGCGTCTTCGGCGGGTGGAGCTCTTGGAGTTGTTTGACCCTCATGCTGATGTAGTTGTTGTTGTTGTTGTTGGTCTTCAGCTATGTCCGCTCTAGTGTCGTTGTTTGGTAGCTCTTCAATCTCGGGGTCAGGCTGTGGTGCAGGTTCTGCAATTTGGTCATTGATATCGTCGATGCTTCTTATCTTTCCTTCGATTTCCGTTTTGATGATGTTAAGTCGCGCTTCTGAGATTAGTTTGTTTCGGAGAATAGCTCTGTATTGGTCTGCTATTCTCTGTTCTGACACTTGTAGGTGTGGATATTTCCTACAAAATTCGGCATGAAGCTGTTGTCTATAGCCGACCGTTTCTCGTCCTAGTTCAGTCACCCAATAAAAAATGCGCATTATTGTTTCGTTCATGGATGTTGTCCATTTCAGGCGCTGTCTTGGAAATCCCGCCTGAGTGAGCGCTGGCTGAGGTTCCTGCGCAGCACCTTCGGAGGGTGGAGCTCTCGCTGTTGTTTGGCTCTTATGTTGTTGTGGTTGGGCAGTAGCTTCTTGTGCGAGAGGGGTCCGCCTCCTCAACACCCTGCCACCTGAAGTTGGAGATGTCGAAATATTGCCCCCCCCCCCCAGAATCCGTGGGGCAGACCGCTTTTGCGGTGTGGGATTCTGGACTATTAGTCCTACCCACCTGGGGTAATTTATGTTTTATAGTCGACAAATTCATATTAAAAATCTGAAATTTCTCCCCATTTAATCGCTTCCTACGATTGGTTGAGGGAAACCCTGGATCTATTCGTAGCCGGATCCAGTCGGAAATCTGAAAGAATGTGGTCCTAAGGGATTGAATATGAATTGTGGGTAGGTGGATCAGGACAGAGGGATTTTTAAAAGGTAGAGAAAAGATATGATTAAAGGTCAGCGGAGAGCTGGCGTTACTGGCTGTACTGTTTACGCATTACAGTAGCGACAAGTATACTGCTGACTGCAGTACATTGCCGGCCAGACGGAATTAACAATATTATTATTTTTTCACTGTAAAAATATTTAGTTAATTCAGTAGGGGGTCGCAATTACCATAACTATCGACATATATTATAATTTTTCATTTTTTTTATAAATGCTATCCAGTTAGTACCATCACCACTATAATTATCTAGATTAACAATGGCAGTTTCAATTATCATTATATTTTTTGATAACTTATCCCTCATAAAAATAACCCGAAAGTTGAGAATTTTTAAATATTTAACGTATTTAAGTAAATCGTAATTTGTAAGTGTCTTTCGAGGTACATGGCTTAACAATTTTTAACAAGTATAAGCCATATCCAGTTTTATAGGGTTTTAAATAAAGTCCGATTCCCTCTTTTTCTATCGCTATAAACTCCATTATTTGATTGTGCCTCTGCTCACTGCTTTAGCAATTCTTGCAGCCCCTCCTCCAAGAACACCCAGAGCAGACAAATCAGCAAATAATAGTATAAGTGGAAGAAATTCACCAGTCTGTGGGATTGGAACTATTCTTTTCTTTGAAGGTGACACTTTATTTATTCTTTTAATAGGGCTTAAAACAGTTTGAATACTTTCATTTAGGTCTCTAAACTGTTTCCCCTTAATTAATATTTATCGGAAAAAACTTAGATCCTGGTTTGAAAAATGGTGTTAATAATTTAAATAAGAGAATAAATGAATATAATAACAATGTACAAAATATTGCACAAAAGATTAAGTTATTTGAGGATGAAGTTATTCTTGAATATAATAACAAGATAATAAATATGAAAAATACTGTTGAAGGAAATGATGAACTAGTAGAAAAATTTTCTCAAGCGGTCTCTAAATATGAAGAAGACTTTAAACTAGTAAAGTTAAAATATGGTAAATTTTATGGTTTTGAGAATGAAATAAAAAACGAAATAACAACAATTAAATCCATAATTAAGGATACCTCAGCCATTAACAATGCCAAAAACAGTATATTCAAGGATATTGTATCAAAGTCTCAGAATTTTAAAAATATGCATATTAATAGAGTTACACAAGAAGTAGGGAGTTTAAATAAAATACATGATGGATGAAGACACATTTCCCAATTCACAAAAAAGGTAGTGACAAGGTTAATGAGTTAAATGAAAAAATTAAAGAAACTGAAATTAAGATCAATGTTTATAAATCAAATTTACAATATTTGGAAGAAAAATTGAAGCGAGATTTTCAAAAAGAATATGAAAAAATTGAATCAAAATTTGTAGAAAAAAAAAATGAGAAAATTGAGGACATATTAACGCAATTAAACAAAATCAAAACAAATTCTTAAACTACTTTTGAGGAAGCAAATTAAAAAAAAAATAAATGAGAAACTAGAAAAAGAATTAGGATCTTGAGAAGAAGTAGTACAAGCGGTAATTGAAATTTCTAAAAAGGATTTATTAATTAAAACTAAAAAAAAAACAGTTAAAAAATCGAGTACGCTTATTTACAACTAAATGTTCTTGAAACATCTTATCAAGATATAGTGCACTAAGCTGAAGACACAACGTCAGATTTAAAAAATATTTAAAAAAATAATAAAAACATTAGATAAAAACAATTTAGAAGATAAATTAGTTAAAGAAATAAAATCATTAAATGAATTAGTTCAAAGGCCTGCTGAAGTTTCTAGAAAATAATTTGACACCATGAATTACCCCAGAGAAGAATTGGATTCAATTTTATGAGGATTCACAAAAAATTACATTAAATCAAATGTTCTTTTGGAAACTAAATTTAATGTAAAAATTTTCGATCTTACTAACAACATCAGCTAAACAATTTTATCGATAAAAGAAATTAGAAATGAAAATAAAAACCATTTGAAGCAATGGAAAATAAAACTAAAGAACTTATTAAGAAAAACTGAGCTGACTTTTTTGTATTTTACACACGATCAGTGAAAAAGGGTTTTTATAAAACGCAGGTTAAGTTGGTAATTGTATTTATTTTCAAGAGTAAGGTATATACTACTAATGAGTAAAATTAAGCAAGATGTTGTAAATGAATTGCATAAACCGGCAAGAAGAAGGTATAGAAAAAGACAAAAAATTGTAAAAGGGCTTAGTGATCTCCTTCAACCTGATCTGATGGAAATACAACCATATGCAAAATTTAATAGGGGTTTAAGATATATTTTAATGATAAAAAATATATTTTCTAAGTTTGTATAGGCAGAACCTGTGAAATCAAAAACAGGTAAAGGTGTAACTGCTGCAGTGAAAAAAAAATTATTAACTCTAAAAACTCCCCCAAAAAACTTGAATACTGATCAGAATTCTTTA
Source organism: Diaprepes abbreviatus (assembly GCA_034092305.1). Classification (NCBI taxonomy): domain Eukaryota; kingdom Metazoa; phylum Arthropoda; class Insecta; order Coleoptera; family Curculionidae; genus Diaprepes; species Diaprepes abbreviatus. The sequence continues at coordinate 1,304,034 of JASJET010000290.1, forward strand.
ATGAAGACTCAGAAACTCATGGAGCAGTTTAAAATTAATCACTATGGCACATTTTTTAATTTGAAAGCTAGTATTGTAGAGAGAGTAAATAGAACAATAAAAAACAAAACGTGGAAACAGTTTAGTTTACTAAGTAATCATAAATGGATCAACTTTTTTAAAGACATAATAAAAAAATATAATATTGCTAAGCATTCAGCGATCGGAAAAGAGCCAATTGAAGTTAACAAAAAGAATGAAATGGAAATTTTGAAATCAGCTTATACTATAGGAAAACAGTGAATCCCAGATCTTCAAAATTTCGTGTCGGTGACAGAAATAAAACATTTATAAAATGGTTAGGATTACATAAATCTTATAACTTTTGGATGTTTAAGAAGATGTGATGTAATAGTAATTAATGATGTAATTTATATTTTTAATAACCAAAAAGAAATTAAATAATATATTGATTGCTTTATTTAAAAATAAGCCAAGATATTTTTTTAAATGCAATATTAATTAGCGTCTAATATAGGATTCAAGATTTTTTCAGCCAACTTGATTCTCCTTTTAAAATGTTTTTTGATTCATCAAAAGACTTTGTCTTCATTATAATAGTGCTTAGACTTTAATTTTTGTTCTAGTTTTTCTGGATGATTCAAAAGCAGTTCCAACATGGTGCACACATTTTCTCTACTTAGGTTTTGTTTTGGAGAATAAATGTCATATATTTTGCGAAAAGAATCACCGTCGTAGAAATTATTATTTCTAAAAATGTTAAAATAACGTTGAAAGTTTTGTTTCTGTAAAACATTTAGTCTATAGCTTTTCACAATCTTCACTATTGGTAATTCACCAATCTTTTCAAAATGAATGGATAAATTTTGTAGATGTACCGGCTCATTAAAAACATGAGGTGAAAACATATAATTTGTTATAACCCTTGATATTGTAATAAGTTCTTCCAATCATCTTCAGTTACCATCACAGATTGACCATTTTCGGCACCAAGTTCAATGCATGGTAGAAAATCACTTTCCCCCCACAAACCATTTGTGAACTATTTAGAGTTATAATTATTTAGATTATATTTTGTAGAAATTATAATTGTTTTTTTATTTTCCTTTTTAATGGTGAATTTTCAAATATATTGTTACTCTGTGTACTAAATATCTTGAATAATGCATTTCAAAAAACTAACTAACTATGCTTTTGCTCCTATATTTTATAGCACTTCTCTCTCTCCATTCAAGTGGAGGGAATGAACTTAAAATGTCTTAACAGTAATGGGAATGAGAATCAATATCAAACAAAATTTATATTATTTTTTAAAATATTTTTATAAATATTTTTTCATGAAATACATATAAATTATACACAAACAATTAAATATTGGTTCTACAAATATAATTACAAATATATAACAACAGACGCAATGACAAGTTTTTTCTTTTTTGTTACTGACAGGAATCCAATCTGAATACTGTACTGTTTTTTTATTAATGTAATATTTAATTTTTAAATATGTGTTTTCACACAAAACAGAATCAGTTACATTATAGGTGAAAAAGTATGAAACGAAAATCTGGCATTTTCATCTGTTTGTAGCAATCGATTTCATTTTTGAATACATTTAAACATATAACAGTCCTAGTTGCATTAGAAATGTAGTTTATGTATATATAACAGACTACAATAGAAATTAAAACTATTAAAGATGCAGCAGTCATTGTCGTAATATTTCTAGTCATAAATTATATTTCAATACAACTTATAGGGTTTATGGATTCAATTTCCCCCTCCTGTTTTTAAAGGTTTATAAATCACTTATATAATTTACCACTACTAAAATGGTCTTGCGTTTATCAAGATACAGGAGTAGTTAATTCTAACCGTGGTTTTTTATTTTCAGATACGTTTTCTGTCTTAGAACTTAAAAAAGTTAGAGTTTCATACGTCATTTTCATATACTTATCAAAAAATCTGTTTCCAAAATATCCTTATTCACCCAAGCAAGAGTTTTTGTGGAGTTTGGTATACAATATATTTTATCACCATGGGTTGTCAAGGCCAATTTATTTAACAAATTAGTTTATATGTTATATACATCTGACTTGAATACATACACAGTACAGAATATTTTGTCACCTTTCTCAACAACATCTTTATAATCTGATATTGCAAATTTTTTTTATGCATGGCTTCCTAATACCTTTTGCTTTTTTATCTACATTATTTTGAGATTTTAGGCAATATGTTTTGGCAACAGTTCCACAAAAACTTACAATGGGAACACATTTATCCTCGTTTTTAAATTTACCAACGACTGATGTAATTATAAGCACGCAATGAATATTTGGTTCAGGAAAATCAAATTTATTCAGATTTAGCTTCGTACCTTTATGAAAGTTTAGGGACTGAATTTCAAGAATTGAGGAATCAGTATCCGTATACAATAAATTTACATTATTACCATATATTTCTTTTAAATAACCATAACAAAAATTATACATTACAGTTTTGGCAATATCCAAGATTCTCGTCCCAATATAAATTGGCTTATTGCCTTCAATACAAACCTGTTGAAGTTGAAGAGCAACTAAATTTTTAGAAAAAATTTTAAAATCCTTTGAGACTTTAAAATAAAATTTTCCGCACTTAATTTATTACCCTGTCTTTCCTATTAAGATGCTAACTTAATATCTGCTCGCCTATCAATATTTTTCATCATTTTACCAAAAATTTAATTATTTGCCAATTTATAATAATTTTTACTAAATTTATTATTAGATGAATTTCGTAAATTTGAATTTAAATCTATATATTTGGCTAACCTTGGTGATTGTGTAAATTTAACTGCTCTATGTATTTTTATGATTTTGAATCCGAATTATAGACATTGTTTCAGATATTGGTAATGAATCATATATACCTGTATTTATTATTTAAGTTTGGAATCAATTAAGAATATTTTGAAATTGGCGGTGTATATTGTTTAGGATAAGATAGGAAATCATTATGGCTATCTCGTAAATAATTTGGATATTCTAAATCAACTTCAGATATGTAGCATAGACTTGTCTGAAAGTTGGAAAATATTTATTTTTAATTTCCAGCTCAGTTACCCAAACAATTTTTTTTCGGCAAATATTGTTTTATAACATAACCATACAAATTTATAGCGTCCAAATAAGCGATATATATATATATATATATATATATATATATATATATATTGTAGGATTTTTAGGATTAAAATTTTCTATAAATTGTTATAAGTTATTTGCTTCAGATTTGCATTTTGAGCTAGTACCAATGCCACCGCTAACACCTTTTTTGAAAAAATGGAGCATGTCTGGTTCCATAAATAATTCTAATTCTACATTAGTTAATTTCATTATTGCGTTCCAGCACACTGAAAGGTTAATGACATAATTGGTAGGATCTAACTTATAGGTTTTAGTACATGTTGATCTATACTTTTCAAAAACATCAGCCAATAGTAAAATATCAGATTTGAAATAAATATCGGAATAAGCCCCTATTGTAGATTCGGTTTAGTTATTATAAAATTTATCAATCGATGTTAGAGATTACTCATTTAATTTTTCATTGGAATCTATGTAAGAGTATGGAAATACCCCTTTTGTCTAATGTATCGAAATTTATCAGCATTTTAGAAAAACTTTTTAACTTTGATATATTGTGCATCTTGTAGAGTTGGTGATAAAGACTCTGGGATAAATTTAAAAGAATCTATAAAGCGCAATCACAACATAGGTGTCAACGAAAATTTCCTTACTAAAAGAAATATACTTTTCCTTATTTTGGGCTATAACACTAATATTTTCTTTATTATAGCAATGTGATTTAATAGATACGTGAGAGTCGTAGTTTTCTAAATTATGCAATAATATTGGTATATATTTTGATGCTTTAAAATGTAAATTACAAATTGAATGAGCAACTCCTCGATATTTACCTGTAATATGACAATGATTTCTACATTTTATAAAATTCTTATTTGAAAAAGGTTTTTCATAATAAATTATAGCATTTTCATACTAAAACTGATCTATAGATGACAAATCGGTACTTGATATTTTAAATATCTTTTATAAATTTATTTTACATTATTTTCAATGTATTCAATAAATTTTAAGGCAATCTGTTTTTCTATAAAGTTTCTATATTCTCATAAAATGATAATTTAATATAATAAGCAAATGAATATGATATATGTTCAGTAGATTTAATGGTATATGAGGTTATTGAGTCAGATGTAGATTGATGACATTCAATATTGTGCGCTCCAGGAATTAGACTTGACATTTACTTCACAATCTTGATAATATCACATTGGAGAGCTCAAAAGTACTACATCAACTAAAACAATTAATCTTTTGAAAATTTGACTCACAAATGTTTGAAAGAAAAAATTATAGCTGTATTAATATATGTTATATAAATATTAATTACAAAATAAATTTACGATCAATAATATAATTTTCCAAGTTAAAGGTGTTTTCGGCATGTGTGTGCAAAGGAAGGTCATTTTAAAATGGAAAGGACTAAAGTTATATCAGATTTAAATAAACAAATTATGATCTATCTAGACACACTAACATAGACAAAAAAACTTTTGAAAAAACCTTTGGATTAAGAAAAGCAGGGATTTTATTTTAAATCTTACCTAAATTTAAAAGAAGAACACTTTGTCGTTGAATGCAATTTTCAACATCTTTTAGAGCTATATTACCTAAATTATTACAAATATTATCTAAGTTTAGATAAGAATAAACCATCGATTTAAATCTAGATTAGGCGCACCTTGTGCCATTCCTAATTAAGCTTGGCTTAGTTTCCATATAGAGAAATTTATTTTATTCTCTCTTATCAACTTTATTTGTTGAACTGATCCTCGGAACTGTCGTGATTGCTACTGGTAAAGATGAATTTTGTAAATTTTGTACTACTAAAGTCTGGGAACTAGAAATATTACCATCTAGTTTTGGCTTTTTAAATTTAGAAAATCATTATGAGTTTCAGATGAAGAACGTTTAAAAAAAATTTCCCAATAAATTTAGAGAATTTTATTCTATTAAATTTACAGAATTTTGTCTTACAAAATTTACGAATTTTTTTTTACTGAACCTCGTAAGAAATATTTTTAAATGATTCAAAAGAGGGGTTTTGATTGTCACGATTAAAAATTTATCTTAAATTTACAATGGTTAATTTGGTTAATTTTACCTTCTTTTGGCTAATATTCACGTTTTGGGCAGCGCTAAATCATTGTTATTAAGCATTTCTCATTTCTCCTTCGTATAACAGCCTAATATTCGTTGCATTTTTTGGGTCCTATTGCTTTTCGAGCCATTCCAAATTTCACTCCCTTGCAAATTTTCTTCCCAACTTAATTATTTTCTTTATCTTTCAGTAATTTGCCTATAAGAAATACAGCCCTAATTAAAATCCTTTCATAATTTGTATTTTTAGGTCAGCAATTCTACGTCACTATTTAGGTTGTTTATATTCAAATAGAATGTTATTATTTACTTTTTTATAAGAGCCGTTGCTTGTTGGGTTGAAATTTCTGTGCTAATTTTTAGGAGCAAATTCAGATATAGTAACTAATACCGTGTTGCTAATGGCTGAGGGAAAATTCTTATTTCCCATTTTAGGGATAAACAATAAAGTTTTATTTCATTTTGAGTCGGATATGTCAACGACTTATTAGTTAGCAATGCTGTTTAAGCCCATTATTTTTGAGCTGTCATTTCTTTTGTGGAATTGCTACTTGTTTAAGGTCCCTTTTGTCTCGCGCCCGATGTTGAGGGAAAAAGAAGCTCGTACAGCGCAGGTTTCGGGCTTTCTATAAAATGACGAGATTTTCACTGTCAATCCTACTTTTTCCTGTGAAATTTTGTATTTTGGAGTCGAGGAATTTCCCTCCCGTTTTATTGCCGCCATCCTGCGGGCTTTGATGAAAAATTTCATTTTGGGTACCTCGATAGCGTTGTAGTGATTTGTGTGATTTAGTATTTTTTTGGACTAGCTATCGAGGTACGCCCTGTAAACAGGGATTTTGTCGGCCCCTTGGCATTATTTCAGGAATCAGTCTGACCCCCAGAAAATCGGGGTCAACCCTTCGGGGTCAAGTAAACAACGTATCCACCCCTTGGGATACATAAATCAGATCCACCCTTTGGGTTCAAGAAAAACTCATATCCACCCCTTGGCATACAAACGTCATATCCACCCTTGGGATAGAAACATCATACCCACCCTTAGGGATATAAGCCAGTCCACCCTCTGGCTAAATTCCACTATAGCAGCACGAAGAAGTCCGGATCACAATCAATTTAGGACTTCTCATATCATCGGAAATGTAGTATTAATATAAACATTTCTTTATTTTTAACATCCATTAGTTTCAATTATCCCACCACTTCTTGTGTTCATTTAATTTAACCATTTTATTTTCATTATTTCGGTGCAGTAAGTTATAGAGCTAGGTTGGATGCTAGGCCCTAGTAACAACGTGGGAGAGTTTCCGAGTTTACCCGGCCGAAACTTGGTGGCGCCTACAATAAATACCCACCCCTACTCTGCGGCATAGGGACTAGCTCGGCAAATTGCTAACTGGTGCCGCCTCTAGCTTCCAACCCTGCTCTGCTCGCCCAAGACAGCTTTTTTTTTCCTTTGTTTTGCGCCTCTAATAAATACCAGTGTAGCATGATTAAAGGATGAAATTATATTTCGGGGACATTGAGGCTGCACATGCCTAAAATTTTCTACATAAGTATATACATCAATGTCTTCGACAATTTCATCACAACTCAAATCAAAAACATCTACCGAATTTCTGGTATAGCCAAATTTGGATGGTGGTTCAAACCCCTGAATCAAGTTTTGCTCCAACCCTTCAATTACATTTTGTCCATCTTTGGATGAGGTGTGTATAACCGTCTCAACGCTATCGATGGAATCATCTGATGATGCATCCGAATTTGGTGAATGGTGGGGACGATAATCCTCTTCATTATTATTGCTTAAAATTTCCTCTATAACAACCATATTATTATTGTTTAAAATTCCCGCATTACCAATCCCATTGTTTTTTCTTTCGCAGCTCTTTGAAGTCTCCTCATGTTCCACATCACCCTTAATTAAATCTTGCCCAAAGCCATTCTCAGAAAGTTAACTTCCTTCCAATATATTTAAAAATTGTTCCAAATTATAACCGTCATTTATTTCCGAATCACTAATTAAATTTTGTCTCAAAATATCATTGTTAAAATCATCAAAATTAATTATCTCAAGATGTTCGTGAGGAATTCTAGGGCTAGTAGATTTATCAAGAACTTTTAAGAGCCTTGCCAAAATATCAATTTCATCAATTTCGGAAGAATTGTCTGATTTATTAGTAATGCCAATTTCATTAATTGATTTTTCAGTTCCTCATCGCTTAGCCAGCAAAAAGGGAAATCCATCAAATCGTGGACAAGGCAAACCTTATTTAAATCGATGGCAGTTAAATCAATATTTTCAGTCTCTACGTTTACAAGTGAATACATTTTACATAAATTTATAGTTATTCAAAAAGTTTCCAAAAATGAAAAATCAAAAATAAATTTGGATAATTTAAAAAGGTCTCCAAAAATCAAAAATCAGAGATCGGATATCAAAAATCAAAAGTCAGAAATCAAAAATAAATTCAGATTATTTAAAAAGGTTTTCAAACATCAAAAATTGAATGAAAAAATTAGTGAAAGAAAATCAAAAAGAGAATCAAAAAATTGTAAATCAAAAAATACAAACCGAATATAAATGACTATGTCACTATGTCGCCCAATATAATATAATAATCAAGATGGCATGATAAAACACAATTACTAATTGAGAATATAATGTGCCACTAATTGTATAAAATGCACGCTAATAGCAAGAAGTAAACTGAAGAGACTAGTAAAGAGAAGAAGAAGGAAAAAAAAGATGTTTTTGGAATAATATCAAAAAACGTTTTTTTTTTCTTTTCGTTTTTTATATTATTTCAAAAATCAACTTTTTTTTCTTCTCCTTATTAGTCGTCTTTTTCTTCAGAACAAAACAATATATGACCGTTCAACGACCTCTCCAAGTTTACGCTCTCTTTACCTTCTTCTTCTTCGCCTTCTTTGGACCGGTTTGGCTACTGGTGGTACGGAAAGATGATAGTTGAATATTGTATGTTAAGATTTACAGCGTCTTTACTTTTAACTTAGCAGTAAAATTTATAAAATATGCACCTTCATTATCCTTACTCTCGAGGAGAGCTTGAATTGAAGTCTAACACGGGCTTCTGAATGATACTATAATGTGGTTTCCACTGTCAGAGTCTTAATGAGGAAGTTGAAGAATTTTTCATGAACGAGGAATTGTCAAACCATGAATCCATCAACATGTTTCGGCCAAACGTGAATCCTGAACCCATCAAATTTGAGTAAGATCAAGATCAGGTAATTGAACAACAACCGTTAAAGGAGCAAAAACCGCTGATGGAGCAACAACCGCTTATATATCAGCAGCCTTTAATGAACCCAGAGCCGATTAAGGAGCAGATTATAGAGCTGATTATAGAGCCGATTATGGAGCCGGAACCAAGGACTCGTTATAATGGAAGATGCAAAAAGCCTATAAATTATAAAAAATAAATATATTATAATTTATGAACGATAACTATCAATGGTTTCGAGCATAAGTCCAGAGGCAGTCAATTTCGAGTCTCCACCCGACACGGATCTAAAGCCTGTGCTATATGAGCTTCAACACGACATGGATCCTACATCAGTTCCAGCCCAGCATGGATCCAGAGTCAGTTACGCACCAATTTCAACCTGACATGAAAGTAAGGCCAATAACCAATCAGTTTAAACCTGGCATAGATCCAGACGCTGTCACTCACCAGTTTCAACCTGACATGAATGCCGAGGCAATCACATCTAAGTTTCAACCCAACTTGGACCAAGGACCAGACATAAAGCCTGCAATATCACAGCAACAAAATATGTTACGAAAAAATCAAACATTTATAAATTTTAAATTATATATATATATATATATATATATATATATATATATATATATATATATATATATATATTCTGATTTAAGAATAATAAAAAACATTATTGAAGAAAATATTTTTAATATTTCTTATACAGAATCATATCTAATAACCAAGTTTCTTCAATTTGAAAAAATTATTATAAATAGGCCGAATATAATTTTATTTACAAACATAATAATGAAAATTAGAGTTTTTTTGACCTTCAAAGAATTATTTTACATTGGAATAATAAATCATAAATTCTTTTATCAGGAAATCTTATTTAATCAAACGTTATATTGTTTTTTTTTCTATCTTTTATATAAAATCAAATGTTAATATTTTAAACTTAATATTAGAAAACTACTACGATGCGAACAAATGCATGTGAAGTATCGATAAGGTGGCTATTTAGAAAGAATTATTCTACACTGGAAGAACAAAATCATAAATTCTTGGAATCTTAATTTAAATACACACACACACACATATATATATATATATATATATATATATATATATATATATATATATATATATATATGAAGTAAAATGCAAATTTCGTTCCATCATATCCTTTCCGTGTTAGAGGTTGCACAATTTGAATGAATTTGCTACAGAACACAATTCATCTTATGACACCACCATCGAGATGATGGCCTACCTGTACCACCATACCGAGAAGAAAGTCAAAACTTACCTTCCCCGCCATAGTGATACGGCAGAGGTACATGTTTCGTCTCTACTAGACTCATCAGGGTACCGACATGCACCTGTTTGTGCAAAGGACAGATCGGAAAGAAGTATGCAACACTGAATGCGGCTTCGCCGACCTCCCGCCGGATGGCGTATATATGTTTATGAGGTTTCACGGATTCCTCCGTGTGAGATGCAATAGCAGTGGATATATCCACATTGTGCCGTTGTAGTGCTGAAATTACATTCAGCAAACGTACAACTATCTGCAACTCCGTGAATAGATGAAGTAAAATGCAAACAGTAATTGCAAACTTCGTTCCATCATATTCTTTCCGTGTTAGAGGTTGCACAATTTGAATAAATTTGCTACAGAACACAATTCAGCCCATGACACCACCATCGAGATGATGACCTACCTGTACCACCCTACCGAGAAGAAAGTCAAAACTGATCCTCCCCGCCATAGTGATACGGCAGAGGTACATGTTTCGTCTCTACTAGACTCATCAGGGTACCGACATGCACTTGTTTGTGCAAAGAACAGATCGGAAAGAAGTATGCAACACCGAATGCGGCTTCGCCGACCTCCCGCCGGATGGCGTATATATGTTTATGAGGCTTTCACGGATTCCTCCGTGTGAGATGCAGTAGCAGTGGATATATCCACATTGTGCCGTTGTAGTGCTGAAATCACATTCAGCAAACGTACAACTATATGCAACTCCGTGAATAGATGAAGTAAAATGCAAACAGTAATTGCAAACTTCGTTCCATCATATCCTTTCCATGTTAGAGGTTGCACAATTTGAATGAATTTGCTACAGAACACAATTCATCCAATGACGTCATCTCGATATATGTTCAACTTGATCTTTTCTTATCTGAGCTGTACTCTGGACCAACGAAAAAAGTAACTCTCTGAATAGGAAACACTTCACTTTGTTTTATTTTGCTACAGTACTTGCATTCTTCGTTACAGGGCCTTCTTGACAGGGCATCTGAGTGATGCAATTTTCCTGGTCTATGTTTGATTTTAAAATTGTTCTGTAGTAGTTTTTCATGCTATCTTACTATTTGTCCTTTAGGTTGCTTCATATTTAGGAGCCATTTACGAGCTGTGTGATCTGTCCCTATTTTCTCGTGGCACAATAATTTCTTTCCAGTTTTAAATGCACTTCGATGAACTATTCAATAACTCGTCCATGGACATCCTAAATCTGAGACAACACAGCTTTTACCACTTAATTGCTGGCATCAGTATCTAATATGAATTTTTTGTTGGTAGCCTAAAATTGGACTGGAATATAATGCAGCTTTGAGATTTCAGAAAGTTTGATCAATGTCAGAAGTTCATTAATAAAAAAAATTTTCTTTAGTAAGCTTAGGTAAGGGTGAATAAATATTGGCAACATCTTCTATGAATCTTCTATAGTATGTGTATAACCGTAGAAAACTTCTCCATTTATGTTGGTCATGTGGTCGAGGCCTACATTTTATTATTTGCTTTTTTCCTTCATCATGGAATACTACATGCCCAGGAAATTAAACTTTTTGTTTACATGGTAAGTACTTTTTGAGGTTAAATCTATGGTTGTCGTTTTTAATTCTTGCAAAAGCTCCCTGTAGATTCTTTAAGTGTTCATTGAATGTATTTCCCATAACCATGACATCATCAAGGTAGAATAAACTTATTTTGCATGTAAGACCTCGCAGTTCTATTTGGCATAACATCATAGAGATCAGCGCCAATGGAAAAAGCAGTCGTTTTCGTATCTTTATTTTGAATGCCTACTTGTCAATTATTAGATCTAGCGTGGGAAATCATTGTGATCTAACCAACACTTTCTTAGTAACGTCTTTAAGCGTCCTGTAGTCAAAACAAAATCCAGTTGTTCCACCCTTTTAAGCTAACAATATTATAAGAGATAACCAAGGACTAGATGATTCTTCTATAGTCCCCTCATTCAGCATTTTGTCTACAGATAACTCCACTTCCTGGCGTTTGGCTATGGGAAGTCTTCTGGATGGCTACCGTATTGGTTGTGCACTGCCAGTATTTATATCATGATAGATGATGTTCGTCGTACGTGTATTACCTTTTTTTGTTTCAAAAGCATTATTTTGTCTCCCTATAAATGTCTTAGCTTCTTCAAGTTCTTGAGGCGAAAGATTTTTCGAATCTGTCTGAAGCTCTTCTATAAGTTCGTTATATGACGACTTTAATGTAAATTTGCCAAGTTATTTACATTTTACCAAACATTTAATTGGCTCGTATAATGCTACTCCGTCTTCTTTAATAATTTTGACATAGGTAGGAATAATATTCATAACCTGAACTAATTCGACGTGGCTGCCAGAACTCTTGTCCAGTCTTTCGTAACCGATTTTCTCTGTGCTCCCCTTTATTTTGTTTTTTTTTTGCTCGGCAATGTCTCTGATTAGCTCGGTATTACTTTTCATAGGCAGAGTAAATTCTTTGGTGCCAAATTTTAGGATGATAAGCTTGTTGTTGAAGGAAAATCCATATTGACGAATCAGGTCTACAGCCAGAAAATACTCATCTTCTATATCAGCAACTAACACCAAATAGTTTAATTTTCCAAGTTGAAGCTCTACAAACTTTTCTCCAATCACAGCATCTGCTTCTACAGTTACAGTTCCCTGTTGTTGTTCTTCTGGACAGTGGTAGGATTTTAATTTTGCCACAAGGCTCGACTTTATCAGAGATATTGCTTCACCAGTGACAACAGTTATGATATAAGGCGTGACATTGATATCCTTCAATTATAAGACTATTGGCGGTCTTTGTTATGGTATGAGTAAAAATATCTCAAGAGATATTCTTGATATTGGTCAACACCTTCGTCCACGTCTGTAGCATTCTACCTGGTTTCTTCTATAGTGTAAAGTATTTCTTCTTGTATTTGGTTTCTTAAAGATTTTATATAACATTTTCTTCATTATTTGACTGGATAAAATCTTGATTTATTTTCTGGAAACCGCTCTTATTTTTAGTTTTGACACATTATAAGCTGCGTCTATTTCCAACGCTATGCCCAAGGCTTTACTACAATAACTAAACTTGCTTATACGCAACATACGCTGTATTTGTCGAGTTGTAGGAATGGTTTGCAATAACTCCAGTGCTAGTCCACGAAGTGCAATCACTGATGAAGTATCCATCTCTTCGTATTTTCGCTTTTTTTACAGTAGCGTCATCTTCAAATTGGAATTTGCACATTATCCAAGATGTTTGATCGTCGTAAATTGTGTGTTCGATGTTCTGTCCAGTATTTAGGAGAGCCCTTGCTTTTTTATTTTTTTGATTTCTGTATGAAGGTTTTTCATTTTAGATTCTCTCTTGTCTACGATTTATTTCACTTCTTGTCACACTTTTCCTATGTCTTATTCCACAATTGATTCAATACTACTAACTTCTTGGCGTACTTCTTCCACGTCTTGTCACACTTAACTTCTCTCTTTTTTAAACTTTTGCTTTTATCTGATTATTTTACAATGGTCCCTTTTATCCATTAGCAAAGTTTATATTTATCTCTTCCCTCTTTTGGTGACGTTATACTTCTTATTGTTTTTTTTGGCGACATTCTCCTTCTTCGTGGTTTTCTTTCAGACGACGCTGTTCTTTTTGACGACGTTCTTCTTCATTTTTGTCTTTAGAGTGACGTTCTTCTATATATTCCATTTCGGCTGTTTGTTGTCAAGTATTTACCATAAAATCTTCTAGGATATTATTGAAAACTCGGTTTTGTGTGATGAGGCGTTAACTTAATCCAGGTCTTATCAGATACATATCGTTTATGTTTCTTAAGAACGCGATAGATTCTTCCTTCAGTTGGCAATTTGTAGGTTGTATGTCTCAGCATTCATTACGACTGTGACAAGCCTTTATCATTTGGTAGAATTTTAAAACTGGAATCATTCTGTAGGTTCGCTAGGGTAATTATCATCTATGCTGATGGGTTTTGTTTCTTCAGATTTTTGTAGTATCTTTTATCTTCCACCTAAACTTATCTGCAAAAGAATCCTTGATGTTTGTTGAATCCTTGGCGCTAATTATGTCAAGATTAGAAACCTCTTCCCGAGCAATCGTGAAATTCAAACCTATTCGTATCTAATATCCTATTTGCTCGCTGTTCTGGAACTGTAGATTTTATATGGAAACCATCTGGTATATGATATATGGACATTCAAAGAAGCCGCAGTTATACATCAGAACCCGAATTGTTTTAGTAAACAGTCCTTAGATAAAGAAGAGGAGTAGAAATCACTTCTTAGTAATTGTAAATTAAAACTAAACGCATTAAATGCACCATAAATGGAACCGTAGCTTAGCACGTAGAATTGCAGTCATCTCAGTCACATTCCACTGCATTTACTTTTAGTATAAATAGTTATGTGCTTAAGAATTTGTTTAGTTTCGCCTGAAAACAGCTAGAGATAACTACTAGCCGAAACGTAATGATATTCATCAACGAAAAATAAAGACAATGGAAGTTCAACGTATATCTACTATTTCACGGGAAAACTTACTTACTTCCTGTTAAAAACGTGGATATTCTTCTTGCTAATTTCACATAGAGCTTCCAGGATGTTCTAAACATAAATACGCCGAGTTGGATTTTATATCCTAAAATTCAAAAATGGATTCCAAGAGTTAAAAAATCAATACCAGAACTCTATCCTAGATTGTGGTCTAAACATTTTTAATTGTATTTCTCTAATTATATTTAACTGAGTGAGGTGATTTGCGACTATTGTTGTCAAAATTAGAACCCGATATTGAAAAAATTTTGTGTCATTGAGTTTTTATTTGCCGGTCAGAAAATTTTCCTACGAACAGATTATGTTTTGCAATAGTTTGTTCTAGAATTGATATTTACCTAGATATAATGAAAAAAGGCTAAGAAAATCGTCGCACTTTTTTTGGTTAATAATTTTTTACTCTTTAAGCTCTCCTTTTCAGCCTAGAGATTAGGTCAATTATCATTTTTGGTATTATTTTGGAGTGATTTATCCAGAAAACTACCATAATTTATACCAAATTGAAGCTACTTTTGGACCTAATTCGACAAGAGATATGTCGTTTCCGCGCGCTTACTTTGTATTACAGCGTTGTTATTAATTCATTCTTTATCGAAGATCCGCTGGAAATATTATTAGATAACAAAGTTTATATTATTACTGTAATTTAATGGCAAGACTAATTATCCCCATTTTATAGTTTATCATGCCCTATAATGTTATATCTGATATATTTGTTTTTTAACCAAATATATGAAAAATTTTTTTGTTATTTATCATTAAGTCACACTATGATCTTTTTTTTATATTGATGATATCGACCACTACCTTAATTTAAAACATTTCAATGCCAAGTGCCCGTCTTTTTTATTATGCCTGTAATTTTCAAATAAATTATGAATCTAGTATCATTAGAGTTTCTAGAAAATCAGCTCTTTATATATTGCCATATGGTATTTTATATTTAGAAATATTGTTGGAGCCTCTGATTCTTTTGATTCGAAGTCCATAACTAGATTAGTTAAATGGAATGTTGGTTTACAATTAAATTATTTATTAAATTAAATGTTTCTGTACTCTCTAAGGCCCTATACAATCCATTCTCGTTGACTGACTGGATGTTAGTTGAACATTTATTGGGATTTTTATTTAAACATAGTTCTGTCGTGGTGTTGTGGATTTTTTTGACTTATTGATAAAAACAAAGTAAATTCAGTTTTTTAACTGGGACTAGCTAGTATGTGCCTAAAATTGATAAAGAAATGCAATTTAAAAGCTATGCCTATACTTACGAGGCATGTAAATTAAGTAATAAGACTGGCAACGTGGCGTTTAAATTAGCAAGACTTGAGACACTGGACTTAGAGGGACGGCAGGTAAACATGTGATAAGCCTTCAGTACGAATTTAAACTTACTAGAGTCATCCGATTTGTCCATAGTAATTTTTTTCGTGAAACAGTTTTTTCTAGTGCGTTCTTGAAGTAAAGATTTCAACTTCGAGCAATGGTGTGCTATCAGGTTTGGCTTTAGACTTGAGCACAGTGCAAAGTCATCTTTTGCAAAACTTCAGCAGGTCTACGGTGACAGTATTTTATCAGAAACCTTTGGAATGAAATTATTTTTGTGCAGATTTTTCTCATCTCCAATTCATTGGTCAAAATCTGAAAAACGGTGGTTTGAGTTCAATTCAAATCTTGCCCGATCATTCTATTAACCGGCAATCTGAACACACAAGGTCCCAGATGCTATTGACATTTTCATCGGTTCTTAAAGATGAAGGCCTTCCGTCGCGTGATTCATTTTTGGTCCTTCTGAAAATGCCTCATCCCTTGATAACACACAGTCTCCGTAGGCCTTTTGAGGTTCCAAAAAAGTTTCGTTACATTGTGCCCTGATCTAACTCAAAACCTAATAGTACACCGTTATTGGAAATTGATGTCATCTAATTTTAGAACGTACTAGAAAAAACTGTTTTATAAAAAGAATCGCCAAGGACAACCTGAAGATGTATCATATGCTGCCCTCTAGGTCTCGTGTTCCAAGTGTGATCAGATCGAATGTCACAATGTTCATTATTTAATATACAGAATTTATTTAGACCGTTCTAGGGTCTAGGATTCATTTTTTTTTGCATTCAACAGACACTAATGAACTTCAACCGATTATTACTCAATAAAAAAGTAAGATTTCGCCTCGATGGGATAGAATGGGTATGCAAATATTCCTTAACCTTCCCAACACTGTGTTAAATGTGTTGCCGGATGTCATTAATAGGTCATTTACTAGTGGTGTATTCCCCTAATGTCTAAAAAAAGCAAATATCGTACCCATTTTCTAGGGTGGGGATAGAGACCGTTCATCCAATTTTCACCCAATTGCTCTTTTACCTACCATTTCCAAGATTATTGAGAAATCCCGAGTAATAATATTTTTGAATCAGTATAATATTTTGAATTTTGCCCAGTATGGTTTTCAGTCAATGAAAAATACTAATGATGCTATATTTTCGTTTTTGGAGTCATTATATTTAAGGCTTAGTGAAAAAGAGGTTGCTCTCGCTATCTTCTGCGATTTGTCAAAGATGATCGATTCTGTGAACCATGCCGTACTGCTTGATAAATTGGAGACTTACGGCTTAGGGGACAAGCGCATAAATGGCTTGTCTCATATTTTGGAAGACAGAATACGGAGTGCACTTCAGTGTTCGAGTATTACATCAAATGTACCGCAGGGCTCTGTATTAGGCCTGATCTTATTTCTCTTATACATAAAAGACCTTGCTAGTTTAGACATTAGAAGCAAGTTTACCTTATTTCCTGACGATGCAACTATTTTGTGGTATGATACGGATTCTGAAGATTTGAGTCGGATTGAAGTGGATAATTTACAGAAGATTGAAATTTGGTGTGACTCAAATGAATTAGGTCTTAATGTCAACGAAGTGTGTGTTATGCAGTTTAAATGTTGTCTAAAATATATTTTTGTCGAAAATGTTTTATTTTGAAGGAAATGGGCTTCTTGGTCTCTATTTGGATAGTAGGTTTGAAAGTCTCATAAGGGTGCTAAATTCAAAGCTGTTTCCTGGATGCTATCCTTCAAAGGTTATAAGCGATTAGCTTAAAACAATGGAAGCAAGAAATTCATATTTTTTCCTCATCGAATCTCAGTGTTGCTTTTAGGGTGTTTATTCTAGGCAGTCGTTTAATAGTGTGTTTCTTTTAAAGAAAAGAACAGTGAGGTATATGTCCGGAACGAAAAAATTTTGAAAATATCTAATCCTTTTACTCTGGAATCTGCATGTTTAGTGCATAAATAATTTAAAGATATTGTTCATTACCCATCTATAAGAAATACTCACTTAACCAACGATATTCTTCTGCCCATTCCATAAACCAATCAGATGAAAAGTTCTGTGATTTACAGTTGCAAGGCAATCTTTCGTTCGTCATCTTCCGTTGAAAGAATATAATTACTTCACATGGCTATTAATAACTTTATTTTTTATTTATTTGACAAGTTTTGTAATACTTTTTAATTCTATTTATAAGTTTGATGTAACCAATAGCTTTTAAATTTTTTATTATTAAATTTTTTCTACTAATTGCTGAGGTTTATTTTTAAATAGGTTTATTTTCTCCTTGGCTTAGTCAATGAAAAAGTAATTCCTTGAATAGTTAAGCTGTACTTGAATTTGAATACACATCTCGTAAAAGTTATTTTATTTTCCCAGCACCTCTAAAAAGTTTTTAAGTCTAAACCTTCTTCTTGACCATCTGTTCAATCTGTAAAATATTAAATGCACCGTTCTGAGCGAACTCAAATTGATTTATTTCCGTTACTTTAATCAATACAATAATTATTTTAGTATATCAACCGAAGAAATTCCTAAAGTTGAAATAATTTTTGTTGGTCCTGACTATGTTAAATTTAATATTCTTATGGCATCGTGTGAGAAAGTATCAGGTCCCATTTATGGTGATGTGGCTTTAACAGGAACAAAACCTTGGTGCAATGAACCTATATTGATTAAAGCACTAAACCTTACAGGAAATGACACAGAAATAAACGGGTTAAAGCCCTTTTGTAAATACAATATATATATATATATATATATATATATATATATATATATATATATATATATATATATATATATATCTGTTTATTGAAAAATGGCAAATAATTGAACTACAACTACTCAATAAAAGACTATAGGCTCCCAGGGTACTGTAAGTACCTTTACTCAGTTCATGCTGTATACCCGAAATAGCTGACTTTTTAACAAATGTCTAACTACACCTCAGTGATTATTTATTGTAAAGCTTGGGTTTAAATTTTTAGAATATATTTTTATGTTGACCAATGAGTCTCAAGATGAGGAAGTATGTCGTATCACAGGTTATTAATAAACTAAAAATTGACATATTTGCCCATTTATTGAATTATTTCCCATTATTAGCTTATATTAATATACGCTCTAAAAGTTAATATAACGACCTTAATTATGTTGTCAGCTACCTATTTTATTCTTGGTAAGAAATTTTATTAATCAACATCAATTTAGTTGGGATTATTTTGAAGTTTCTTCTTAAAATATTTAAATAATATTTATATACCATAAATATTGAAAGCAAATCTAATATTCAGTGGCGGCTTGTTCTTAGGTTTACAGGCTTGCGAAACCCTTAAAAAAATTATAAATTAAAATGAAACATACTAATAAATATAAGTATAAATATTTTTTAAATTTCTACTGATAATTTAATGATTAAATTTAAATCAATTTTTTGCCTAGATTATTCGCAAACAGCAGTCAATAATTGAAATAATTAAACTTACTTCCCCTAAATATAATTAATAATTTGTCTGTATTACAGTATTATGTCTAGCAATGTTATCGATTTCCTGGTTTGCAATTTTAATACAATCCAAGCTAGTTCATTTGGTGTATATGGAGTTGCCTACCTAAGACGTGGAGACTAATTTCTTTTCATAAGCTTCATGTAGGTTACCAGTCAACTTGCAAACCTGTGTTTAGTTTGCCCGTTTGTTTCGCAGCCGTAGGTATTTTAGTTTGTTGTGCGGTACGCTATTGTATTTTTTTACGTTTTGCCTTTTGGTTTTGGTGAAAACAAAAACGAATTCCGTTCGAAGTTTAATTGCAGAGCCATTCTGTGATTGGTTATTAAGTGATAAGGCTGAAATAAAAAGGCTTGGAAGGCCTTCTCCGAATTTAAAAATAAAATAACTCATGTCTAGCAAAAAAAGGACTTGTACTAGGACGTTTAACGCGGACCTTTATAATAAACATACGTGGCTTTGACGTTGTGAAATTTAAAATGCTTTACTTTGTTTTCCTTTTTTATTAATTAGAGAGAGAAATATGTTTTGCAATATTTAATTTTTATAACTGTTAACGTAGCTGCTCAATTGAGTAGCGCTTATCGAAATATTGAACTGCACAATAAAAAAGTGAGACATGATCGATACATTTTAAATATTATAATTAGTGGTGTGCGTTTCCGTGGAGATTTCGAACGTTACGAGGACATGATGAGTCTATGTTTTCTCTAATCCCGGGGTTTTTCGAGATTTAATTGATTTTAGTGCTGAGTTAGACGGTGCTCTCAAACAAAATTTGAAAAAAGCATCGGTGTTTAAAGGTACGTCAAAAACTATTAAAATGAAATTTTACAAGCCATATGTTTTGTTTATGTCAAGAGGAAATTTCTAAATAAATAACAGCAGCTGATTATTTGTCTATAATAGCTGACGAAACAAGTTACGTATCAAATATCTTTCAAATGGTAATTGTCTTTAGACACATTGTATTGGGCAAGCCGGATGAGCGATTTTGGGATTTTTTTAGTGCCTTTAGAACAGGGCGCGAGAACTTTGTCTTCTCTTATACTTAACGAACTCGAAAAGCACGTCAAAGGTAATAAGAACAAACTCATTTCGCAGACATACGATGGTGCAGTCATGAGCGGTTCGTCGAATGGGGTGCAAGCAATTATAAAAAAAACCTAAACTACTTACTTGCATTGTTAAACACATAAATTAAATTTGGTAAGATTAAACGCTGAATCGACCAATAACAATGTCCGCATATTTTTTTTTCCAATTTATAAGGGATTTGTTCTTTTTTCTTTCAAATAGTCCCCAAAGAACAGCAATACTAGATCAAATTGTTAACAAACGCTTACTTCGTTCGACCCCAACAAGATGAAATTTTTATTTTAGAGTCGTTTGTACTCTATTTGAATACGACTACAGCATTCAAGAGGCAATGGAAAAAATCTTAGATGACGATAGAAATGTTAATACCACTAATCAATCATCAGGGTATGTCAAAATTCTCAAAGCAAGAGTTTTCTTTCATTAAACTTATTTTACAAAATAATGCTTCAAATTGATATGTTATTTGGTAAGTTTCAAACAAGACAAATTGACGCTGTTATCGCAAATAAAAGTATATAGTCATTTGAATCAAAATTAACAGAAATTAGAAATAACATTACTTCAAATGACGTTGAACCACCTCCAACTACCTCAAAACTACGTAAGCTCGATGATTCCGCTGAGTTTTCTCGGGAAGCAAAAAAAATTTGTGATATAATTATTTGTCAAGCAAAAGAACGATTTAGCTTTACAGATTACTTGGTAGCAACCAGTCTTTTCTTTCGAAACAATATTTCGAATGTAGTACATATTTTCTCGAACAAAAATTTAAGGATACGATTAAAATTCGCCCCCATTTTATCGAACAAAAACTCCATACAGAAACTGATTGTCATATATGAAACTAAAGAATTTGGATCAATTTATTGACTTCCTGTACTTCATGACTATCTTTCGCAAAACATCAAGCTAAGTGAGACATTTAGTGAAGTTTTCAAACTTTTACAGCCGGAATCAATAACATGGTTTAAATTTAAAACCCCCCCTAAATTAATAGCTAAGGTCTTAAATTGACAAATACAACAGTAAGTCAAGCAAATTTTAAACCTTAAAAATAAACGCATAAAAAATCATTTTGTTTTAATACTGACCCCGCAAAAATGGAGAATTTTATTAGTTTTCGGGATTCAACTATTTCTCCTAAATATTTTAAGTCTATATCGCAAGGTTCTTATCCTTAATGTTCCTATATAAGTGTTTATTTGTTGATATATCTAATACAAATTATGACAATATCATAAACAAAACAAAACTGGCCCACTATTAGATTTAAGTTTCATTGCAGCTAGATCGGGTTTAAATCTTCTTACTGAATCTGGCTTTTAAAAATTTTAATTACTAGTCCGATGGCATCGGCTGAAGCAGAACGGTGCTTTTCTACTATCAAACGGATAAAAACGTTTTTACAGGATACTATGAACCAAAAAAGAATTTCTGCTTTGGCAATGCTTTCAAAAAGAAGGTATCTTATCGAAGGCATATCTAATTTCGATCAGCGGGTTATGAATAAGTTTGCTAATGCCAAAGATCGGCGTATGAATTTTCTTTAAAAATAATTCATACAGTAAGTTATACGTGCATTTTGTTTTGACTGCTATATTTTTAAAATTTACTACCTTCTTTATGTTTAGATATTTAAAATATACTGTTTTGTTTAATACTTACTCAATTATTTAAGACTTTTATTTTTTCATCCACAGGTGCCTATGGCAGATTTTATACATATCTATGTTTTTAATGTACCATTGAAATTGTAACCCTTACTTTTTTACCGCATCAGCCGCCACTGCTATTATTTATTTAAGTAACTTTGAGTATAAGGAAAAAATTTTGCTAGCATCACTTTGACTTTTAATAGTTATATATAGACATCTATAGTGTATTTAAAACATTCTATTAAACTAAATTTAAATAAAGATACAACATTAATAGAACATTGCATTACTTATACATTATAAAATCATTATAAACAATATATTTTTATATTTAATCATTTGATTTGAAACTATTTTTTGATCTGTCAATAAAACAACTCAATGAGATTCTCTGCATTCAGACTAATACATATTTTTTTAAATCAGGATTTTACATCTACAGCCAAGAGATTAGTTTCATGAGTTGTGAGTGTTAAAAATCTTTGTTTCTTTTTTCTTTGGTCTGAAATAAACATCCTCTTTGTCAGTTTTTTTTACCTGGAATAACCATTATGAATGATAATAAAAACATATTAATTTATTTGCTTTTGAAAGCCTTCAATAATGACTTTTATACTGCTATTTTTTATTTCACTTCTTTTATCGAATTTTTGCCTAAAATGCTTCCTTTAATAACTGAATAAACTTTTGATGTCTTCCGAAAAGTTTGTTACATGCCAATCTGGTGACACTGTTTGCAGATATAGGTTTTTGGATTATCTTCTGTTATCATTAGGCCAATCATCAAGTTCTCCAGTGACAAGACTCCCACAAAATGAAAAGAAATAACGAAAAAATATGGAACCCAAATAAACAAACTTAGACCCATTATGCTGTCAACTGTCACATAAAGCCATATTAGGTATTGCCGAAGTTTTGTAATCGATACTCATTGAGGAAAAATATTTAACTATTAATTATTAGTAAAACGGCACCTACAAAATGCAAAACAAAAACATCGTAGTCAAAAACAAACCGAGAATCTTTACACTGTCAACTGTCAAATAAAGTCATAATAAGCCAAGCTTTGCAATCGATAGTTATTGTGGTGTACCTAGACGAGTGTACTTTTTTATTCCGACTACTTAAGAAAAGAGAAAGGGAGAAGAGAGGGGGTAGTGAGAAACAATGTTGTGTGGCTAATGCACTATGACGTAAATTTACTTTTTTCGCTATTATTCTGCTTCTATGTATACTATTTTTGCAGATTGCCGTTACATACCAATGAAGTTTGAACAAAATCTATGCAACTGTCTTAGCGTTATCTGGCAAAATACTAAAAACACAGTTTAACCCTTTTCAGCTTCACAAAAAGGAACTTCGAAAAATAAAGGAATCACTTTTTAGATAATTATCTGTAAAATATGTGAAGCCAAAAATCATTGTGTCTTGATTGTTCGCATAGAAAATTACTTTATCATGAAAACTCGTAAAATTGACGTCTTATTCCTTTTTTCCGTTTCAAAATGGAAATATGGAAAACTAAAACTAAATTTTAAGATATTTTTATGAGCCATTTTCTGAAACCAATATCG
This sequence comes from Diaprepes abbreviatus, assembly GCA_034092305.1. Classification (NCBI taxonomy): domain Eukaryota; kingdom Metazoa; phylum Arthropoda; class Insecta; order Coleoptera; family Curculionidae; genus Diaprepes; species Diaprepes abbreviatus. Next base: position 1,327,539 of record JASJET010000290.1, read on the forward strand.
AGCCTGTATCTATATTTGATCGAGAAGTATCGGTAAATTTATGAAATGACAATTTATTCTTTTTCACCTTTTTCGAGTATAAATTTTGAAAAATCGTTCCGTAGTGGGTATGATATTACCAACTGACAAAAAATATGAATAGATAAAGTCCGCTAACCCAATATAATATTTTGTTTTTTAACTTTTTAATATCTTCACTATAAAATTGGCGTGAAAATATTTTGAAAGAACCTTCTTTGTATCTATTCTTTACAATATGCTGAGAATCGAATCAAAATATCTCACTCCAAAAAGTAGTTGTCTTGTTTATCAATTTTTACAACTTTTTGCATAAATCTACCGAAATTATATTATACAGATTCCCCTTGATAGTACTTTTTACAATATACTGGAAAGCACATCAAAATAAATTATTTTTATCGGAAGATTCATATTTGCAAATTAAGTTGAATAAAAAGTCAAAGTACCAACATATTTTTTCAGTTTTATCAAAATATTTCACCTCTTTCAAAAAATACGCGTGAAAAAAAATTAAAAAAAAAACAGAAAAATTTACACGTTATATATTGCCTATTCGACGTGTAAATTTTTCTGTTTTTTTTTAATTTTTTTTCACGCGTATTTTTTGAAAGAGGTGAAATATTTTGATAAAACTGAAAAAATATGTTGGTACTTTGACTTTTTATTCAACTTAATTTGCAAATATGAACCTTCCGATAAAAATATTTTATTTTGATGTGCTTTCCAGTATATTGTAAAAAGTACTATCAAGGGGAATCTGTATAATATAATTTCGGTAGATTTATGCAAAAAGTTGTAAAAATTGATAAACAAGACAACTACTTTTTGGAGTGAGATATTTTGATTCGATTCTCAGCATATTGTAAAGAATAGATACAAAGAAGGTTCTTTCAAAATATTTTCACGCCAATTTTATAGTGAAGATATTAAAAAGTTAAAAAACAAAATATTATATTGGGTTAGCGGACTTTATCTATTCATATTTTTTGTCAGTTGGTAATATCATACCCACTACGGAACGATTTTTCAAAATTTATACTCGAAAAAGGTGAAAAAGAATAAATTGTCATTTCATAAATTTACCGATACTTCTCGATCAAATATAGATACAGGCTCGATATTGGTTTCAGAAAATGGCTCATAAAAATATCTTAAAATTTAGTTTTAGTTTTCCATATTTCCATTTTGAAACGGAAAAAAGGAATAAGACGTCAATTTTACGAGTTTTCATGATAAAGTAATTTTCTATGCGAACAATCAAGACACAATGATTTTTGGCTTCACATATTTTACAGATAATTATCTAAAAAGTGATTCCTTTATTTTTCGAAGTTCCTTTTTGTGAAGCTGAAAAGGGTTAAACTGTGTTTTTAGTATTTTGCCAGATAACGCTAAGACAGTTGCATAGATTTTGTTCAAACTTCATTGGTATGTAACGGCAATCTGCAAAAATAGTATACATAGAAGCAGAATAATAGCGAAAAAAGTAAATTTACGTCATAGTGCATTAGCCACACAACATTGTTTCTCACTACCCCCTCTCTTCTCCCTTTCTCTTTTCTTAAGTAGTCGGAATAAAAAAGTACACTCGTCTAGGTACACCACAATAACTATCGATTGCAAAGCTTGGCTTATTATGACTTTATTTGACAGTTGACAGTGTAAAGATTCTCGGTTTGTTTTTGACTACGATGTTTTTGTTTTGCATTTTGTAGGTGCCGTTTTACTAATAATTAATAGTTAAATATTTTTCCTCAATGAGTATCGATTACAAAACTTCGGCAATACCTAATATGGCTTTATGTGACAGTTGACAGCATAATGGGTCTAAGTTTGTTTATTTGGGTTCCATATTTTTTCGTTATTTCTTTTCATTTTGTGGGAGTCTTGTCACTGGAGAACTTGATGATTGGCCTAATGATAACAGAAGATAATCCAAAAACCTATATCTGCAAACAGTGTCACCAGATTGGCATGTAACAAACTTTTCGGAAGACATCAAAAGTTTATTCAGTTATTAAAGGAAGCATTTTAGGCAAAAATTCGATAAAAGAAGTGAAATAAAAAATAGCAGTATAAAAGTCATTATTGAAGGCTTTCAAAAGCAAATAAATTAATATGTTTTTATTATCATTCATAATGGTTATTCCAGGTAAAAAAAACTGACAAAGAGGATGTTTATTTCAGACCAAAAAAAAAAGAAACAAAGATTTTTAACACTCACAACTCATGAAACTAATCTCTTGGCTGTAGATGTAAAATCCTGATTTAAAAAAATATGTATTAATCTGAATGCAGAGAATCTCATTGAGTTGTTTTATTGACAGATCAAAAAATAGTTTCAAATCAAATGATTAAATATAAAAATATATATATAGAGTCTGCGTAATAATCTGTTCTGTTGGGTTTAGTTTAGGTTATATCTTTTCGGACACAAAAACTGTTTTTCTTTTAAACCCACATTATCGGCCATTGCTTCTTTACTCTGACTAGTTTGTATATAGTATTGTAATTATTTTCTTTAATATTCACTTGGCGCCAACTTCAAATATTTCAATTAAACCCATTTTTGAATGAGGTATTATTTTTTAAATTTTATAGCTATAAAAACATTTACGTCAACAACCAGAAATTATTTTAATAGCTATGGGCCTTATCATTAATTTCATATATATATATATATATATATATATATATATATATATATATATATATATATATATATATATATATTGTTACGGTTAAAAATTGATCTTAAATAATAAATATTTTTGTTTGCATTTTTCAAGATTAAATTACAGGTTCAGATTACTAAAGTCATAAATAGATTTTTGTTTTGTACGTAAATTTACAGTAAACAATGTTTTCTACTATAAAACTAATGATTACCTTTTGTTTTTCATTCATTAATATTGGTTTCATCTATATTCAGATCATTCCTTTTGTTTACATTTTGAAATTTTGATTGACATCGAAACTTAATATATTTCTGTAATTTATAAATTTCAGTAGGTACCTCGAGACAATGTATCACATATTGGGAAGAGCGTTTTCTTAATGTTTGGATAAAATAAATAGGATTATTTGCTTTCTTGTGATTATTATTTGATTTTCCTTTTTCAGAAAATATTTATTTATTGTCACATATCAGCTATTAGTCAGGCCCACTCAATTCTTGAAAAGTTTTTAGGGTTGCCTATAAGATGGCACATTAGTTGAATATTATCGAAATGCTAAATTTAAAATGAGATGGTATCGATTTTTTTTTTTCATTATGTTGTTTTTAGTTTATTAATTGAATATTTCCCTTTGCTTTACTAATTAGAATTTTTGGTAATTAAAATATTTGAAATTAGACCCTCGAACTAGTTCGAACTAAATGGATTTCATTTTTGAATATTTCGAACCCATTAAGTAGTTTGTTATTGAGTATTCATTTTGTAGGACGAGGCAGGTTAGATTATTAATATATTGGTTGTCTCGGTCTGATTTTAGTACTGGCCAGTTTAAAATTGAGATAGAAGAATTTTTGCATATATTTTCCGGAAGTAGTTCAAATTGTATGATAAATGTCAAGGGTTCGAGATTATGGCTACGAGATTAAGGTTATTTTTTTTGGATAGATTTTTGATAGGCGTTTTTATAAAGTTTTTTTGGTAACTTCCGTTGGAAGAAATGTGCTAGTGATTTGAGAGAAATCGTTCTCTTTTGGCTATCTGACGCAAGAGCGTGAAGATGTGGTTTTAGTTCTACTGCTTTCCCAAGTTAAGGGAATTGGTCATAAAGGGCCGATTAAAGTGACAAAACCTAGTCGGGGTGCAAACAATTTTGGTGATTTTGGTCGTTTCACTCTACAGCCAGTTTAGCGATTATTTTCTTCAGCCAGCCAGAAACAACGGCTTATCAGTTAGCAGATGCCAACATTTTCTTGAGTTCGAGGGTCTTTGGAATGAATATGTCTTAGGAATAGCTACAGTATTGTCTTTGGGATAAGTACAATATGTCTTTGGAATAATTACGTTTTTGGGAAAACTATAAATAGTTATAATGTACAGTTTGGGGTTTCGTGCTGCACTTCTGGGATTGTGAGCCTCTGAAAGGGACAATCTCCATATTGAGCCAGGTCAACGTCTTTCTGGGGAAGCCGTCTATGTCACAGACCTAGTTCAACCACCAGTTTTAAAGTGATTCAGCTAAGTGCCTAATTTTAGCCAAAATATGTACACAAGAGTTTTTGACTGTTAAGCCTAATGGGTATTAAACCTGTATTTTGAATCGTTTAGTTATCTAAACACAGTTTTCTGTTCGATTACCTAGAGGGCTAACAGGTGGGGGATTCTTGTGTATATGTTTTTGAACCTTTCAAATTAAGATTTTAAATATCTGGACTTAAATGTTTTTTTTTAATGATATTTATCTTTTGGTAATTTACCATATCATATATTTGCGGCGAACCAGTAAACTATGTAAGGTGAAACGCAGTCGACTTCGTTGCCCTACAGCCTCAAATTTAAATGTTTTATTTTTGCGATACTTTACTGTAATTGAGGTTTTTTTTTATGGTTCTGTTTTAGAGTCCCAGAGTGGCCAAGTACCCATTTAATTATTGTTTAAAATAATGAATATTATAGTGACACATTTATTGAAAATTTTAATTGCTTAACAATTGAATATTTTGGAAACTAGTTATTTTGTACAAATTTGTAACATACTTTTCAGTAAAATTTTATTAAGATTTTAACCACTTGAGCGACAGTTATAAGTTGATTTCTATGATCTAATTTTTGTAATTATCTATCACTTTTTTTTGTAATTTTCTATTGCTTATATTTTTATTAACTGTCATTTAAACACTCATTATCTCTCTCCTTATCAATTTTCTAATTCTTTCTCTCTGCAGATATTTTTGGTAGTTTTTTTTTGATATTGCTTTTTTTTTATTACTACAAAGTTGATAGTCTCCTGCATTGTTGGGCTTATGGACCTTCATAGTCTAGTTTAAAATAGAGTGTGTTATTTTCTTCTATAACTAGGCTATGTCGACGTAAACCTTCCAAAGGTAGTAGTTGATTTATTTACTTTTTGGATCGGTTTGCCGTTCACTGTGCAGGACACTGTCAAGTTTAATATACTATTCTTTTGTTTAAATATTCACATTTTGCTACGTCATAGAAAGACAATAACTTTCGACTAAGTCAACAAGGTCTTTTATTGCAATTTAACATTTGTAATCGCACTTTTATTAGATAGCCCCATTAGAGGAGCTTGCAATAATTCACATGGTGATAACTTTTTCCAGGAGTGTACTTATTATCTGGGAAGGGGTATAACGTGAGGAATAAATGTATTGGCCTCTATTTAATTGGTTTTATTTCCTATAATTTTAAATTAGGATACTTTTAAGTACTTAGACTCTGCGATTTATTTACCCGGATATGTCATATTAAATATTTATTCTTTTCCAAGTTTTCTTTACTACAATTGCTCGTAGTATAATCATTAGGGCTCATTCTAAAGTAAAATTTGGTGGCGCTTTTTTTCCCGATTTAGACATTTATAAAACTTACACAGGCAATATATTAAAAATAGTGGAAAAATATAAAAACAACGAATCTACCCTGAGATGAGCTAGCGTATAGGTAAACTCCAGTCAGCATTAGGACAATCATTAGGTAAGTCTGAACTGAGGTACCTTACAGGGTGTTGCCAGGATTTGGTAAGGCGTTTATAGTTGGTAATAATATATTATATTTCATGGTAAAATTTTGAGATTTCCTTAGAGAGCAAAAATTCAGGATTTCACTGGCGCCCACGGGTTTCTTTTTCCATTATTTTTTAAATAGATTGTGATTTTTGATTTTTTTTATATAAAGCTGATTTTGGTAAATTTTGCTGTTATAAGTTTACTGGATTTGACATTTTTTTTTTGGTATAGTGATGATATTTGATATATTGGTCTTATATTTGATTGATTTATTGACAATTGATCTTTGATTGAGCATATTTTATTTTTGATTTAATTATTTTTATTAGAATATTTTTGTAAATATAAAATATTAAGATGTATAGATTAAATGTTGACCGTTTAACCAAAGATGAACTAGAGTATGAAGTTCAGGTTAGGGGTATAGATCCTTCCGGTACGGTAGATTCCTTAAGAAAGTGCTTAAGATCTTTATTAAGTTTAGAGAAATCTGGGAACATAGTTCAAAGTTCAGTGATTCTTGATAATGAGCAGGAGATTGCAGAATGCACTCGAAAACTTACAGAGTTAAAAGATTTTATTTCAAGTTTTTCTGGAACTAGCAAACAAATTTCGAAAATTGAATCAAAATTTGCCCATTTAGTAGGTCGAATTAATAGAATTTCAGATGAAGATATTACTTTTAAGGATAAGCGTTCAAAATTATTAGTCGAATTAACTTCTCTTTTAACTGATTTTGAAACTAAAACAAAGCTGCTTTCTACAGATACAGGATCAGAGCCACCATTAAATCCAAATTTTTCAGATCAATCGGGTACTAGTAATTTAGCAAATTCTACAATGGCTTCTGGTCAAAACTCTCCAATACCCAATGTTAATATTGTTAGCAATCAGTCTTCTACAAATAATTTAAATTTTAAAAGTGTACCAGTTTATAAATGGGGTATTAAATTTTCAGGGACTTCAGGGTTAAGTTTTAATGCGTTTTTGCAACGAGTAGATGAACTTTGTATTTCAAGGGGTGTTAATAAAATAGAATTATTTCATTCAGCTTCTGATTTATTTGAGTCAAATGCATTAAATTATTATCATTTAATTTCTAAATATGCTACTGATTGGGATTCTTTAATAAAATTAATGAGAGATGAATTTTTACCTGCTAATTTTGGGGATAAATTATGGAATCAAATTTTAAATAGAACTCAGGGATCAGATGAACCTATAGGTATTTATGTTGCGGCAATGACACAGTTATTTGATAGAATGCCAGCTAAGGTGTCTGATTGTTTACGTTTAAAAGTTTTACGCGCTAATATGTTACCTTTTTACCAAGAACGACTAAGCTTACATGAAATAAATACTCCTTTTGAATTGATTGAATTATGTAGAAAATGAGAAGAAACTAGGTTACGCGTAGAAGAGTTTAAGCCGCCAAAAAAAGGGAATGTCTCTCTTGAACCAGATTTAGATTATCAATCGGTAAAACGTGATTTTACTAAACTAACTGCTAGTGGAACTGTTAGTGAAGTTCATTTTTCAAATGTTGATAATTTTTCACAAAACTCTAATGCAAATTTTAATAATTTCAATTTCAGAAACAATAATAATAGACAAAATAATATTTCTCAAAATAATAGATTTTCTACTTCACAAAATAATAGAAATAATTCACAAAATGTTAGGCAAAACTTTCAAAACAATAATGGACATAACCAAAGAAATTTTAGAAATCAAAATAACTTAAGAAATAATTCTCAAAATCAAAATAATTATCAAAATTTTAGAAATAATCAAAGTAATGTTAGGAATGTTAATGCTTCTTGTAATTCTAATCAAAGTGATTTTAGAAATAATAATTCTCGTTTTTACAGTAATAGCAATCATAATAATTCAGGAAATTTTCAAAATAATTCTAGTAATAGACAGAATATAAATAAAGATTCAGATGTAAATTTATGTTTCAAATGCAATCAACCTAATCATTTTGCTAAGAATTGTACTGCTAAGGATAAGAAATGTTTTAATTGTGGAAAATTGAACTGCACTAAGAGAACGTGTCCTAATTGTAATAGTACTCAAATTTCGAGTCAGGGAAACGGTTCAAGAAGTCAAGTTTAGGTCGAGGGTTGACTTCTGACATACAATCGACCACTAATGATTTGGATTTTAAAGATAAAGTTGTTTTGGATTATGTATTGACACATGTAGGTCCTGGGGAATGTCCTTATTTAAGAGTAGATATTTTGGGTTTAAATTTTTATGGACTTTTAGATTCTGGAGCGAATAAAATTTTTGTAGGTAATAAAGGTTGGGATAAATTGAAAACTTTGGGAGTTAAATTGGATGTAAATAAGAGTACGCTTTGTAAAATAGCTAATGATAGTTCTTGTGAATGTATAGGCATAGCAACTGTTCCAGTAAAAGTTAGGGATATAGTGAAACTTGTAGATATTTATGTGGTACCTGAACTGCGACATGAACTTATTTTAGGTATTGATTTTTGGATAAAGTTAGGTATTGTTCCGGACATGCGCAGAGGCGAATGGTATTTTTCATCTGAGGTTTTAGGTAGTCCAGAGATTTCTTTGATGCAGTGTGAATCAGACTTGACAGAGGAGCAGAAAGTTAGGTTGAATAATTTAGTTACAGCTTATTTTGATAAAATTGGGGATCGTTTAGGTTGTACCTCGATGGTTAAACATAAAATTATTACAAATAGTGAGCCTATTAAGCAGAGATATTACCCAGTTTCACCCTTTAAGCAAAAACTTATAGACGAGGAGGTAGACAAGATGTTAGTAGACGGGGTCATTGAACCTTCAACTTCTGCCTGGTCATCTCCAGTGCTTCTGGTGCCCAAAGAAGAAGGAAAACAGCGCTTTGTAGTTGACTTTAGGAAAGTTAATAATGTCAGTCAGAAAGACGCCTATCCTTTGCCGTATATTTCTTCCATTCTAGATAAATTAGGGGGAGCTCGTTATCTTAGCTCGTTGGATCTTCAAAGTGCGTATTGGCAGGTAGAACTAGAAGAAAATAGTAAGCAGTATACAGCGTTCACAGTTCCTGGACGAGGACTTTTTCAGTTTCGTAGGTTACCGTTTGGTTTGCACAACGCTCCAGCTACGTTTCAGAGATTGATAGATACAGTTTTAGGTGCTGACTTACAACCTTATGTTTTTTGTTACCTGGACGATATAATTGTAGTCACTTCCGATTTTGATAAACATTTAGAAATTTTACAGCTCGTTTTTGATCGTTTAGACAAGGCAGGGTTAACCTTAAATAAGGAGAAGAGTAAATTTTGTCGAGCAGAATTAAGATATCTAGGTTATGTTGTTAATAGACATGGTATTTCAGTTGATCCCTCGAAAGTTGAAGCCATCACTAATATTCAGACTCCAAAAACAGTAACAGACATTCGCAGAATTATAGGAATGTTATCATGGTATCGTCGTTTTGTTCCAAATTTTTCAGACTTAATATCACCTTTTACTCGTTTACTTCGTAAAGGCGCTAAATTTGCTTGGGATAAAAATTGCGAGGATGCTTTTCAAAAAATTAAAAATGTCTTAGTTTCAGCACCCATTTTAACTTGTCCAAATTTTGATCATGAATTTATTCTTCAGACAGACGCAAGTGCATATGGTGTAGGCGCAGTTTTATATCAAGTATACGATGGAAGAGAACACGTCATCTGTTATATATCTCGCAGTTTGACTCGTCAGGAAAAAGTTTATTCTGCTACAGAAAGAGAATTGTTAGCTGTACTTTTTGCAATCGAAAAATTAAGATGTTATTTGGATGGTGCAAAATTTTCTGTTGTTTGTGATCATTACAGTCTTCAGTGGCTGGATAATCTTAAAAATCCTCAGGGCAGATTAGGTCGTTGGGCTTTGCGGTTACAACAATTTGATTACAAAGTCATTCATCGTAAAGGCAGAGAAAATATTGTTGCGGATGCTTTGAGTCGTTCTGTTCCAGAATGCGATGCCTTGGAGATTTCTAATATTGATCTACAGGAAGTACAAGACAAATGGTATATTGACCTCAGGAAACGTATATTGAAAAATCCTTTAAATTTTCCGCGTTGGAGAGTAACTGATGGTAAGATTTATAAATATTTTCAGCTGGATTTTCCGGACTTGCGTGATACTACGGATTATTGGAAATTGGTTGTCCCAAAGGAAAAGCGGCGTGAGATTATGGAATCTTGTCACAGTTCTACAATTGGAGGTCATTTTGGGGTTCAGAAAACTTATTTAAAGATTTGTCGTTTATATTATTAGCCTTGCATGAGAGCTAACATTATCAAATTTGTTAAACATTGCTTAGTATGTCAAAGAGTAAAACCTGAACAAAAGTTGCCTAGTGGTTTATTACGCGATAATTTAATTCCAGAACATTATTGGCAGGTTATTAGCATGGATTTATTTGGTCCATTACCAAAGAGTAAACACGGTAATATGTATATTTTTGTAGTAACTGACGTTTTTAGTAAATTTAATTATTTCTTTCCTATTAGAAAAGCAAATTCAAAAACAATAGTTAATCATTAGGTGTGATAATGGGGTTCAATTTAAAAGTCAGGAATTTCAGGGGTTAACAAAAAAGTATGATGTTAGAACACTTTTTAACCCAAATTATCATCCATCGCCGAATGTTACTGAAAGAGTTAATAGGGTTTTAAAATCAGTGCTTTCAGTAGTGAACATAACCCGATTCGCTCGATCCCCCCACTCCTCGACCTTGACCTTGACCTTGCTTCACCCCTCTTTGGCCCCGCCCACATGTCCTTGTCATTGACCTTGAAAATGCACGTGTGCTTTGGCCTTGGCCTTGTGTTCAAGGCTGTGTGTGTGACCTTGACCTTGACCTTGGTCGAGACGACCTTGACTTTGTTGAAGGTCACCTTGGGTGTGTGACCTTGAAGATATGTTACGTGGTTGGGGGTGACCTTGAATGGTTTTATATAAGGTATGGGGCAGTTACATTCATCAGTTGGCTCTGACTTGTATAGGTAGTACATGTGTTAATATTTGACAAATCATGGCATATGTTTGTGAAAATTGCGGTTCTAAGTTTACTAATATTTATAATATGAGACGTCATCAAAGAGAATCGTGTGCGGCGAGATTTAATGAAGTGCCTGGAGGAAAACGGCTCCGAATTGAAGAGTATACATCGACGATTCCGCTAATTAATTGCGCTACATGTAATGTAGATGTTCCAATAAATCATATGTCGGTGCATAAACGAACACAACAACATAAAAATAATTCATGTTTGCCGGTATGTCATGGTGTGCAACTCGTTGAATGTGCCTTCAAAAGGAGAATTGCAACCTATCGGGTTAGCAGTGATATGGAGCATTCCGATTACGTAATGTTCTTTGCAGACATTAAATCCAAGGTGGTGGAACTTGTTAATAATTTATTGCGTGTGCATCATGCTTTAAAAGTTAACATGACAGCTGTTGGCGAGTACATGCTTCCATCACAAGAAATATTCAGTGAAAAATCCTTCAACACTGCTAATCAAATAATTAGTGTAGAAAGTGATTTGGATGCCGTTTACCATTCTTTCACCGAATTAATAAAAACGCAGGCGACAGAGTTCCAGGAGAAAGATTCAGGTATGGAAAAATCAAAACCCGATATATTAAACTGATTTTTTTATATTATTTTTCTTGTTATAGGATGGGCTCTTGTGCGAATTTTATACTTGGAAGTTGGTATCAACAAGTATATGCCTATGGGTGGCTCATCATACATCAAGTTGCCGTGTTCTATTGAAAAGGAAGGAGCTGTCGTCAATGTGATTAACCAGGACGAATTTTGCTTTGCGTGGGCTGTAACATCAGCATTGTTTCCTCCAACAGCAGAGCCTTCACAGAAGACATCCTACCCCCATTTTTCTAGAGTGCTAAATGTAACAGGTATGGATTTTCCAGTAAAATTACGTGACATTAAAAAATTTGAGGAAATGAACAACATATCAATTAATGTATACGGTCTGGAATCTAAATATGAAAATAATGAAGTAATACATGAAGTTATTGGTCCACTGAGGTATGCGTCAAAAAAGTTGGATAGGCATGTAAATTTATTGTTAATTACAAAAGACTGTAGTAGTAAAGATGGCGGTGAACATTTTTGTGATACGACTTGTTCAAAGAGTCATTATTGTTGGATTCGGGATTTATCACGTTTAGTTTCAAGTCAAATTAGTTGTCAACAACATAAAATATATTTCTGTGATGGTTGCCTCATTTATTTTAGTACACCGTCAGCTTTAACTTTACATCAAAGCTACGATTGTAACCACATTTTCACGCAAACACCCTCAGTGGATTTAAAAATCGATAAATTTGGAAAGAGTGTGCCGGAAAATATTTTAAAATTCGAGGGTATAGAAAAGCAAATGCGCGTTCCATTCGTGGTTTATGCAGATTTTGAATCTGTTTTAAAACCCGTTGAAACGGTACAACCAAACCCACAAAATTCTTACACTGTAAAAAGTTTTAAACATGAACCATATTCTTTTGCTTATTTAATTAAATGCTCTTTTGACGACTCACTTTCGAAATTTGAGCTATTTCGGGGGAATAATGCAGCTCAAGTCTTTGTGGATCGTATCGAGTATGATTTAAGGGCTCTATACAACACATATTTAAAAGACATTAAGCCTATGAAACCGTTAACGCCTGAAGAAAAAAGGGAGTTTAATGATGCTAAAATATGTGGTATATGTGAAGGCCCTTTTGAAGAGGGTGAGATTAAAGTACGAGACCACTGTCACATAACTGGTGCAAAAAGATTTGGTGCTGCACATTCCGTTTGTAATTTAAATTATAAATTACCCTCTTTTATCCCTATCATATTTCATAACTTAAGCGGCTACGACAGCCATTTATTTATAAAAGAGTTATGTAAATATGGGGATAAAATTGGTGTTTTGGCTCAAAGTAAGGAAAAGTACATATCATTTACCAAAAGCATTTATGTGCACGATTATTTTGATAGTAAATGTGGAAAAGTCAAGAGGAAATATTTAAAGTTGCGATTTATTGATAGTTTTAAATTTCTGTCAACGTCTTTGGAAAATTTAGGCAGCGGTTTAAACGACGACGATTTTATTGAAACGCGGAAACATTTTTCAAATATCAACCAATTTAATTTGATGCGTCAAAAGGGTGTTTTTCCCTATAGCTTTATTGACTCTATAGAAAAAATGGAAAATACATGTCTTCCAAGTAAAGATGAATTTTATGATAATTTACGGGAAGAACACATTAGCGATGAAAGCTATAGAAGAGCAAAAGAAGTATGGCGCTTGTTTGGGTGTAAAACTTTGGGGGACTATTCGGACGTGTATTTAAAATCAGATGTGTTGCTATTGTGTGATGTTTTTGAGCAATTTCGGAATAATTGTTTAAAATTCGATAAACTTGATCCAGCACATTACTATACCCTTCCAAGTTTATCATTTGATTGTATGCTACGTATGACTAAGGTAGAGTTAGAGCTCTTAACTGATATAGACATGATACATTTTTTTAAGAAAGGTATACGCGGCGGCATAAGCCAGTGTACAGAAAGGAAGCACATCGCTAATAATATTTTTTTACCAGACTATGACCCAACAAAACCTTCTTCATTTATAACATACCTTGATGCTACAAATCTATATGGTCATAGTATGTCACAAGCATTACCATATGGTGGTTTTCGATGGTTAAGCGAGCGCGAAATTCTGGATTTAAATATTATGGCTGTTGGTGGTGATAGTTTACATGGCTACGTTTTGGAAGTGGATGTGCATTATCCGACTGAGTTGCATGATGCACATTCTGATCTTCCATTTCTAGTAGAAAATATCATACCGCCAACAGAAAACGCTAAATTACCGAAATTAATTCCTAATTTACAAGATAAAAAAAAATACATTGTACACTATAGAACTTTAAAACAAGCCATCGCCAACGGCTTAGTGGTAATGCAAACCCATCGAGTATTACAGTTTAAGCAATCAAAATGGCTAAAATCGTATATTGATTTTAATACCAATTTACGTAACAAGGCCACCACAAAATTTGCGAAGGACACTTTTAAATTAAAAAATAACGCGATATTTGGTAAAACTATGGAAAATGTGGAAAATCGAAAGGATATAAAATTAGTAACACATTGGGAGAACAGTGTAGGCAGAAATGGAGCTAGAGCACTAATATCCCGCCCCAATTTCAATAGTAGCTCGATATTTACCGAGAACTTTGTTGCTATACATATGAATAAAGTTAAAATATTGTACAATAAACCAATTTATATCGGTTTTTCCATATTAGATATATCAAAGACTGTAATATACGATTTTTATTATAATTTTATTAAATCCAAGTTTGGTGATGATGCTTCGTTACTTTACACCGATACTGACTCGCTTATATTAAAAGTGTATACGGAAAACTTTTATCAAACTATATCAGAAAACCCCGAAAAATTCGATACATCAAATTACCCCGAAATTAATAATTTCAACATAATTAAAAGTAATTCTGTAGTTGGTAGAATGAAAGATGAGTTTCCTGGTGATCCGATAATAAGTTTTTATGGTACCGGCGCGAAGGCTTATTATGTAAAGTCCATTAATAATGAATTAAAAAAAGCCAAAGGTATCAAAAAATGTGTTATCGAGAAAGACCTTCATCAGGAAGACTACCAAAGAATTGTTGAACGGGGTGGTTTGATATTAAGAAAGATGAAGACATTTAGAAGTGAATTACATAACATTTATACCAACATAATAAATAAAGTAGCATTGTCACATAGCGATGATAAACGTTATGTAATTCCCAGTTCAACCAAAACTCTACCTTGGGGGCATGCAGACATAGATTTTTACAAAACAGACCCGGAAGAAAACTTAGCAAATTTAGTCACCGTGTTGGAATCATTTCTAAGTCAGGACAGCACGTAATCTGGAAAATCCATATTTCATTATTTGTATTGTTTTTATTATTTCTATTAAACATACAACATTAATATGTAACGATAGTATTGTAATTTTTTTTTTTTTTTTTTAAATAAAAAACATGTATTCATTACTTGATTGCTTTTTTATTGAACCTTTATTTTAAAATTATAAATATAATGAAGTGTCGACAAATAACAAACTGTAAAAGTTATTGTTGAAAAATTTGTCTAATAGTAAATTAAACGCACAGGTCTACGAGTAAATGTTTAATGTGAAACAGGTTTGCTGACAAGATCCTCCATAGTCTTTTCAATTTTCAACATTCTAGAGTTAAGTTCATCACGCAGTTCGTCTTGCCTAAGTTCATATATTGCAATAACAGTATCATCAATGTATCCTCTAAGTTCTTGACCGATTTCAATTAATTTCTTGCATACGTAACCTTCAAGTTGGTTTCTGAATATATCTTTAATAACAATTGTTGAGTCATGTAAAGCTTTCTGCGTATCTTGCACACACTGAGCAAGGTTATTATCAACATAATTTCGTGTGGTCGCATCGTCTCCTTCAAGAGGTTCTGCTAAATAGCACAATCTTTTGCTTCCCATGTCGTAATCTCCATTAGGTGTAAGTTTAAAACCTATTCCTGAAGGACCTCGCATAAAGTTAAAATCCTTAAATTTTCTTTTGCGACCGAACTTATCAATAGTGTTTACTTCTGACATTGTTATGTGAGACTGATTTGAAACCATTAGATTTCACCCTAATATATGGTTCTATTTCATTAATAAACGGACTCTGCAGAAAAATATGGATTGCAAAACGTATTTTAGGTGATGTTTAATAAATACACATACAGATTCATTTTACTATTGTTTTATTGAAAAAAAAATTAAAATATAACAAAAGATTGAGTTTACTTTTTATTATTAAAAAAAATAAAAAAAATAACAAACAAAAAAATTAAAAATTAAGAAATAAAATACATGTTAATTTCTTCTGTACAGGTAAGCTTCTTCTATGACCCAATTTCTTCTCTGGATGGCATGTTCATTAATGCCCTTGAACTGGTAGTAAACTAGTCCACAAAAGCCGCATTGTACAAATTTAACCCTGAAAAGGTCAATGTAGTTGAAGTCGTACGTAAGATCATTTCGCCAGCAGATACCTAGTCTTTTACAATGATGACAAGTTAAATAAAAAGCTTTTGGTATATGACTGTATGTTTTGGCTGCTTCACTAGGTTGTTCATCGGTTGGCAACATGATGTTTGAATATGTTGTACTTTTCAATCGCGGTACTCTAATTATGTATTACTTTTTAAAGTAACCTTGACAGGACCAAAAAAAAATCCTTGAAAATTACAACCTCGAAAACGACCCTGACATTGACGGGTACTTTGACCTTGGCCTTGGCCTCGCATCTAACAAGTTTAGTACTATATTTATATGCTTCTTTAAAATAACCTTGACAGGGGCAAAAAAAAATCCATGAAAATTACAGCCCTGAAAACGACCCTGGTATTGCCGGTTACGTCGGCCTTGGCCTCGGCCTTGCATCTGACAAGTTTAAATATTATACTTAATGCATCGAACAAAAGGAATAAAGGCGGTGTAGTGGGGGAAATGGGCATAAAAGCAGACTTGCTGGCTCGAGCTCTTCACAGTTCGTCAGAACAGCAAACAGTACAGTGCTAAGAAAAAGTTAATTGTGTGAGTTTGAATATCGAAAATGTCTAGTGTACGGTCTCTTTTAGATGCTCTTGACGTGAGCTGCGGTTCGCAACAAGGCATGCTGGATAATATTAGTGGTTTGGAAGTGTTAAGTCCGGGGGTATTCGAGAATTGGAATGGCATGGAGCATGAAGATGCCGAAGACCGAGCCCTCAACGATGGTCGCGATGAAGAGTTAGTTCAGTCGGCAGCGCAATTCCTGGAATGCTGGACGGAGGAGAAGGAGCCAAAGATAAATGTGATTAGTGATGTGGTTGTGCGAAAAGCATCGCGGCCTAGGGAATCTTCTCCGAAAGCTTCGAAACTGAAAAAGCTCTTGACTATGCGGAAGTCGGAAATCGCCGATAAAAAACATTTTATTCGGCGATTAAAGGTGTGGGACAAGGGAAGAAGAAAAAGTTTAACTTTAAGCGTCCCTCCACCCCTGTTCCATTACCCGACTTCCTAAAAACAGCACCAAAAGAGCCATTGTCAGTAGAAGTGGAAGTCATAGAAGGCCCCGATGGACCAACACCACCAACGCCACCAACACCGGCCAGCGTAGAGAATGAAATAGTGTCGGAGGTGAAGTCTTCCCCAGCGCCAGCGCCACTGTCGCCGATATTGGGGTGCCGGAAACCCATGAAGAAGCGGTTTAAGCGGTGTTTTGAAGGCGATGAAGTTTCCGCTGCTTCGTCGTCGTCGTCGTCGTCATCGTCTTCACCAAATAAAACCGCGTCTTCTTCCGAGCCATCACAACCGGAGTGGGTCGAAGACTTCACCAACTCTCAGAAGACCAAATTGACAGACATTTACGCCATGAAAAAACGCTTAGTGAATGAAGTGAACGAGTGTGCCAGTGACATTATAGAACTTGAAAGACAATTAGAGATAAAAAAGGTGAAATCTGCGCGGTTAAAAAGACAATTAGAGGACTTTAATAAATTATGTAGTAGGTGTTAGGTAGTTGTAGAGATTAGCTTTTAATTTATAGTATTAAGTTTGTAAATATATATATATATATATATATATATATATATATATATATATATATATATACATATATATATATACATATATATATATATATATATATATATATATATATATATATATATATATATATATATATATATATATATATATATATATATATATATATATATATATATATATATATAATGTAGTTAATAAGAAAGTGTTTGATCAAATTTTTTATATTTTATAATGAGAATAAAAATGACTTGAAAATTTATTTTTGTGTGTTATTTCATATAGGCCCTGTCCCACATAATATTAGGTAATAAAAAAAAGAGTGAATAATCCACTAAAACTACGCAATAGCAATAGTTGTAAATATTTTCTGATAATATTTACAAGTATGCTAAAACATGGTTCGGTTTATGAAGTTAAGGTTCTGTCGCCAGAACTTCTAATACTTTGTATCTCAATATTGTATGTTTTTATGAAAAAAACATAAAATATTGCTTACAAAGTATTATAACCAACTAAAACTACGATCAAATTATTTTGTGGTCCTGAAAAGGACCGTTTGGTTGTAAAACATGCGACTCTTTTATTGAGTTGTGGAGTCGCACGGCCCGTCATCATCAGCGGGGGTGGCGGTGCTGTCCTCTGTGTATTCGATGATGAACCGCCAAAGTTCATCCCATCTAGGATCGTTCGGCTCCCACTCCAAACAATTCTCTGTGGTAGAATCTACCACAGGGCATTGGATGGGTTGTTGTTGTTGTTGTTGTTGAGTCGCTGACATGTTGAACTAAAATGATTGTAATAAGTATTGGTGGTCGTATATATAGAGACAAATTAATGGTGGGGGGTGAAAACAAATGTCGTATTACGTATTGAGACCAAAAGTTGTTTGTGGTCTCAAATACGAACGAACGATTTAGCTGGGTTCCACCAGCACTTAAAGTTTTAATACTTTGTATCTAATATTGTATATTCTATACATACAATATTAGTAACAAAGTACTAATATGTACTAAAACTACGATCAAAGTATTTTGTGGTCCTGAAAAGGACCGTTGTTGTGTGCCCTTAAAAAGGGCCAGGGAGAGTGTGGGCTTATGGTGCCCCATCCTCGCTGGTCGACCACCAGCTTGACGAATCGCAGGGGCCTTGTGGGTCGTCGGGTGTTGGTGATGCTGGAATTTCCAGCACCGCATCTTTCGTCGAGTCCGGCTCTGGCTGCGGCGACGGAGTTTCGAGTCTTTGTAAGACCCAATCGCCCCCATCGTCTAATTCCACTAGACCCGGATCATGGTCATATACTAGCGGAATCGGCTCATCCAAGTCGTCCCAACGTAGGACGTCAATTTCAAAATCCACCTCGTCGTCGTCGTCGAAGACTTGCAGGTCTCCAACGTTGTCGGCTACGGTGTCATCACTAAAGATGGATGAGCCTCGGCTGGCGGGTCTTTCTTCCTCCATGTTCATCGTATGAGGGTTGATGAATATATGACTGTGTAACTGGCTCAGTCTCATATATATATAGAACTACCCCCACCCCACCAACGGATTCTAAATGTTATGTATTGGTGAGAGCTTATAGAATTATTGATTTTTTCAAAAACTTTAAATAAGGAATTAGATTTGTTTAGACAATAAGACTTATTCTTAATATTTTGTGAAGAATACATTACAAAAAAAAATAATAGAAACCTTGTTTGAACTGTTAACATTTTCATAGGCTCTCAAGCATATAACTTGGCACTTAAGCTACGAGACAAATCGTCGTTAAACGAATATCTCACCCCATAAGTGACGATTACTAAACTACGATCAAAATATAATGTGGTCCTGAAAAGGACCGTTTTTGTGGCCCTAAAAGGGCCTGGGGGGAGGGTGGGGTGCCTACCGTGGAGTAATACCCAACGATATTAACACCGACCTAGGTGCAGCCCTTGGTCTTCTCATTGGCGGCACCGTCGTCGTCGCTGGTGGTGTCGGCGTTGCAGGCGGTGCCGAAGGTGCCGCTCCTGGTGCGGTACCCCCGCACTCCTCACACTTGCATATTTTGCCGGGCACGAATGGCCTGACAATGCCAATGATCCTTTTTGGTATATCTTCCATCTTGCCGATCGAATGTGTAATGATGAAATAATTCTAATGACTTCCTACAACTTCCACATACTCCCGTTCGGCGGCCCTAGCCTCCTAACTCGAGAATTTCAATTTTTTCGTCTAAATTTTTTGTCATTTTTAAGATATTCCAAATTTTTTTTCACCATTGTATTCTACTCAAAATTCTAGGTAATTAAAGTGCTCTTATTTTTTCTCTATCTTGAACGGTTCCCGAGCTACAGCGCTTTAAAGAATTCAAATTACTAACTTTCTATAACCCTTTTTTTCAAATTTCATTTTTTCGAATTTTCAAAAATACTACAATATGTAAAAAAAAATTCTCTCTTTAATTTCCTAATACCGTTTTTCTCTAAATCTTCAACTTTAGCGCGTATTCAGCATTTTCAAAAAAAAAAAAATTATAATTTTTTTTACACCATCGCATTCTCCTCAAAATTTTGGGCTATCAAAGTGCTTTTATTTTTTTTCTATCTTGAACGGTTCCCGAGCTACAGCGCTTTAAAAAATCCAAATTACTAACTTATTGTAACCCTTTTCTTAAAATTTCATCTTTCCGAATTTTGAAAAGTACTACCATATGTAGAAAAAAATTCTCTTTCTAATTTCCTAATATCATTTTGCTCCAAAACTTCAACTTTGGCGCGCATTCACCATTTTTCAATTTTTTTTTAAAAAAATTTTTTTTTACCTTTTTACTATCGAGAAAAATGCTTGCTTATAGTACTCGATTTCCTCTATAATTTTTTCTTATAACTTTTTTCCCTATTCCTAACCGTTACTTTCCTACAAATTTTCTAAATCGTTGTTTTCATATTTTGCCTTAAAAATTTTTTCTTGTGTTATTTAAGCTCTTTTTTCCACTTAATAAACCACCATTTTCTAAATTCCCGTACTCTTTTCTTAAAGAGCGGGCTTTTCCGCCAGCTTTTTTTTTTGGTTGGGTTTCAAATAAATATAAATCTACTACTTCACTCATTACAAATTTATTGATTCAAGAACATTATTTTGTGTTACATATAATAGATACATTAAAATATAGATTTATTGGTCACCGAACCGCTTAATACATTATAACTAAAAAATGAGTCGTGAATAACTAATGCGTACACTTTAGTGTCTTTGGGGAATTTATTCTTTCTCGTTTGGAACTCCAATTTTACATCCACTGTCGATGAGTTAATCGCCTCTGGTTGATGACTGCAATTGATAATAAAAACGGGGTTTTTCATATATTCCGCGAACGTTATCATCGGATCGTTTATTTCGCGCCCGTAGTAGCTGCTTTGGAAGTTTTCGTAATTGTAATAGGCTGCTGCGTACAGTTTCTTGGCGAAATCTAAATTCCATCTTTCGTATGGATAAACGGTTGAATTCAGATACAGTCTAATGTCGCATACGTCGGCGTGGGTAAACTGGGTTGCGTTTTTTTCTTTCTTGTCGCAATTATTGCTGTCTTGAAACCCGACGATTATATAGCGCGGCCTTTCCAGACTTGTACTCGTTCTCAAGGCCCACACGTCGGAAGATGTTTGCCTTAAAGCTGGTAATTCATACAGATCCCATTTACGATATGCCATTTGAATACTGGCATTGTTTCCTCCTTTATTAATGCGAGACAGTATTTTCAATTTTTGCTTGTCGTCTGGAATGATGTGACGAATTTTCCATTCGATTTTGTCGATACTAATTTCTGCCTCTACTTCGCCGACGTAACAATTGGTAAAAGTGCGAGCTATAATCATAATAAGCTCTTGTTTTACGTTGAAAACACCTTTTGCGTAATCTTCGGCGAATCCCATAAGATATTTTAAGGGTAATTTCCCGGAGAATACGTTACTTGCCGTGTCTACGATATCTTGGTTTGCTTCGTCGAGACCCCATCCGCACGTCATGAGAGATCTTTGTTGCAAACTTCCGAATGAAACCATGGTTTTTAATGTCGTCGTAACTCCAGGTTTACGAACCACGGCGACCTGTTCACCTCCCATCTCGTAGCGAATTTCATCGAACAAAAATGCGAGGGCATTATTTGATAAAAAACATCTTTTCGTTGCGTCTATGGGTTTAAATTTTCCTTCGATATATATGTAACTTTCGGCGATATCCAGTATAATATCTTGAAAATTAATGGGGATACGGACTTCATCCGAATTGTTGAATGATGGAGATCCGTATGGTTTATACGTATGCTCTTCTAGACTAATAATGGAATTGTCCAAGATGGGCTCGGAGAAAACCTCTATTTTATCGCTGGTGGTGGAAATCATTTTCGCACTTTAAGACCGATTGATTTTAAAAATTTATAGTCTTCGGCAGATAACTGTTGAGATGTTTGTGATCTAACGTCTGGACGACGACTAACCTTGACGTTAACTCTTCTTTTACTTTTATTATGTTTCGGCGGTTCCCCCATCTTAGTCGACAGCACACACAATTGACGATTGAAGCAAAAACCCATTTCTATGAAAGTTTCTTCAGTTCCAATTTCACGATTATTTTCTCGCCTTGAAAATTGATTAGATCACCGCTATCGTCCAAGATGCGAAGAGTAATGTTGTCGATAAACTGACGTCCTGCCGGCATTAACGGCATATAAATATTATTTTGTGGTTCTTTACTGATTTTGTAACCGGGCTCCACGTCGATATCGAATTCGAACAAGGTATGACCTTCCACCGAATTCATATATGCTCCGGAAATTATATTACAATCTACGCGTATGATGCGTACTTTCATTATTTCCACCATCTCGGTTGATTCGTGCTTTTTGTCTCTTTTTAACACTGTATGATTAAATCCTAACATTTTACCGATACTCGCCTCTCCCCGGAAATCTATAGTATATTGGGATTTCAGTTCACATTTCAGCGTATTATTATTAGCAACCAAGTAAAAGATTCCATCGTTCTTTTCTTCAGTTGAAATCCTCAAAGCCTCCAACATAGCTTTACCTATCTCATCTATTTCATAGGCCCCAGGTGGAATCTGCAATTGTATCGGCTCGGTGGTGTAACCCTCCTTCATGTAGGCAAACTTATTGTTGCTTTCGTCCACATTAAAAATTGAATTGTATGTGTAAAATCCCAGCAATGCCAGACCATATTTGTTTTCTCTATTTAATTCGACTGGTGGATAAAAATCGGCGCTTAAGACGCTCGAGTGTCCTGTTAGTGTGAACGTATAAGACATGACTAACCATTAAAACATCACACATCTCGGTTTTATTCTTAGCGGCAACATTTAAAAAGATTCATCTTCACACCTTTTCTCACTGCATTAGATAGTGATGTTTTTATGCTATTTTCTGCTTTTATGCGCACATCGCTGATTTTGCAATAACAACAAAATATTTTTCTAGCCGTAAGATCCTCATCAGTCATAACCTCGTTTAAATTGCTGCTGCTGCTGAAATAATGTTTGCAACCGCACTGATATTTTAATATATCGATATCGCTTTTAAGGTGCTCCGGCAACTTTTCCCAAACGAATGGAATTTCATTTGGGGCTAATGCAATCATTACTTCCTTGGGCATGTTTTCTAACTGTTTCACGGCCATTTTCCTTAATCCACCGGCTAGATGAAATGCTTTCAGTGATTGCAACATTTTAGTATAGTTATTGCGATCCATTTGCGGTGTTAATGGTGACGATGATGATGATGACATCTTTTACGCTGATGATTCGACAAGAAACTTTAAGCACAAATGTCCACACCAGACTGTTCCAAAATCCTGCTGACGATCGTATGTATAGTAAATAATTTTTGATGGTTCCGATCCCGTTTGTAGATATCGTACCAATTCGATCGGTGGGGGTAAATCGCCGAAGCTGTCATAATATGTTACTTTAGAATTATTTTTTCTATAAGCTACCCAATGAGTCCCTGCACCACGCGTACTATCCAAATTCACTATTGCTGCTTCGTAACGTCGAGGACCTTGTCTAGGTAATAAATCCCTCATATAAACGCCTCGAAAGTGTCCTATTCTTTTCTTTTTGGCATATTTTTCTATATCGATGTTAGATAGTGGTCTTCGAGGTAGGGATTCAATTAGTTTTTTGATCTACGATTTAAAAATAATCCCATACCTTTACGATATGGCTTTAGAAACAAACCATTTCCTTTCGATTTTAAATACAGGCCGGCACCGGTTTTATCTTCGCTGCTTTTTTTTACTGCTTTTATGGCGCGCACAATTCCCGCTGCCCCACCGGCTAATGAACCCAAAGCTGATAACCCGGCAAAAATTGGTATTAATGGTAATATTCCACCAGTTTTAGGAATCGGTATTATTCTCGGTGTACGAACCTTCCTTTTGCCACCTGCCGCTTTTACCGATCTACGTGCT
Source organism: Diaprepes abbreviatus (assembly GCA_034092305.1). NCBI lineage: Eukaryota > Metazoa > Arthropoda > Insecta > Coleoptera > Curculionidae > Diaprepes > Diaprepes abbreviatus. The sequence goes on from JASJET010000290.1 coordinate 1,351,406, forward strand.
GCCGACAGAGCTATTTTAGATGCTTTCATGACATTTTTTTCCAACACATTTTTACTTCCGGCTTTTAATAATTCTCTTCGAACTGCTTGTCGAATAGCTGTTCCGAAACTGGCTTTCCGAACATGTCGATTTTTATTAACACCTTTCCTTTTTGTATGACGCGTGCCTTTACTAGATGTTTTTTTTGTTGATAATGATGATGGTACACCCATACCAAAATGTTGTTTTCCTTTCATAATGTTTGTAACTAACCAAGCTGCTGTTTTTTCACCTAAACTGGAATCTTTCGATTTTACTCTATTCCAAGCACTTTGTTCGAGCTCGTAATCCGCTCGATGTCTCGCACTTATGTTGTCTTTATTATGTAAATAGGCTAAATCGTGTTTTTTGCATGCGGCATCCAAAGGATTAATGCCTGGATCACCTCTTGTTACACGTTTTATTACTTTTGTTCCGGGTCCGCAATATTGATAACCAGGAATGTGTACCTCGAATGGGAATTTATTTATTAACGAATTCACAATACCGTATCCAGTTTTGTTGGAAACGTGAGACCGTCCACTTCGTTTGACGCTCGGCATCTGAATGACAGTTTTTGTGAAAAATTGCCTATAAAATATCAAATTTTCCTAAGATGCGCGTTATCGATCTTAAACAAAAACTTCCTATTGACAATCTCGATGAAAAAGTCGGACTTGGATTTGAAAAGAAGATAATGAAGAGACACGGTCCTCTACTTCCTTCCTCTATTCGCGGTCTGTTAATTGGTCCATCCAATTGTGGAAAAACTAATGTCATGATTTCGCTGCTTACACACCCCCTTGGGCTACGTTTCGAAAATGTCTATATTTACTCGAAATCTCTGTATCAACCGAAATATGAGTATTTAAGGAAAATTTTAGCGCCCATCAAAGGTTTAGGCTACTATGCCTTTAGTGATTCCAGTAATATTGTGGTACCGTCCGATGCAAAACCAAACTCTATATTTATCTTTGATGATGTTATATGTGAAAAACAAGATGTTATAAGATCGTACTTTAGCATGGGACGTCATAAAAATATCGACTCCTTTTACCTAGCGCAAACATATTCGCGAGTGCCTAAACAGCTTGTGCGAGACAACGCCAATTTTATTATTATGTTTAAACAAGATGAGTTGAATATGAAACACATATTTTCCGACCACGTTTCACCGGATCTAACTTTTACTTAATTTCAAGAAATGTGCTCAAAATGTTGGGATAATAAGTATGGATTTTTAGTAATTGATAAAGACAGTGATGTGAAATCGGGAAGATACCGTAAAGGATTTGATAGCTATATATTACTGTAATAATAAGAGAAAACGCTCATTTGATTGTTGAAACGTCCTTTGTTAACATCATGAATAACGCGATCGACTTAAAACGTAAACTAGTGGAAGCTACCAATGCCGTCAGAAAAAAATTTAAACAAATTAAAGCGGCTAAAGAGTTTAATGTTGTGGAATTGGAAAAGTTTTACGAACCCATTTCTAAGCCGTTGACAACTATATCTGATGTGGTTAAGCAACGTCAGCAGCAGCAGCAACAACAACATCAACAACAACAACAACAACAACAGCAACAACATTATCCAGCTACAAAGCCACATAGTCTCAGTACATCAGTGCAGTCGACTCAAATATCAGGTTTTCCCCAACCTACACATTCCTTTCAAACCTCCACACCTATTCAGCAGCAGCAGCAGCAGCATCGCATTTCAAAAGAAGATATTAGCCAATCGGTGTTTGATACACCCTCGACATCAACTAATACATCTCTCGCATCCGCTGACACCACAAGTTCCGATACTTTAAACGCACACCTGAAAGGATTACGTTCGAAACCATCTCTATACGATACTGTATATGGTGTACGTTTTGGTTCAAAAACAGATCATAACAAAAATTTTATTGGTAATTTAGAGGTGCGTTTTCGAAATGGAAATATTGTCTTATACAAAAAAGGGAAAAATATTGCAGAATATGGTGGATCACCGGCACTTTATGATTTGTTATTTCTTAAAACACCCCCAAGTGTAGGCAAGGAACAACAACAATTAAGTGATAATGTACTTTCAACGTACAAGGAAATTTTGGAATCAACGAATGCTGTCTACAACAATTTTAAAAAAAGTGATGGTTTACGGGAGACCAGATGGAACAAATATTTACGAATTATTAAACCTCTGATAATGGGCACAAAATTAGGTGGTACTATTACAAGAAAAAATCTCTCGGAAAAACTACAGTTACCCACAAAAAAGAAATTATCCTCGAAAAAATTTCAATATGTCTACTGGAACAAAGCTAAAGAGTTGGTGGATCGTTTACGTTTGTTGTGGAGTTCCAAAATGGCCGGTCACACTGGACACGAAAATGAAATTATGTCAATCATAGAGGAATTACGAGAAGAAGATATAATATATTAAGCTCAATATTTAATGATATTATTCAGTTCTTCCTTCGATCTGAAACCTTTAGTATTACTAATAATATGAAGCCCAGTCTAGAAAAAATCAAGATTGTTAATGAACTACATAGAACGGCTAGAAAAAATTTTGTAAGACGGCGCACGATAATAAAAGGATACAGAGATTTGTGGCAAATTGATTTGGCTGAAATGCAACAGTATGCTGATGAAAACGATGGTTATCGTTATATTTTGGTCTGTATAAATTGTTACTCGAAATTTGTCTATACCAAAGCCATAAAAAACAAGACTGGTATAGAAGTTACTAATGCGATGAAAAGCATCATTGAAGAGGCATCATATACACCAACAAATCTGCAAAGTGATCAAGGAAAGGAGTTCTATAATACAAACTTTCAAGCCCTGATGAAAAAATATAATATAAATCATTATTCCACTTACAGCACAAAGAAAGCTGCAATTGTTGAGCGAGTCATAAGGACTTTAAAAAATAATTTATATAAACAATTCTCGACAAGAGGATCTTACAAATGGATACATATATTATCGGCAGTAACAAAAACCTATAACCATTCGAAACATCGCACCATTGGAATGAAACCTGCAGACGTGCAAGAAAAAACACATATTAAAGCATATGATTATTTAAAAATTGTACCTAAAAAATTTAAGTTTTCAATGGGTGACATTGTGCGTATTAGCAAGTACAAAAGCTTATTCGAGAAAGGATATACGCCCTCTTGGTCAACCGAATTGTTTAAAGTTGTAAAAGTTAACGTTACAAATCCACCTACTTACTTGTTGGAATCGTTAGAAGGTCAGCCTATAAGAGGGTGTTTTTACGAATCAGAACTACAAAAAACAAGCAGTCCTGACGTTTATCTAGTAGAAAAGGTCCTTAGACAACGCAAAAAAAATCACATTGAACAATTATTTGTCAAATGGCTAGGATTTCCCAACCACTTCAACTCTTGGATAGATAAAGCTAATATTGTTTAAATAACATATTGTATGACTATATTTTTTATTTAAAATGTAAAATAAATAAACAATATATTGTAAAATAAAGTTTTTTATTTCAATCTTCATTATTAAAAACAATGACAATAAAACATCATACACATAAATAACATTTCAATATTCTTGGAGGGAAGGTCCAATTCACCGACGACTACGACGTTATCTTCAAGGCTATGCCACTCGGAGTGCGTTCTCCTATTCTTTAACCTGCTTTTTTTAGATTTTTTTTGAAGTCGAGTCGTACGACAGTGCGCTTAATGAGTCATTTAAAGGCTGATGATAGAGTATTTTCTGCATAACTTCAATTTTTGTTTTAAGCTCACTATTATTTTTGTATATCATGGGGAGGACATCCTTGTTAAATATGTCACATATTACAACTGCAAAATTGTAAAACTTTCTATTAACAAAGTGTTTTGTCACAGCATCGTCATCATCTTTAGGTTCGCCTAAGTTGGTTATGATTTTTCCACCCATATCATACTGCCCATCCGCTGTAAGTTTAAAACCAATCCCTTGTGGCCCAGATAATATATGATATTTTTCATTATATTTCTGACGACCAAATTTATCAATTGTGTTGTTTCCTCGACTCATTTTCAATCTTTACTAAACTATTTTATTTTTATTTGCCCTACTTATATTAAATATTTCAGCTGAGAAAAAGAAACACTGCCTATGATCTACTGGGTTGGTATGTTTATAAAAGAAATAAAATAAAACTGTGATTGTAATAGATATTTATTTACAGTTATTTAATTGCACAAATACAAAAATTATAAAAAATTAATTTTCCATGTCTTCGTTTTCGTTGCTCAAAATTCTATCCCATCCGACACTATTTCGATCGTCAACGTCTTGGGCTGTTGCTGTTGCAGAAACCAATTCATATTTTGCAGCAAGCTCACCTGGTAAATGTGGAATATTGACGAGGTATTCTTTTAATTCTTCTTCAACCATTTCAGCACAAAATGTATCCATGTCTATGGAACCATATAAAAATTTGTCGCACAAGTGTGCCCCAGCCATAAAATTGATTGTATCCCTGATCTCGTTCTTATATTGATCTTTGGTTACATCAATATGCGACCAATCATTTACGCTATCTAACATATCGTGAGCCCTATTTCTTAATTCTCTCCCCAACCAAAATATGTATCTATCTACACATTCGTTGGCGGTCGTCGTCGTCGTCGTCGCATCAGCAGACATCTTTAACAGAAATAATGAACACGCGTAAGTATTCTGACATGTGCAACTATATTTTAAATTTAATTACATCCTTTTTTTCAAACAATTTACATACAATTTACTCCAATGAGCCAAAACGTAATAATGTTCGAGTATTGTTTCCAAAAACTCTAGTGCCCTGCCCCAAATAAGTTAGAGTGTATTTATCTTTAGTTTTACTCATAATATCTACAATATCGTCAGATAGTGTTTCGGCCACACGTTTTGGTAAAAAAGTCTCAAATGTGCTATTATCACCGTCATCGTGTAAAGCCACTAAAAGAGTTTTACCAAATCGTGTAGTCATTGAAACCATCTTTACAATTTTATACACTTTGCCTACAATCATTTCGGTAACCTTTTTTTTCTCTAAAACCTCGAAATCTTTGCTAAACATTTCATTAATTTCATCTAGAGTTTCTTTTGCAATACTCATTATTGAAAAAAATGGTATATAAATCCAAAAATTACCGTGAATATAAAAGCACTTTCAGAACACTACACGAACACAATATTTGATGTTTATGCCACTGATATCTGCGACTGTTTGAAGTCACTTCTTCTCCCACGAACCTTTATAGCGGGGTTTCAAGGTCGAATTGTAACAATGGTGGGGGTAGCTTAACGATAGAAATAGTGGGAGGAGTATTCAAGGTCAAATGACGTCACACATTTAAATTGGTATAAGGATAACTTCAAGGACAAAATATAATGAAACAAATAACTACATTTTATGTACTTTATTCATTGATTTTTTTCTGCCATTCTTCTATGCGTTTAACATTATCACCTAAACCTAATTTCCTTAATTTGTTCAATAATATTTGTTTGTTTTTATATCTAAGAAAATTCTTACAAACTATACTAGCTAAAAGACACACTTCGGCATGGTCCATATACTTAAAAAATACACTAAAGTCCTGAGCCTCCGAATCTTGCATTTCATATGCGTAAAATTCCGAACAGGCTGCAGAAATTAGAAATTCCTCGTACATTTCTCGCACTAAACTTTCCATATTAACTACTACTACGTTAAACTTAAGTCCTACACTCTAATTTCATCTAACACAACCGGATCTGCAATGAACCTAATCAGTTTTTCCAAACAGTCACTAAACCCCAACTTTTTTATCTCACGAACAAAGTCTTGTAAATTTATTGTTTTGCTGCAATATTTACGACATGCATTCGCAGCCTTTTCATATTCATAAGCCAAATCACAATAGCGCGACGCCCATTCTGCTCGACTTTTCATTGCATCATTGAAATAATTATTAGCCGTTTCAGTGAACTCATCGCCCAATTTTTTTACTGTCTCTTGCAAAGCACTATTCATATTATTCACTCATTTTTACATTCACGACACTTTTTTATTGCTGGTGGTGGCCCATCTATATGATGACGATATATTTGTTCATAGTGAATGTAACAGGGTAAGCTTAACTGTAGTTCCTTGTTACACCGATATGACGCTGGCAGCTTATCCCAAATTTGCCGTAAACTCAGCGTATCAACGCAAGTTTATAAATATTCGAGAGGAAAAAATGCTAGATCCTTCTCTTCAAAATCACACAAACTTTTTAAATTACTCTGATATAAACAAATTACTCTGCCGACTTGCTCTATAATTTTTTCTTTAGATAGTTCCGTATCTGACATTTCACACTGAATGAATGCAAGTAGACTCACACAATTTATAGAACAATTTGCAAGGTCAAAATCATTTCAAGATCATCCCACACTATTACAATGCACAAATAACTACTTCAAGGTCACATACCCAAGATGACCTTCAACAAAGTCAAGGTCGTCTCGACCAAGGTCAAGGTCATGGTCACACACACAACCTTGAACACAAGGCCAAGGCCAAAGCACACGTGCACTTTCAAGGTCAATGACAAGGACATGTGGGCGGGGCCAAAGAGGGGTGAAGCAAGGTCAAGGTCAAGGTCGAGGAGTGGGGGGATCGAGCGAATCGGGTTATGTTCACTACTGCTTTCAGCTTTTATCTCAGATAATCAAAGAATTTGAGATGAGAATTTAGCAGCATTAACTTGCGCAGTTAATACCGCCGTTCATGAAGCTACAGGGCGTACGCCATATTTTGTTAATTTTGGTAAAGATATGATACTTCATGGTAGTGAATATTCTAGGATAACAGATGTAGGTGATCCAAATTTTAAACAGAATAATTTTTCTGAAAGAGTAGAAGCTCTTGCAAAATTAAGAGATTTTGTAAATAAACGTCTTCAACAAGCTCATCAAAGATCAAGAAATCAATATAATCTTAGACGTCGTGATGTACAGTTTCAAGTAGGAAATTTGGTTTGGAAAAGACTTTTTGCATTGTCGGATGCTGGAAATTATTATTCAGCTAAACTTGCTGGTAAATTTGAAGGACCTTTCGAGATAGTTAAAAAAGTTGGTTACAATGTTTATGAGTTACAAGATATGAATGGAAAGTCCAAGGGAAATTGGCATGTTCAGGATTTGAAGCCATACTATCATCCCAATGATAATTAGATTGTTATTTGTGTAAAAAAAAATTATTTCATAATTTTTTTTTCCTTAGAAAAGGGGGTGACTGTTACGGTTAAAAATTGATCTTAAATAATAAATATTTTTGTTTGCATTTTTCAAGATTAAATTACAGGTTCAGATTACTAAAGTCATAAATAGATTTTTGTTTTGTACGTAAATTTACAGTAAACAATGTTTTCTACTATAAAACTAATGATTACCTTTTGTTTTTCATTCATTAATATTGGTTTCATCTATATTCAGATCATTCCTTTTGTTTACATTTTGAAATTTTGATTGACATCGAAACTTAATATATTTCTGTAATTTATAAATTTCAGTAGGTACCTCGAGACAATGTATCACATATTGGGAAAAGCGTTTTCTTAATGTTTGGATAAAATAAATAGGATTATTTGCTTTCTTGTGATTATTATTTGATTTTCCTTTTTCAGAAAATATTTATTTATTGTCACATATCAGCTATTAGTCAGGCCCACTCAATTCTTGAAAAGTTTTTAGGGTTGCCTATAAGATGGCACATTAGTTGAATATTATCGAAATGCTAAATTTAAAATGAGATGGTATCGATTTTTTTTTTCATTATGTTGTTTTTAGTTTATTAATTGAATATTTCCCTTTGCTTTACTAATTAGAATTTTTGGTAATTAAAATATTTGAAATTAGACCCTCGAACTAGTTCGAACTAAATGGATTTCATTTTTGAATATTTCGAACCCATTAAGTAGTTTGTTATTGAGTATTCATTTTGTAGGACGAGGCAGGTTAGATTATTAATATATTGGTTGTCTCGGTCTGATTTTAGTACTGGCCAGTTTAAAATTGAGATAGAAGAATTTTTGCATATATTTTCCGGAAGTAGTTCAAATTGTATGATAAATGTCAAGGGTTCGAGATTATGGCTACGAGATTAAGGTTATTTTTTTTGGATAGATTTTTGATAGGCGTTTTTATAAAGTTTTTTTGGTAACTTCCGTTGGAGGAAATGTGCTAGTGATTTGAGAAAAATCGTTCTCTTTTGGCTATCTGACGCAAGAGCGTGAAGATGTGGTTTTAGTTCTACTGCTTTCCCAAGTTAAGGGAATTGGTCATAAAGGGCCGATTAAAGTGACAAAACCTAGTCGGGGTGCAAACAATTTTGGTGATTTTGGTCGTTTCACTCTACAGCCAGTTTGGCGATTATTTTCTTCAGCCAGCCAGAAACAACGGCTTATCAGTTAGCAGATGCCAACATTTTCTTGAGTTCGAGGGTCTTTGGAATGAATATGTCTTAGGAATAGCTACAGTATTGTCTTTGGGATAAGTACAATATGTCTTTGGAATAATTACGTTTTTGGGAAAACTATAAATAGTTATAATGTACAGTTTGGGGTTTCGTGCTGCACTTCTGGGATTGTGAGCCTCTGAAAGGGACAATCTCCATATTGAGCCAGGTCAACGTCTTTCTGGGGAAGCCGTCTATGTCACAGACCTAGTTCAACCACCAGTTTTAAAGTGATTCAGCTAAGTGCCTAATTTTAGCCAAAATATGTACACAAGAGTTTTTGACTGTTAAGCCTAATGGGTATTAAACCTGTATTTTGAATCGTTTAGTTATCTAAACACAGTTTTCTGTTCGATTACCTAGAGGGCTAACAGGTGGGGGATTCTTGTGTATATGTTTTTGAACCTTTCAAATTAAGATTTTAAATATCTGGACTTAAATGTTTTTTTTTTAATGATATTTATCTTTTGGTAATTTACCATATCATATATTTGCGGCGAACCAGTAAACTATGTAAGGTGAAACGCAGTCGACTTCGTTGCCCTACAGCCTCAAATTTAAATGTTTTATTTTTGCGATACTTTACTGTAATTGAGGTTTTTTTTTTATGGTTCTGTTTTAGAGTCCCAGAGTGGCCAAGTACCCATTTAATTATTGTTTAAAATAATGAATATTATAGTGACACATTTATTGAAAATTTTAATTGCTTAACAATTGAATATTTTGGAAACTAGTTATTTTGTACAAATTTGTAACATACTTTTCAGTAAAATTTTATTAAGATTTTAACCACTTGAGCGACAGTTATAAGTTGATTTCTATGATCTAATTTTTGTAATTATCTATCACTTTTTTTTGTAATTTTCTATTGCTTATATTTTTATTAACTGTCATTTAAACACTCATTATCTCTCTCCTTATCAATTTTCTAATTCTTTCTCTCTGCAGATATTTTTGGTAGTTTTTTTTTGATATTGCTTTTTTTTTATTACTACAAAGTTGATAGTCTCCTGCATTGTTGGGCTTATGGACCTTCATAGTCTAGTTTAAAATAGAGTGTGTTATTTTCTTCTATAACTAGGCTATGTCGACGTAAACCTTCCAAAGGTAGTAGTTGATTTATTTACTTTTTGGATCGGTTTGCCGTTCACTGTGCAGGACACTGTCAAGTTTAATATACTATTCTTTTGTTTAAATATTCACATTTTGCTACGTCATAGAAAGACAATAACTTTCGACTAAGTCAACAAGGTCTTTTATTGCAATTTAACATTTGTAATCGCACTTTTATTAGATAGCCCCATTAGAGGAGCTTGCAATAATTCACATGGTGATAACTTTTTCCAGGAGTGTACTTATTATCTGGGAAGGGGTATAACGTGAGGAATAAATGTATTGGCCTCTATTTAATTGGTTTTATTTCCTATAATTTTAAATTAGGATACTTTTAAGTACTTAGACTCTGCGATTTATTTACCCGGATATGTCATATTAAATATTTATTCTTTTCCAAGTTTTCTTTACTACAATTGCTCGTAGTATAATCATTAGGGCTCATTCTAAAGTAAAATTTGGTGGCGCTTTTTTTCCCGATTTAGACATTTATAAAACTTACACAGGCAATATATTAAAAATAGTGGAAAAATATAAAAACAACGAATCTACCCTGAGATGAGCTAGCGTATAGGTAAACTCCAGTCAGCATTAGGACAATCATTAGGTAAGTCTGAACTGAGGTACCTTACAGGGTGTTGCCAGGATTTGGTAAGGCGTTTATAGTTGGTAATAATATATTATATTTCATGGTAAAATTTTGAGATTTCCTTAGAGAGCAAAAATTCAGGATTTCAATATATATATATATATATATATATATATATATATATATATATATATATATATATATATATATATATATATATATATATATATATATATATATATATATATAATTTTATATATATATATATATATATATATATATATATATATATGTATATATAACCCGTATTGTAAATATCCCTTACGAATAAACAAATTTACAATGGAATGAGAAGTTGCATAATGTAAAATCCAATCGAATGCCGAAAGGTTCGTTTCGATCCGACGGATAGAATGACGGCAATCGCACAATGCAATTTTCTTATATAGTTCCAACATAGCAGAAAAAGTGTCCAATCAAAAGTTCGCTTTGTTCCGATTGGTTATGCACAAGAGAGTAGAGAAAGCTCTCGGAAACTATATTAACCTCACTTTTTGGGCAACGTCATTGCCAATATTTTATGTTCTTGAAAGAAAAAGAAATTCACGAAAACATCAGTTTTGAAGCAAGAAGCCATCTGTTTCGAAGAAAGCACGTCAGAATTTGTCAAATATTGCATTTTTTCGAAAAAAAATCGCATTTTTTCAAAAGAAATTCACATTTTAGAGGGAAAATATTTGACAAATTCAAGAAGATATTTCTTCAGGAAGGCTGAACAGCCCAGAAAATAAACAATACCGACGATCTTATCAGATGGCTGCGTGGCTGAAGGATACTGTTAATTTTAAGTTAAAACAAAGTACCTCCGAGGCCCCTGGCTGAACTAGTAGCTTTTTCCTGTGAAATTGCCAAAGGCTGGGGCTGAAGATATTAAAACTAATTTAATTTTTTGTTTTTTGCTGAAATCGGATTAAATACGGTATATAGGGGTTCCTCTGATTTTATTTAGAGGTTTTAAGGTAAGATAGGTTTCTAAACCTCAGAGCCCGATATATTGTAGTTCGAAAGACGGGTGTTATTCGTAATTGCATACGCGAACTGGTGTTGCAATAACGGATCACCGTTATAAACTTTGCGAAAACCATCAAATAAAGAGTGTTCCAAATAATTCACCCTCCATAGACATTAAAGGTTTATTATAAGCCTTGAATAATCCCCCATATAATAAAAAAGCTACCAAAAATACTTAGAAAAGCATTTTTCTAAGGGTGGTCCCTCACGAATTTTTTTCCAAATTGGTAAATACTTAGAAAAATTTCGGCACAATAAAATTCGAGCGCGAAAAAATTAACAGAAAGTCCCCACAAGCTGCCGTGCAAATAAATATCGTAAAATTTCGGAGAAGGTAACCGGATTTCGAATACATAACGTGAAATAAATTTAAATTTGCGAAATTCTCTTCCGACAAAAAAGATAAACAATTTACCAAATTTAGATTGACTTTCTGGTTACAAACAAACACCAAACAAATTACATTCAACAAGTTGCAACAAACAGTTCTAATTTTCCACTAATTAGACTACCTCAATCTCATTGCACAAGACCCGTAGAGCACTTCGGCTCACTTCCACTACGTGTCTTGTTTTAAATAAAGTCCCCATTTTTGACTTTTGGCTCAAACAATAACAAACTCCAAATTTAAGAGCATAAAATGACTCAACCAAACACAATGCCACAAAATAACAGCAAGAAAGGTGAAGAGGCCTGGATTTTTCCTGGGTCGGGAGGTTACGGTGGGTCTTCTCCGGCACCCTCTGGGTGCCTTTCCTTTCAACAACAACCACATTACCACAGTGAAAATACCAACATTCAGCGGAATCTCATAGATTTGGATAACCCTGTCACAAATACCGATAGACTCGGCAGACGCGTAATCGATTTCGGAAACGAATCATTTTACGAAGTTACGTCAACGATTTCATCGGTGAATCCCCTGAATAATTTTTCACATTCAAGCCAATTTCCTGGTTTACGACCTTTGGGTCAAAGAAACCAAGCGTTCGCGCATACACAGAGACATTCCAGTTACTTATTTGCGACACACTTGGATTCGACTTCGATCGATTTAACTCAAGAGCCTACCCAATTTTGTTATCAAAATTTTGAAAGGCGAAATCAAGAAAAATCGACAGAACGAAGTAGTGTACAAATGAGAGGTACCAACACAAGTAGGCGTTCCCTTATCCGATACCCGGCACATTTACGGGAATCAGAAAGATTCTAAATACGGCCGAGGTAACATGAAAGGTAAGATTATTGAGTTTATGCTTTCAACAGATATGCAAACGGATCAGATAGTATATCGCCTGCGGCAAAAATCATTGTTACAAAAAATAAAAATAACGTTATAAACATCGTCTAACTATCAGATAATTAACATCCATATCATGCCCAGCCATGAAATAAACAAAAAAATTTTCCTTCACCAAACATCAACGTAGCTGGTTCACACGGCGAGACGTCATATGCACGTCGTATATGAAATCCGAGCGTTGATGCATTCACCAGTACCATCTGTCGACTGCCAGGACGGAAAGCTCCGTTCGACGGCCAAAGGCAGAATAATCAACACATGTGCAGACAAACAATTTTATTAAACGGTCCTGGCCTGTGATTGGCTCAAATAGGAAAGTTTCATTCTTCGTGTAGAAAGTACGCGGTCAAGAGAAATAATCGCAGTTTTTTGCAAATAAAAAGTTTATTTATGGACGGATTGGCATGAAATCTTCACCAGAATGTGTGGAAAACTAAATTACATCAGGAAAAACTGCCACATTAAACATTACTATCAGAGGAATGCAAAAAATACGATATTGTTGAGGTAACAATATGCATAGAACTAACAAGTAAACGGCATACGGCACGTCGTTGGTCAGAAAGGTTTTTTGCGTTTTCCGCCAAAAAGCTCTATAAAGATGGCACGAAACCGGCGGAGAAGTCAGTTTTTTGTAGTTCCTGAATAACGAAACATCAAGAAAGAAGAAGTACAAGTGAAAAGTAGTGAAAAGACAACGCAGCTTATCGTACAGTGTTGTTCTCACGGCTCTGTACCAGATAAGCACACATTATAAAAGAAATTTGTATTTTATTAAAAGAAATTCGCATCATTAAAAGAAATTCGTTAACTGCAAGAAATAAGACATCGTTGCTGCCGCTTTGTGGAGGCTGTTTCAGTCAAGAAATTGCACAACACCGACGATCTTATTGACGGCTGCGTGGCTGCAGGAGTGTGTAGTGTAGTGTAAAACAAAAATCTAAAATTACCTCCGAGGTTTCCTGGACGAACTAGTAGCTATCATTGCACTTCGATAGCGAAAGGCTGGGAGACCTGAAGACCATAAAGCGAAAGGCAAATCCGGTGTTAAATACGGTACAAGGGAATCTCTCTGTTTAAAATAGAGTGTTTCAGGTAAGGTTAGGTTTCATCCAACAGAGCCCCTTGTACTACAGTTCGAACGTCGGGAGCTATTCGCGATTGCATACCTGAACTGAGGTTGCAATCACGAATCACCGACATTAAGATCGCGAATTTTATAACAGTAGTGGATATATGAGAGAAGGAAAGAGGAGGAGGAGGAGTAAGAGTAAATCATCAACATTTTTCATCCTCCTCCTCTTTTCTTCTCTCATTATACTTTTCAAATCTCTCATTATACTTATTAAAAAACCTCGTATCATCAACACTTTTCATTCTCCTCCTCTTTTGTTTTCTCATTCGAATTATCTCGTATACATTCGAGTTACTTCGTATACATGTTAACATGACCTTGTATCTCTTCTTTAAATTTTGATTATAAAAGCAACACTTTACCAGCTTAAAACATACTAAAATGAAATGTCTTCTGCTTCTAACGAAAGTGAATTAAATTTATTAATTCAAAAATTTTATAAAAAATGTAAAAGTTCTGGTTTTGAGTTCGAACATTATGCAGTTGATAGTGGTCCATCGTGGTTTCAATATTATTTGGATATATCCAAAAACCATATAGAGGCTGTGAAATTGTGCGAACGTTATTTTCAAAACAAAGATATTGTACAGTTTATACGTGAATTAGTGAAGTTAAGTTGGTTTCATCATGAAGTTCGTCATTTAAACCAATATATTAGAGATCCTGTTGTATTACAAGAACTAATCAAATCGCGTGGTGAAGATGATGCCTAAAATTGAAAATTTTGTGAGAGACCTTTATGAAGGGTTCATTATGAACGAAGCATGTTCCAGATATTTATCTTGTTTAGTTGAAGAAGAAAGTGAGGGTCAAGATTTATTGTTATATATAAAATATGTTGATCATGCAAATTGTTGTAAAAAAGCCGCAGAATTGTCTAGTGAATTTTTGAAGACTTAAAATGTGTTAAAATTCTTTGATGAACTTAAAAAAATTGGACTCAATAAAGAAATAAATTTAAGTATTGATTTATTGGTTAATTAAAGTTAGTGTGAAATAAAATATTTAAATTTTTATAGTTGTTTTATTATTGTGTAACGGCTGTTATGTTTAAATATTTGATTATGTAAAGATAGGAAAATATAATTTTCTCTTAGTAATGTGGGGATGTGGATAAATAAAAAAATATTATTACATTAATTGTTAATTTATTCATTTATAAAAAAATTTTTATACATAAAGAATACATTAGAAAGGGCACACATTGAAGGTGATTGAGAATGATAAAAACATTTAGGAGATGATTTAATTAAAACAGGTTGTTCGTCCAATTCAATTATTGGCTTAGTACAATATTTTCTAATAAAATTAGCTTTCTCTTCTCCTTTAATATAAATGAATTCTCCTTTTTCTGTTAAGTTTTTTACTATAGATGAAAAATTATGAAGAGGAATATATCCTGTATTCCAATTGATGCAGTGATGAAATTTCATTAACCATTCTGCTTGCTTGTATGTTTCTGGTGGAAGCATTTGTAGTGGATATGGTGGTTTAAAAATATAATGACTCATTTTATGTCCATCAAACATTGCAAGTTATTTAGGAATAAACTTGTTGTGTTCATCCTTAAATCCTTGAACATCCATAACTATTCTCATTTTTATTTAGCAAATTTTTAAAGTACTAAATTTTTATTACAAATTGTTTTTTCGAATAGTCTTCAATAAGATTTTTAGATGTTTAATTTTTTTTAAAAATAGTTCTATTTTTTCTTTTTGTATTTTGTACATTCCATTTGATGTGCAAAAAACTATGGTATAGAAACAACTGATCTTATTCGATATATTTTCATTTTAATAATGATATTTGATGTGGTGGGAGAAGTTAAAGTTGTTTAACAATTTTTGTGAATGGATTATAGCTAAATACTTTATCATGTATTATAACACAATACGCAGCTGTTTTTCCCGATATTTTTTCTTTTGTCTCAAATTCAATTCTCATGGTTACTGGGCCGGATTGTAATAAATCTCTCTGATGAGAGCAATTAATGTAAGCAATAGGTGCATTATCTTTAAATTCTTTGGGATTAAATATTGGTTCTATTGGAAAGTTATAATATACTTGACGAAATTCAGAAAACATTTCATACAGGGTAGCAAACTTATTATTTTTAAAATCAAGCTGAAGATCCTGGTAAGGATATCTTCCTGAATTTAAAAACACATTTATATTCCTTAGGTCACAATGATCAAATTTACTCATATCTGATTTTAAATTACCACGTCTATCCTTTTGAAAAGCAATTAGTACATGTCTTGGTGTTTCAATTTTTGTGGAGGTTTTGACAGGCCAATTATGTCTTGTATTTTCTAATAACTCTGGATATTCAATTAATTCCCAACTTCGGAAAGTAAGAAGAATATCATTGTTTTTATCAATAATTTTCGTTAGTGCCAATTCTTGGGGAATGGCCACAGTAAGATGTGGAACTCGCCAACAAAGTTTGGTTATTTTAATTTTCGGTTTTTCATCATCACTTGTGGTTACTAAAGCATTAGTGTCATCATTGCTTCTTATTAGTATTAGTTCTTGTTGTGAATTTAAAATTATTTTGTTATAATCTTCAAAAAATCCCGAGTACATTTTTAATGGGACGCATAGGGAAACGTTTCCTTCTTCATCAGTCATAATTTTTTCTTTAGGTTTCGTTTTTGGATACCATCCAGCATTTTCCAATTTAGCACTTTCGTTTTGATTAAATGATATGTATCCTTTAAGAGTTGAAGTAATTCCTACATCTCGAACTGAATCAATTGTAACACCATTTAAAATATAACGTAATTCTTTAAACAAGAATGCTGGAGCATTGTTGATTAATACCGTATTAGCCAATGGAGTATCATCTTCTTTGGTAACTTGAAATTCTAAATATAATTCACTTTTGCAAGGTAAAGGATATTTTCCTGTTTGTTGTAGAGCAATTCTAATTTCATCATTTAATCCAAGTTTTGTAGGATTGAAAGGTTCAAATGATAGTATTTTCCAGCTTAATATTGATTCATCTACAAGAATATTTTCTTTTACATTTAAATATTCCATTTTATTTTAGTTTGAAACCTAAACTTATCAGAAATTTTTGATTAGAAGGTGTTAACCTTTGAGAGTTTAATTTATTACTAGTTAAATGTCGTTTAGTATCTTTCTTATTAATGTTTTTAGAGTAAAATTTTTTTGAAAAATTATAATTTGAGACTTTTTTATTATATAAAATAACCATTATTCATCTATTTTTTTAAGATGTAGTCTTACTGTTACCGTTTCTCCTCTGAAATTGATGAGATCATCATCTTGATCTACTATTTTAATGTTTATATTGTCTATTACCTTTACAGTAACAGGAAAGTAAAGGACATTTTGTGGTGATTCTATTATTTTAAAACCAGGAGCAACACTAGGAAAAAATTGATGTATTATATGAACAGGTTTTCCATTTAAATATGATCCTTCGGCAATATTACAATCGATGTTTATGGCGTTTACTTTAATAATTTCCGCTGGAAAATCTGAAATGTGCTCCTTAAGACCTTCTAATTCCTTATTTTTAAAACCTAATATTTTTCCTATAGTTCCATCACGAAACGAGATAGGAATATTTGTTTTAATATGTGTTCGTAAAGTATTATTATTGGCATAAATATGAAGAAAAGTACGATTGTCCAAAAATTTTTGAATAAAATTATTTACATCATCTATTTCATAACTACCTGGTGGTATTCTTATTTCTTTATTTCAGTCATAAATGAAAAGATTATTAGTCTTATCAATATTTGGAATAGCATTAAAAGTTTCAAAATTTACAAGTCCAATGGAATATTCAAAATTTTCATCTAAATATATTGGAGGATGGATATTAACAGAAAGCGTGGGGGAATTACCACTAATGACAAAACTGTACGACATATCTCTTTAAACATTTTTAACAAAATGAATTAATATTGTTTTTCAACCATTATTATAAAGAAATTTAAGACAGAGCTCACCACAATTTGTTTTGTTAATTGATTGATAATGATCGTAGTCATATTTCACAATATTTTTCTTTTTATCGCTGAAAAAATATTTTGTTAATTCGGTAGATTGTCGCAAATTGCCATAACTATCAAAATATAAAATATTTTTCCCTTTTTTTATGTATGCAGTCCAATGAGTTCCATCACCACTATTCTTATCGAGATTAACAATACCACTTTCATTTTTATTAATTTTTTTTGGTAATTTATCTCTCATGACTATACCTCGAAAGTTGGAAATTTTAAGTAGATTAATATATTTACTTAAATCATAATTTGTAAGTGGTTTTCGAGGTATTTGTTTTAACAGTTTTTTGAATAAGTTTTCAGATATAATCCACATCCAGTTTTATATGGTTTTAAATAAAGACCACTTCCTTGTTTTCCTACTGCTATAGATTCCATCATTTTATTATGTCTTTTGGACTCTTCTAATTTTTCTTTAGCAGCTTTTGCATCGTTGACAGCTTTCGCAATACCTGCTGCCCCTCCTCCAAGAGCACCTAAAGTGGACAAACCAGCAAATAAAGGAATAAGAGGTAGAAATCCACCAGTTTTTGGAATTGGTATGATTCTATTTTTTGGTGATAATATTCTACTATCTCCGATAGATCTAAGTGCGGTTTGAATAATATCAGTCAAACTTTTAAATTGTTTTCCGTTTAGTGCTTGTCTTGCTTTTGAAATAGCTTGAGATAAAGTTATTCCTCGTCCTAGACGAGTTTTTCGACTTCTGTTTTTCCTTCTTTTTTTTAATCCCATACCAAATTTTCTTTTAATTTTCATTGCACCTCTTATTCCAAGTGCAGCAGTTTTTTCTCTAAAAGTGGCATCTTTTGCTCTGAACCTTTCGGCAGCTTTGTCACCTAATAATTTATCAGCAGCGTATCGGCTTTTTATATCATTTGATTGTGCATAGGCAATATCATGCTCTTTACAAGCTTCATCCAATAAGTTTATGCCTTTATCGCCGCTAGCTAGTCTATTTTCTAGTTTGGTTCCAGGTCTACAAAAATTATACCCAGGTAGATGTAATTCAAGAGGTAACTTATTTATTAGAGTATTAATTAAACCACTACCTCTTTTCCTGACTCTTCTTTTATAAATGGATTGTTGCTTATATGAGATTGGCATTATATAATTGAAATCTTGGAACAAACTGACTAGTTTTAAATTAGAACTTACCCTTTATACATCCTCTTATATATGAAAATTGTCAAACAACCTTATTCAATTATTATTAAAGACCATGAGACTTCAAGAAATAATTTTAGAAAACATGGAAAATTGTTTGAAGGCTCTAGTAAAAGGGGGTTAATTATTGGTCCATCAGGGTGTGGTAAAACTAATATCATTATAAGTTTAATTGAAGATCCCAATGGTTTACGGTTTGAAAATTTATATATTTATTCAAAGTCTCTATATCAACCAGAATATGAATATTTGAGATTACTTTTTAAACCATTGAGAGAAATTGTATATTATGAATCCGAAAATGAAGAAAATATTGTTTCTCCACAAGAAATAAAACCAAATTCCATAATAATATTTGATGATATAGTGTGTTGCAATCAGAATGTTGTGAAAGATTATTTTTGTTTCGGAAGACATAAAAATACTGATTGTTTTTATTTTTGTCAAACGTATTCTTCGATTCCAAAGCAATTAATTCGTGACAATGCGAATTTGATTGTTATATTTCAACAAGACAAAACGAACTTAAAACATATTTATGATGATCATGTTAATGTTGATATGTCATTTAATCAATTTAATGAGTTATGTTTGATGTGTTGGAAAGATAAATTTGGATTTTTGGTAATAGACAAGGATTCGAATTTAAAATCCGGTCGATATCGAAAAGGATTTGATTCATATATTTTCTTATAAAAATAAAAGTTTTGTGAAAAATTTAACTAATCATGAATGAACGCTTAGCAAGAGAGCTTGTTAAGTCAAGGAAAGCTGTTAAACAAAAATATCAAAGTTTAAAAAATGCTGAATTTGAAGCACAATCCAAATTGGAGGAAACCTATAAACCAATAACTCAACCCCTACAACAATTAATTTCAACAATTGGTAAAATTGAATCGGCTGAGGTAAAGAAAGAGCTACAAACACCCATTAAAAAAAATTATGAAACACCAGAAAAAAGATTGTTTCCAACACTAACACCAAGAAAAAAACTACAGTATGGAACATCAACACCAGAAAAAAGAAAGACGGGGAAAACTCCAATTCTTCCTACAGAAATACCAACAATTATTGATTGGGAAACCAGTATAGCTTCACATAGTCAGATGCCATCTTTACAACAAACAAGTGTCATAGCGGAAACCACCCCTTCTTCAATTTCACAATCTACGGTAGGAAATCTTTCGGATATATTAGAACAAACACGCCAAACAATTCAAACATTTGTCAGTACACCTTTATATCAAGAATATTTATCAGGATTTCATGAATTACCTCGTCAATATATTGACGGAGGGGTAAAAGATGTGGAACATAAGTTTGCTCATCTCTATGGAATAGAACATGATTTTGAAACTGAGAAATTCTTTTTGGGTTTAACACAAAGACCTATAGAAATTATCGGTAAAAACATAAAAGTTGAAGGTATAACTTATACAGGTACACCAGGTTTATATGAATTATTATTTAAAAAGGAACCAGTAGGTTATAAAAAACAAGATTTGGAAAATTATATGGATAGAGATGCAACCCTATTCCAAATTTAATAAAGGTTATAGATATATTTTGGTGGTGATAAATGCATTCTCAAAGTATGTTTGGACTCAACCACTTAAAAGGAAAAAAGTAAAAGATGTAACTGAAGCTATGAAAAAAATTTTAGAAAAAACAAGTAAACCGCAAAATTTGCAGACAGATTTGGGAAAAGAATTTTTCAAAAAAGATTTTAAAGATCTTATGAATTATTACAAAATTAATCATTATAATACTTACTCTAATCTCAAAGCGAGTATTGTAGAACGCGTAAATCGAACTTTAAAAAATATAATGTGGAAATATTTTAGTAATAGAGGGAATTACCAATGGTACTCTATTTTACCCACTATTATTGAAAAATATAATAATAGTATTCATAGAACTACCGGATATAGACCTGTTGAGGTTAATAAAAAAAATGAGAAAACTATACTGCAAAATTCTTTTACTTTCAAAAAAACATTTGATTTAAAGCGCACTAAATTTAAAGAAAATGATTTTGTTAGAATTTCCAAACAAAGAGAAGTTTTTAAAAAGGATATACTCCAAATTGGTCAACTGAAATTTTTCAAATTAGAAAGGTTCAGTTAACAAATCCACCCACCTATTTATTAAAAGATAGTAAAAATGAATATATTGAAGGACGTTTTTACCAAGAAGAGTTACAAAAAGTTAAACATCCAGATGTGTTTTTGGTTAAAAAAATTTTAAGGAAGAAAGGGAACCAAGTTTTTGTTAAATGGTTAGGATTCGATAAATCACATAATTCAAGGATTCTTAAAAAAGATGTATTGTAATTAATTTTAAGTAATATTGTATATCAAATTTTTAAATAAAAGACCTATTTATATAACATATTTTTTATTTACGATAATCCTTTTTACAACAAATACTAACAATATAATTTTTAAGATGTTTACAACTGAGATTAACAATATAAATTTATATTTTTACATTAAATCTTTCAATATATATTTTTTTTCTATGATCTACATCAAAAATACTTTTAAGAATACTTTCACATTGTTCAACTCGTTTTTCAAATCTTAGTCTGTCAAGATAAAATTTCCGATATTCACTTTTTCGAGCTTGTTTAAATGCAAAGTCCCATGTCACTAATATATAAACTTTATTATTGTTCTCACTGATTGTCACTGATTTCTTCATATTTCTATTGTAATGCACCGGATTTTCTTAACTTGTTTTCTAATTCCAGTTTATGTAGAGATAACATTTCTAAAACAGTTCCGACATTCTCACTGTTTAAATTCTGACATGGATCCAAAACACTATAAATATGAGACAACACATCTCCTGACTGATAATTATAGTGATGAAACAAATTAAAATATTTGGAAAATTCTTGCTTTTTAATTATATGAATTCTGTAGTCAACAAGTTCATCGATTTCAACTAATTTATCTATTGATTCTTTTCCCAGAATCACATAATGTTCATCCTCTTGAATTCTGATAACAGGAGAATGAATTATTTTTTCAAAAAACACTGTGATTTTTTCAATTTTTAGTGGGTATGCATATGTTTGAGAAGAATAAAAATAATTCACCAACACTCCTTGATTTTTTTGAAGTTCTTTCCATTCTTCTTCATTCAAGTAAATGTGAAATCCATTTCGACCTCCAATTAGAACTTTTGGTGTAAAATCATTTATACCAATTCCAACACAAACAAATTTTGATAAGGAATTGTTAAGATAGTAGATTTTTGAATTTAATAATTTTTCATTACACTGACTAATTTTATCATTGGTTTCACTAGAACTGGATTTATATCCATTAAAATTGCTACTATTAAACATGATGTCTTGATGCTAACTGAAAACTAAAATACTGAGTCTGAATATATCTTATCCACCCCACTCCTCTATACATTTAAAGGTCAAGCAAGTTTATTAAATTTTTATGACCTATCTTGATAAAACAAAATTGTCAAGAACGACAAAAGTGAAAAACTACCTATTGATAAAATTATATTGAAGATAAATAGAATTAAACAGTTTTTACCTTCCTCATCATTTTTAATATGAGCACAGCTAGAAATCGTAAATGGTTTTTTATTTTTTTCAATCCAGTTAGTGTCAAAAATTGTATTATTTGGATAATGAAAGTAAATTTTGAAAAAATTACTATTAGATTGACTATTATTCATATTATATGCGAAAGCAGTTGAATAATTATTAATATTCATAGCTTTCATATAATTACATATTTCAGGTTTAATAGTAGAGGTTTCGTTTTCAAAACACACCATTCCATGTATAACCCTTGGAGGATAAAGTACATATAAAGTACTATTTAAAATTGAATGTAAAACAATGTAGTTGATAAGGGATGCCATTAAAACACTTTTCAATTTTAAATGTCTATTAACAAAACAATAAGAGATTGAAATAAGACTGAACAGTTTTAATTAATTTTCTACAATATATAGACATTTTTTTTCAAAATATTAAATAATTTGTTTACAAATTAGAGATACAAACATGGTTATTAAAACTATTAAAAAATGAAAGCTGTTGACATATTTTCTTTCACTTTAAGGACATTAAATAATTTGTTTACAAATTAGAGATACAAACATAGTTATTAAAACTAATAAAAAAATGAAAGATGTTGACATATTTTCTTTCACTTTAAGGACAACAGGTTCACATTTTTTATTTTTTTCACCTAACCACAAACACTCGATTAAGTTACAGTTCTTTCAGTGACGATAATGTTCCTCAATTGGACAATCATCAATTTTCCAGGCAAATATTTCTGCACCACAGTAAAAACATTTACAAACATCCTGAATAGCTAAATAATAAAACCCTGATTGGGCTAACACTTTAGGATTTAATTTTCCATTCCAGAATTTAAATGAGGAAAGTCTTTTTTCATATGTTCTATATAATTTGTTATCAATTTCTTTTTCAAAAGATTCTAAACACATATTTATTCTAGACGGTGGTATATTTTATACTGATATAATTTTAAAATTTACCATGTTCTTAAATACTTCAAATTTAGCCTTGAAGAGTAAAACTTTTAATCTTAAAAGAATTTTTTATAATTCATTTTCATGGTCTATTAACCACTGAAAAAATGGAATATCTTGGTGACCCCATGCTAATGTATCATAACTATTGGGAATTTTAAATATTTTATCATCATTAGAAGTGAGAGCTAATTTGTTAAATAATTCTGTATAAATATTGTGAAGTCGAGATCTAAACAAATACATTGTACAGAAAGCTTTTGAATTTTGTTCTACAACATCTTTATAATGTGTTAATTCTAATTGTTTTTTAATGCTACTTTTGTTTATCACCTTAGCTTTTTTAAGCAGCCCATTTTCTGACTTAACACAATAAGCTTTGGCCCCTGTGCCATAAAAGCTTTCTATTGGGTCACCAGCATATTCATCCTTAAACTTTCCAACAACAGATTTAGTTATTGGTATTTCATGAATATTATTAACATCATAATTTGAAGTATCGAATTTATCAATATTAACCCTAATGTCTTCATAAACATTACTTGTCTCAATTTCCAAAATAAAGGAATCTGTATCTGTGTACAGAAGTTTAATATTATTCTTATGTAAAGGTTTTAAAAACCCATAAAAAAAGTCATACATCATCGTTTTTGATATATCTAAAATACTAAAGCCTACATTGACAGGTTTATCATATTGCACTAACACTTTACGCATTTGCACAGCTACTAAATTCTCTGAAAATATTGTTACATCTTTAAAGGATGGTTTAGCAATTAAATTTTGTGCCCTATCTTTTCTATGATTTTTTGCCCATTGTGTAACCAATCGTATATCTGTCCTTTTATCCACATTTTCCATTGTTATACCGTAGATGCTATTATTTGCCAATTTATAAGAATTTTTCTGAAATTGATTTTTAGATTGATTTCTTAAATTTGTATTTAGATCAATAAATTTTTTTAACCATTGAGATTGTGTAAACTCTACAACCCTATGAATTTTAGTTTAATTCCATATTGAATACATTGTTTTAATAAAGTATAGTGAATTACATATTTTTCTTTATTTTTTAAATTTGGAATTAATTTAAAAGTTTTAGAATTTTGAGGCTTATAATTTTCTGGACAGAATGGAAATTCATTATGTAAATTGTGTAAATTTTCAGGATATTCTAAATCAACCTCTAGCACATAACCCTTGTCATTAGTCTCAGATATATTCATTATATCTAAATTTTGAATTTGTTGATTTGATAACCAAACAAAATCTTTTTCGGGCAGATATTGAGACATCGCATATCCGTAAAGATTAGTTGCATCAAAATACATAATATATTTAGATGGTTGTAATGGATCATAATTTGAAAGAAATAAATTGTTTGCTATAGATTTCCTACATACACAGGTACTGATTCCTTCTCTTACACTACCTTTAAAAAAATGTAACATATCTGGGTCTGTTATTAACTCCAATTCGACTCCAGTATATTTTAAACAAGCGTCAAAACTTAAATCTGGAAAAGTATAATAATGTGCAGGATCAAGTTTGTAAGTTTCCATACACATTTTTCTAAAATTTTGAAAAACATCTGCCAAAAGTAATACATCAGATTTAAGATATGAATCGGAATATTCACAGATTGTTTTACATTCAAATAAATTCCATACATTTTTAGCCCTCTCATATTCTTCATCAGTAATGTGTTCATCCGTGAGGTCATTATAAAATTTTTTTTTATCTGGTAACTCCGTTTCATTTAATTTGGCGATATTATCAATATATTTATAAGGGAAAACGCTTTTTTGACGGATATACTTAAATTTTTCTTTTTCATTAAAATATTTGAACACTTCTTTGCATTGTTCATCATTAAGAATGGAAGCTAAATTTGACAAAGAATATTGTAGGAACTGAAATGAATCAATAAATTTAAGATATAGAAATTTTGACTTGGTGAAACCAGTTTTTTTATCTAAATATTGATCTACTTCAATAGATTTTTGAAATGAAATGTATTTCTCTTTATTCTGGGCTATGACAAATAATTGTTCATGATTTGGACATAAATTTTTTATAAACAGATGAGAATCATAATTACGCAAATTGTGTAAAACTACTGGAATGGCATTAGATAATTTATAATTTAAGTTGCATATAGAGTGTGACGGACCTCTATAGGAACCTGTTAAATGACAATGATCAGCAACCTTATCCGAAATTATAGGTTTATCACATATATGACAATCATTCGTATATTCAAAATGTAATTGTTCCAACACATTTAATTTTTTCATTGGTATTAACTTTTTCATATATTTATTGTAAATATTAAGAACGTCTCTTTCTAAGTAAGTTATAAAATTTTGTGCACAATTGGGACCCATATAATTTTGAAATTTGGAAATTGAATCATCAAATGAACACTTTATATAATAAGCAAACGAATATGGAATATGTTGACATTTTTTTTCAGTATATGGAGAACTTGGATCTACATCATTAATTTCATTATTTAAAGGCTTAAGAATGCATTCAAAATCTGCATATATAACAAATGGAACTTCAATTTGTTTTTGTATATTCTGAAATTTTAAAATATTTTCGGGAATAATATTTCCAAATCTATCTATTTTGGTTTCAGTTGAAGGTAGATTTATTCTTACAAAATCACAATCATATGTGTTATGCCTGACTAATAATTCTTCAGTAGTAAAATATTGTAAAAAATTGTCGCATAAAAATTTTTTCCCATGATGTTTAGATAATTGTTTAGAAATTAATCTAGATAAATCCGAAATATAACAGTAATGGAAATTTCCATTATCATCTCCAATTAATAATAAATTAAAATGACGTTCTCGCTTATTTTTTGTATAATGTAAAGGTCCTATAATTTCGAATTGAATTTTAAAATTATTCTTGATTTTTTCTAATCCGTAAACATTAACCGAAATATTGTTTAAATTTTCAAATTTACTTATGTCTTTTAAAGTTAAAGGAAAATTGATACCTTTAAAGTTTAAAATAGTGGTGAAATGTGGATACGACTCCACCTTTTCAATTGGTCCGTTAGGTGAATGAAGAGCTGCAACCACAGACCAGGCGAAACAACATTCATCATTGTTTTGAACGTTGACTACAGCATTTTTTAACTTGATCTCTGACGGTAGCGGTATATATGAAGAAGCTTTTAAGGGGTTGTACTTGTTGATGTTAAGCTCAACGTGTAATATTTTTATTAAAATCCATCCTGAAATTAAAGAAGAATAATTAACAACAAATTTATTTTTGGTTTAAGTTTAGTTACTAAATATTTAATAAAAAATAATTTACCCGAATCTTTTTCTGCCAGTTCATCAGCTTTCCTGTCAATAATTTTAATAATATCTTCTAGTTCTTGCGTTAATTCTGAACTATTACATAAAATCCGAAATGGGGTATTGAAAGACTTAACTTCATGACTTTCATTGGAAGGATTTAAGTAAAGACCAAATAACTCCATGTTGAGTTTGATGCAGGTGTGTCTTTGGATTTCATAACTGATTACCTCAATTATTTTTTGTTGTATTTCGGACAAAAAATCATAAATGTTGATTTGGTATTGAGTAGATAATATTTTATATGAAATGATTCTTTCCTTAAATGCCGATTTTATTACAGACACATTTTCATCCCTAACCACCATTGAATTGGTTTTGTGTTTATTTGTTCTCAAATGACAGAACCATAATGACTTTTTTATAAATATTTTGCAGAATTGACAATATCTTCTTTCACCTAAAATTTAATAACTTCTTTATTAAATTTGCCTGTAATTCATCAAATTAATAACTAATTATTAAATTGAAAAAAATTTCTATTTAAAATTAAACTTAAAACTTTTCTTCTTCTGTTCTAACTGGGGGCCATTGTTAAAGTGAATTATCTTCTTGTGGCGATTCAAATTGTCTTTTCGAGTAAAAATTTTGAAGCACTCTTCACATTTAAAATCCATTTTTCTAAAACGAATCTCTTATTGTGAAGCCCAAGTCGATTTTAACACACTGAAGGTAACACGGTCAGGTATGAATTTAAATGGTGGAAAAGAAGTAGGAGGGGAGTTAAGGAATGGGATGGAAAAAGGTAATAGTAGCTTTATAAAGTTCTATCGCCCTTTCCCACATCTTCCTTTTCTCCTCAGCTGTTTTATTAGGATCGCAATTTAAAATAGAATCCAAAACAAATCCTAATGATCTTTGATAAGACAAATGTTTATTTTTAATTTTGAAATTTGATTTTGAATGAAAGCTTAGTTTCGGATAATCGTTTTCGAAGGGGATTGACACTTCCGTTTGTGTTAAAACAGAATTTTGAACTGTCTCTGTTTGTGTGGAAACAGATTTAAAATTTCATCGAAATCTGGTGGCGAGTTTTCAAAAATTATTGGAGAATTTGGAAAATTTAATTCACAGTATGTATTTTGGCCGCACGGAATTGAATTTTGACTAAAATTTTCATTTTTTTTTGATGGTTCACTTATTATTGGAAGAATTTCTTGGGAACCACCACCACTAGTAAACGATGCTCCCAAATCTTCACTACAATCTGAAATTTTGTAACTATCCCGTTAACCATCCTCCTCCCCCAAAACATCAACCCCCATATTTCCACTACTAGTCGATTCCGAAATTTTATTTTTTTTTTTGATTAGTTGAAATTTTGAACAGAGACGGAGGAGAAAATGAAGAATTACCCGGTATTCCTCCAGAATTGTTTTCACTTTCAAAATTTCTAGTTTTCAACATTCCAAAAAAATTTTGTGATTTATTTGAACTCGAATCATTATCACTGTCACTGTCACTGTTACTCTGATAATTTGTTAAATTTTTATTAATTTTGGGAATCCCCATTAGCTTTTTAAAATTGTCGATATTATCTAAATCTTGAGTTAATATGTCGGGAGTATTTGTAATGGGAGTGTCCGTTGTTACATCTAAATCTTGAGTTAAAAAATTTGGGGTTTCCGGCGTTAAAATATTATTAAAATCTAAATTTTGTGATAAAATCAGTCAAAATCTGTCTCCGAAATATTCTCTAGTTCAGGCAAATATTCCAAATTTTCTAAAAATTTTATGTTCGTTTCTGAACAACTTTGGAGTAATTTGTTTTCTAAATTTTTTTCTTGCATCGTATTAATCATCGCGTTAAAATTTTGGGTTCTCTGACTTAAATTTTGGTTGTCACTTTCATTTACATTTTTCAAAAAAGCAGGCTGAATTATTATATTTGAAATTATATTAATTTTGTTCACCACTCCGAACTGTTCAGTGGAAGTTGAGGCAAAAAAAAAAGACATACCTTTAAAATTTGAGTACACTTGACAGCAACAAACTAAAACACACGAAAACAAACTAAAACAAACTAAAATTGGAGACTTTAAATTTAAAGCGTGGTAAACTCGACTTAAGTTTGCTATAAACTGATCCTCGACCGTTTTATATGAAAGCAGACCACGGTTTGTCCTCGTAAGTATAGTGACCTCAATAAAGGTCAATGACCTCAATTCTGCGCGTCACACCCCGCGGGGACCCCCTTCCCCTCTCCCCTCCCCCCCGCAAAATTTTCCCCCTGTCCCCTTCCCCAGCAAAGCCTCCTTCCCCCTTCCTCCCTTCCCCCGCTGAGCCTCCCAGCTGAGTCCCTCTGCTGAGCTGCTTAGGGAGCTACGTCCCCTATAAGTCTCAGTGAGACGTCCTAAAACGTGCTGTAACTATAAAAACTCGAGAGGTTTGCGGGCGTATAAAACACAAAATTCTCTTCGGAGCATCTTACCTTAGGGTCCCCTATAACTCTCAGTGAGACGTCCTAAAATGTGCTGTAACTATAAAAACTCGAGAGGTTTGCGGGCCTATAAAAAACACAAGGTTTTTTCGGGGCATCTCGACTGGCGCGGGGGGTTCAGGGGGCGGGGGGCCGAAGGCCCCCCACCCCCTGGTAAATGGCGCGGGGGAGCCGAAGGCCACCCCGCCCCCGCCCCTCCCCCTTCGGGGAGCGGGGCGGGGACGGGGGGTATATGAGGAGTATAGGGGCGGTATGAGGGGCCCTCTCCGCGATTTAAAAATCGAAATTTTACCTTGACCTATTTTCATAAAATGACTGTTTTGCGAGGTGACTTTTTCATTTTTGGTTCATCACCATTGCTGTCCGCATAAATTTTAATTTTTATTATTTCATTTTATTATCAATATGTTCAGGAATAGAAATTTTGAAATTCAGGTTATGGATGGGAATAGACTTGTAATAAGAAGAGTCAACGTTCCTCCTCCGGTACAAGTACCATCTATAACCTCATCGACAAATCCAGAGGAAAATGAGGATCCTCAAGTGGAACCTCAAATAAATCCGGAGGAACCAGTCCAGTGTGACGAAGTCGATTCCACTACAAAGTAAGTAGCTTATATTAAGCTTATATTAAATTTATTATTAGTCTTCCTAATATCAAAATACTAATTGATTTTTTTTTCAGTTGACAGATACAAACAATAGACCAAGTTTAGGGACAATGTTAAGTGAAACTATTTTTAGGTTAAGTTAAAGTGTTTAAGTGATAATGAATAGTAACGGAGACGATTTAAGGTAATGTAAATTTTATTTAATTGATCTAATTATAAAGGAGTATGAAGCTAACTGTACCTAAATTTCCTATAATATTTTTTCTTTCATATTTATAAACTTATTAATTTTAGATTTAAAACTCTCTAAAATAAGAAAGGATTAAGAATTTTTGAACAGGGTGGTTAATTTAAAATATTTTTTCAATCTATTATTAATAATCAAAACTCTTGTATTTAGTTGTTATGTTTGTTCGTTATTCATATAAATTCATTCATATAAAAATTGTTCAATTCTTTATTCCAATAAGATAAGAATAAATGGATAAATTAAATACAAACAATAATAATTTTAAAATAATAAAAATTAAATAATAATACATTTTAAAATAAATATTCTAGGATTATAATTTCTTCATTTTCACATTTATGAAGTGGTTTGCAACACATAAATATTAAATAATACATTCTAATCTAAATATTCTAGGACTACAGTTTCTTCATTTTCACATTTAATTACACATAGTTCATTGCGACAGATTGGACATGTTTTATTAATTAACATCCACATTCCTAAACAAGGGATGCAAAATCTGTGATTACAAGGTTCTGGTGACATCATTTTATTAGATAATATATCTTCAAGGCATATAGGACATTCTTCGGTTTTATTTTCAATTATTTCATTAACAACTTTTTTTTTACCCTTCGCGACTTCCTACC
This sequence comes from Diaprepes abbreviatus, assembly GCA_034092305.1. Classification (NCBI taxonomy): domain Eukaryota; kingdom Metazoa; phylum Arthropoda; class Insecta; order Coleoptera; family Curculionidae; genus Diaprepes; species Diaprepes abbreviatus. The sequence continues at coordinate 1,382,181 of JASJET010000290.1, forward strand.
GTTTTTATATATTGGTTTTTTACCAGGCATTATATTGGCACCACTGGAACATTTGCGTCCCAATCTAAATCAATATTTTTAACACTACTATTGCAAATTAAACAAACTTTGGGGGTAATAATTTGATACAACTGTCTTGAACACATATCGCAATGTAAATCATCACTTAAGCGTTTTAATTTTCTCTTATTATGAGTATTTACATGTCTATGAGCCCCTGCCCTTTGATAATATCGTATAATTTGATAGCATGCGTGACAAAGAGTTTTTTCTTGATTTTCCGTCACTACAAACACTACGATATAACTCTGAGTAATACAGAACACAACTTCTTTGGGATCAGTGTACTTATGTCTCACTAAACAAAATTTAGCACTAGCACTGTCTTCTTCATTATCTTCTTCAATATCGGAGTCACCAGAGTCAGCTTCAATTTGTTCGAAATTATTTATATCGTAGTTCAAACAATTTCTGAAGTTCTTCTGAAATTTTTTTTCGGTAAGATGTGTATTGTAATCCAATACTCCAATTAATTCATCTAGATCTGGATCTTCTTCTTCAATATTATTATCCATAAATTTTTGAATGAATTTTTTTAATATTTACTTTGTAATATTTACTATTAAATATAAAATTATTTACTTATTATTTACTTATTATTTGTTGGTATTTAATTTATCATCTTTTGTTGCTCCACGTATCTATTTTATAAATTTACTGAAGTGAAAATTCATTGGTGGTAGGACTTTATATCGACTTCATGGTCAAATAAGGTTATCCACCTCAAGGTCAAACATAAGGTTAGATCTCCTACTATGATCGGATTCGATGAAAGGTTAGCCATGTTGTTAACTTTAAGATTAAACTCAAGATGATGTATACGAGGCTTTTTGAAAAGTATAATGAGAGAACAAAAGAGGAGGAGGATGAAAAGTGTTAATGATACGAGGTTTTTTAATAAATATAATGAGAGATTTGAAAAGTATAATGAGAGAAGAAAAGAGGAGGAGGAGGATGAAAAGTGTTGATGATTTACTCTTTTTACTCCTCCTCCTCCTCTTTCCTTCTCTCATATATCCACTACTTATAACATTAACCGAGTTTTTCCCTGCCCATCATCATAAACATTATTTTTCTCTTTCAGCTTTATCAACTTCATTTATCGACAATTTTTCTACGAATTTTTTTAGTTCCAGAAAAAACAGTTTGTCATCAACCATTTCCAATTTGCCCAAATTTTGTTTGCATTTTTTCTACATCATCCAATAAATTTTTTTTCGCTATTTTATTGACAGGTCACGTTTTATTAATTATGCGGGATTAAATGTGAAAGTGATTTTAAAATTGTTATAGTGACATCTATTATGCAATCCTCCGAAATTAATGATAAGGCACATGGACTGAAATTTGTCCAAAGTGAGTGTTTTTTTGCGACATTGGAAATAATGGGTAAATCTTTTGCGATTCTGAAAATATGATATTTTCTAGGTCTCGATTGGTAGCTAGCTATTGTAATGCATATCCCCTCTTTTATCTGTTTTTTCATATTGTCGTTTCAACTTTCCGAGAGGTTAGAGCATTTTCTCTTAGTAAGGGAAAGCGGGTCGAAGTCCTAGAGTACTTACTACTACTTTGAACTTCTTTACAACTGTTTTCTAACCATTAAATCACTGATAGCCTTTTTAGTTCAAGTTTTATTAAAATTATATACGACTGGTACTAGTTTACAAATGAAATCATCGATAATTTAACTTAATTAGGGAGCAACTATCATTTTCTTCTATATTATCTTTAACAAAATTAAAATTAGACAAAACCCTCACTTTACTACTAGTTACTACGCTTTATAGTCCGCATTTCTCTTACCCACTCGTCGTGGCTACCCCATTTTAAACCTCATATGGACTGTTTACTGGACTACAAAACACACTTAGAATTTTTACTGTGAGAATTATATTTAAAACCGTATTTAAAACATTTTTTCACCGTACTGCGAAACACTCTACTGGCACTGTAAAACTACTTTTTGAACTAACTGTTTCAACTCTTTCAACTAACCGTTTTTAACTCTTGTTCTTCACTGCTTTTTTTCATATCGAGATGGCTCGTATATAAACAACATTTGCCGTGACGTCTTGGTAGAAATCGAGATTTTTTTAATCTACTTGTTTTCCACGAAAAAGTCGCGTGATGTGGGTTTTTTACCTCAACCTCGTGATCCGATGTTTGCAAACCGACTTCCTTTCTCAGCCTACTTTTCCAAGAAAAAGTCGCATGATCGAGACTCTATATGTTGAAATAGTGGTTTTTAACCTAAATCTCCTGATTTTCGACATCAGCACACGGACATTCCCCTCGTGACCTACTTACTTTTCAGCGTTCCAGAACAAAATACGTCACATATCTCGCGGTTTTGATTTAGATTCTTTATTTTATATTTTATTCGAATTTAGTTTAAAGTCGAAATAAGAAGTGCGCGTCTGTGATAAAGTTTGCACACGTATGACTTAGAAAAGTTTGATCTTAGGTAAATAATAATAATTTATAATTTTAATATTTTAAATTTAATAAAGTTTTTTTTATATTGTTGAATTTTAAAGTAAATACTTGTACTATTTTTCAAGACAAGATTTATTTATTTATTTATTTATTGATTTTAAAATAAAATAGATTTTAATTCGACTTTTCCTTTTATAAACTTAGATAAATTTTTGCTTGTGAAGTATTTTTAATATTTTTAATTTATTAACTTCTTTGAAAAATAAAATTAGTACCGGGGCATCACTCTATTAAAATAATTTCCGGATATTGACGTAAATGCTTTTATAGCTTAAAAAAATAAAAAAAATGAAACCTCATTCAAAAATGGGTTTAATTGAAATATTTGAAGTTGGCGCCAAGTGAATATTAAAGAAAATAATTACAATAATATATACAAACTAGCCAGAGTAATGAAGCAATGGTAAATAATGTGCGTTTAAAAGAAAAACTGTTTTTGCGTCCGAAAAGATATAACCTAAACTAAACCCAAGAGATCAGATTATTACGCAGACTCATATATATATATATATATATATATATATATATATATATATATATATATATATATATATATATTGCCTAGTATTGGTTTCATAAATTAAGAAAACAGTTTTTTAATCGATATAAATGAAATGAGGTTATCAATTCGACGTGTATATTTTTCTGTTTTTTTTTATTTCTTTTTCACGCATATTTTTTGAAAGAGGTAAAAATATTTTAATAAAACTGAAAAAAATATGTTGGTACTTCCACTTTTTATTCAACTTAATTTGCATATATTTACCTTCGGATAGAAATAATTTATTTTGATGTGGTTTCTAGTGTATTATATAAAGTACTATCAAGAAGAATCTGTTTAGAATAACTTCTGTAGGTTTATGCAAAAAGATTGTAAAAATTGATCAACAAAACAACTGCTTTTTGGAGTGAGATGTTTTGATTCGATTCCCGGCATATTCTAAGTAATATATACAAAGAAGGTTCCTTCAAAATATTTTCATGCTAATTTATAGTAAAGATATTAAAAAGTTAAAAATCAAAAGACTATATTGGGTTAGCGGACTTTTTCTATTCATATTTTTTGTCAGTTGGCAATATTATACCCACTAAGGAATGATTTTTTAAAATTTACAGTCGAAAAAGGTGAAAAAGAATAAATTGTCATTTCATAAATTTACCGATACTTCTTGAACAAATATAGATACGGGCTCGATATTGGTTTCAGAACATGGCTCATAAAAATATCTTAAAATTTAGTTTTAGTTTTCCATATTTCTATTTTGAAACGGAAAAAAGGAGTAAGACGTCAATTTTACGAGCTCTTATGATAAAGTAATTTTCTTTGCGAAAAATGATGATACGATGATTTTTGGCTTCACATATTCTGCAGACAATTCTGAAAAGGGTTAAAATGTGTTTTTAGTATTTTGACAGATAACGCTAAGACTGTTGCATAGATTTTGTTCAAACTTCATTGGTATGTAACGGCAATCTGCAAAAATAGTATACATAGAAGCAGAATAATAAAGAAAAAAGTAAATTTACGTCATAATGCATTAGCCACACAACATCGTTTCTCACTACCCCCTCTCCTATCATTTTCTCTTTTCTTAAGTAGTTGGAATAAAAAAGTACACTCGTCTAGGTACACCACAATAACTATCGACTGCAAAGCTTGGTTTAATATGACTTTATTTGACAGTTGACAGTGAAAAGATTCTCGGTTTGTTTGTTAACATTTTGACTACGATGTTCTTGTTTTGCATTTTGTAGGTGCCGTTTTACTAATAATTAATAATTAAATATTTTTCCTCAATAAGTATCGATTACAAAACTTCGGCAATACCTAATATGGCTTTATGTGACAGTTGACAGCATAATGGGTCTAAGTTTGTTTATTTGGGTTCCATATTTTTTCGTTATGTCTTTTCATTTTGTGGGAGTCTTGTCACTGGAGAACTTGATGATTGGCCTAATGATAACAGAAAATAATCCAAAAACCTATATCTGCAAACAGTGTCATCAGATTGGCATGTAACAAACTTTTCGGAAGACATCAAAAGCTTATCCAGTTATTAAGGCAAAAATTCGATAAAAAATGTGAAATAAAAAATAGCAGTATAAAAGTCATTATTGAAGGCTTTCAAAAGCAAATAAATTAATATATTTTTATTATCATTCACAATGATTATTCCAGGTAAAAAAAAATTGACAAAGGGGATGTTTTTTTAAGACCAAAAAAATGGGAACAAAGATTTTTAACACTCACAACTCATGAAACTAATCTGTTGGCTGTAGATGTAAAATCCATATTTAAAAAAATATGTATTAATTTGAATGCAAAGAATCTCATTGAGTTGTTTTATTGAGAGATCAAAAAATAGTTTCAAATCAAATGATTAAATATAAAAATATATTGTTTACAATGATTTTATAATGTATAAGTAATGTAATGTTCTATTAATGTTGTATCTTTATTTAAATTTAGTTTAATAGAATGTTTTAAACACACTATGGATGTCTTTATATGACTATCAAAAGTCAAAGTGGTGCTAGCAAAAATTTTTCCTTATACTTACTTAAATAAATAATAGCAGTAGCGGCTGGTGCATTAAAAAAGTAGGGGTTGCAATTTGAATGGTACATTAAAAACATAGATATGTATAAAATCTGCCTTAGGCACCTGTGGATGAAAAAATAAAAGTCTTAAATAATTGAGTAAGTATGAAACAAAACAATATATTTAAAATAACTAAACATATAGAAGGTAGTAAATTTTAAAAATATAGCAATCAAAACAAAATCCACGTGTAACTTACTGTATGAATTATTTTTAAAGAAAATCCATGCGCCAATCTTTGGCATTAGCAAACGTATTTATAACCCACTGATCGAAATTAGATATGGCTTCGATAAGATACGTTCCTTTAGAAAGCATTGCCAAAGCAGAAAACGTCGCAAGAAAATACTCACTTTAGCCAAATTTCAGTTCATGTGCCTTATTATTAATTTCGGAGGATTGCATGATAGATGTCACAATAACAATTTCTTTATCACTTTCGCATTTAATTACGTATAATTAATAAAATGTGATCTGCCAATAAAACACACACACACACACACACACACATATATATATATATATATATATATATATATATATATATATATATATATATATATATATATATATATATATATATAATAACATAGAATCAAGTATTGGCGAAGCGGACGTGAAAATTTGTCAATTTACATGATTCTCGTGTTAAAAAGTGCGGAACACTCCAAAATATGGAAAAACTCCGGGTCCGACAGATGGCGACAGCGCTGTTTTGTCCTAATATGGGACTCGTCAGGCCAACGCATTCAGTACAAACCATCATCTCGCCTTTGCATCCTATAAAGCTGAGTTTAAAATCAAAAAATAGCAAACAAGACAACAAAGGCGACATCTCGATGGTCCACTTGATAACACAAGAACCACACAGATTAACAAAGTTTGTAAATAACCGCCAGATGGTGGCGCGACGGTGAATTAAAACAGAAATATATAAAATCGAGTACACGAAACGCGCTGCCTAAAGGATAGGGGTCGCATTTTTCGGTACTGGCAACCAAGCCTACTGTTCATTTCAGCAGCCAAAGCCACGTGTCGCACCAAACGATCCCACCACAAATACATAAACAGATAAGTTTTTGTCCGTGTAATTTAAAATAAAAAACTTTTTAACACGGGAATCATGTAGATTGACAAATTTTCACATCCGCTTCGCCAATATCTGATTCTATTTTATTTTAAGTTACACGGACAAAAACTTATCTATTTATTTATTTACTTGTTTGGCACACGCTAAACGTTGCTCTCATGGTGGGATCGTTTGGTGCGACACGTGGCTTTGGCTGCTGAAATGAACAGTAGGCTTGGTTGCCAGTACTGAAAAATGCGACCCCTATCCTTTGGGCAGCGCGTTTCGTGTACTCGATTTTATATATTTCTGTTTTAATTCACCGTCGCGCCACCATATGGCGGTTATTTACAAACTTTGTTAATCTGTGTGGTTCTTGTGTTATCAAGTGAACCATCGAGATGTCGCCTTTGTCGTCTTGTTTGCTGTTTTTTGATTTTAAACTCAGCTTTATTGGATGCAAAGGCGAGATGATGGTTTGTACTGAATGCGGTGGCCTGACGAGTCCCATATTAGGACGAAACAGCGCTGTCGCCATCTGTCGGACCCGTATTTTTTCCATATTTTGGAGTGTTCCGCACTTTTTAACACGATAATCATGTAGATTGACAAATTTTCACGTCCGCTTCGCCAATATTTGATTCTATTTTAATTCAAATTACACGGACAAAAACTTATCTATTTATTAATATTTATATATATATATATATATATATATATATATATATATACATATATATATATATATATATATATATATATATATATATATATATATATATATATATATATATATATATATGTTATATCCAAATTTACCCAATATTATTAAATATTCTAAGTTATTGTTTATCATTTAACTACTGACCTTGCAAGTGCAGTAAATGAATACTGTAATATTATATGTTATTATCCAAACGGATGCAGGTGTTTAATTAAGACGCTGAATTTACTAAAAGAACAATAATAGTTTCAGATATCATAAATAAGCCTAGACGCTGAATTAACTAAATTAACAATAAGAATAATATCATATTTCATCAACAAGTTTAGATTATGAATAATGCCTTATTGTTTCTATTGTTAGAAAATCTTAATTCAAAGTCATTGTAAAAATCAAAGTGTAAAGTCCAAATGAAATAAAAATTATTGTTAGTCGTGCTCCTGCAAATAAAGTGTTTTTTTTTAAACTTTACCACTCGTTCACGACTTGGCGCCGTCGGTAGGATGTTTTGACGTGAAGAAAAAAAACCACGGTTAATTTTAATTCTTTGCAAAACAACAAATCCAGGGCTCCAAAAGGAAAAGGAAAATTCAAGATTCAAGTGCTCCAAAGAAGCCATTCATCAAATAAACAAGTGCTCCAAGAAACAAATAATCAATTCACTTTCATCAGAGATAACGAGCCCACTTCAAGAGTCAAAGAACTCAAATCAAAGAGTCAAAGAACTCACATTCAAGGGACAAAACGAGCCCACTTCAAGAGTCAAAGAACTCACATCACAGGGACAAAAAAGAGCCCACAACAAAACAAAAATCAAAGAAGCAACCAATCGCGGCACTTCCTAGAACAAGTGGCCTGTGAGCAAGATCCAACTCCCAGTGTTGACGATTCAACCCCTCATCAGCAGCTGTGCGTGGAAGCTGAAGTGGAAGCTACAAATCTCCGTGTGGATTAGGAATACATAGTAAAACCTCTGGCACGAAGAGCTAACCACAACTCCGTGTGGATTAGGAATACATAGTAAAACTCTTGGCACGTTGCAGCTACTACAACCCGTGTAGATTAGGAACAACCAGTGAAACCCCTGGTACGTCGTAGTAGTTGTTCAATCCCTAATCCCTCAACGCTTCAAAGAAACTTCAAGAATTTCACAAGGATGTTCTTCAAATTAATGTAAGTCAAAAAATTCATTCATTGATTGTAAATCATTTTTTAGTCGTAAGTAATTCATTCATAAATTGCACTGAATCAAATCAAAATGAAAGAATTCAAATCAAATCAATTCAAATGTCGAATACTTGGCAAAAATAATAAAGCTTAGTCACTCACTCGCTCGCTGACTCAAAACAACATCTCAAAACAACATCTTAAAAAAATTTTGATTTCCCTACAACAGCAATGGCAAATCAAAATCCCAATAACAATGTTAATGATGAAGAGTACAAATTGACAGAAATTTTCTCTCTCGTATCTAAGTACGATGGTGATCAAATTTCTCTCAATACCTTTTTAAACGCCTGTAATAGAGCTCATCAAATGTGCACAGACGACCAACAAGGTTTACTAACAATTAATATTAAAAATCAATTGAAAGTAAATCCGCACAATTGATTAATTCTAGAAACATTGATACATGGAATGAAATATCTCAATTATTAACGCTTCATTTTGGTGATCCTCGTGATCTAACCTCATTAATTCAAGACTTACAGTGAATGCATCAGTTAACAAATGAAAGTCCACTAACCTTTGTTGCTAGACTACAAACGCACGATGCTAAAATGTATTCTGCTATTACAAAACAAATATTAAATCAAGACCAAAAGAATGCTCAAACAATTTTAATTGACAACATGTGTCTAAACACATTATTAACAGGCCTAGAACCAAAATTAGGGCAAATAATAAAAGCAGGTAATCCTTTAAAAATGTCGCAGTCAACCGAATGAAACGAGAAATACAACTTTCATACTATGAAAATCAAAAATTCCAACGTACAAATAAGGCGCAGCCATTAACTTCAAAACCGATTCAAAAATTCTGTAGCTTTTGTAAAAAAAAAATGGGCACTCCATTATTAAATGCAAAACAAGACAAATGCAAACACAAAGACAAAATTACCCTCCGACAAATCAAAATTTTCAGCCAAGATTTCAAACATACCAACAAAGACCACAAAATTTTGAATCAAATCAAAATCAAAATATTAATAGGGCACAGTCTTTAAATCAAAATCAATCAAATCAAAAAATCCAGGTACAATCATAAAATAATCAAAGACCAAATATATATTTTCAAAAATCGAAAACTCGTCACTTAAACCGAAACGAGGATAATTACCCTAACGACCAAAATGAAAATTTTGAAAATTGAAACCCTGATTATGACAACCCTGATTATAACCCTCTTTTTGAAAATAATTATTCGAAGAATTACAATGGAAATGAACCAAGTTATTCATATCAGCCTATAAATAATTATGAAAATTATAATCAAAATTTTTTACAAAATACTGATGAATATTTTTCTCTGTAATGAAAATTTTCAAGTAAATGCCTCGGAAATTTTAGAATTATCGGACCAAATACAAACAATGCATATCAACCAAAAACGAATCATATTTCAAAAATTTAATTTAGACACAGTAAGTTCTCAAAATCTTTTTTATATTTATGATACAACAAAAACTTTTAAATATTTAATTGACACAGGTGCAGGAATATCTATTTTTAAACCGACAGCTTGCCAAAATTTTATACAAAGGTTCTCTGAAAACTTAGCGATAAAAGGAATAAATGAAAATATTTTAATAATAGAGTGAGTATTAATCCCTTTTAAATATGATGATCCGCATAAAGTCTATATTTGTAATCTTGATATAGAATTTGATGGTATCTTAGGTGTCGATTTTATGCAACACTATCGCTGCATTGTTGATATCTATAACAAAAAATTTGTTACGTATTTTAAGAAAATTCCATTGTTTAAAGTCGATTCTTGCAGTAGTGACATAAATAAACTTGATGATTCTGTACGTCAATGCTTTGATATACAAAATATAGTTAATTTACCGCCAAGAATTGAAAAAATTTATAAATTTAAAATTAGTCAATTAAAAAATATTTAAGCAATACTATTAGCATAATCAATTGACAAGATACATATTCCTAATGCTATAGTTAAAATAAATGAAAATGGTGAATTTTTAACGTCCGTAATAAATATAAACTCGATTCCAAAAATAGTAAAATTTGATAGTTTAAAAATTCAACCACTTATCAAGATAAACACTTTGATACAAAATTTTAATAAGGCAAACACAAACATATAGTAGAGAAGAAGAGATAGTTAACCAATTACGAACGGAACACTTAAACGATGAAGAATTAAATATGATTGTTCAAATTTGTCTAGACTTTTCTGATATTTTTTACTTAGAAGGAGACAAACTTATATTTACAAGCGAAATAAAGCACTCCATTCCGACTAGAGGTACAAGACCAATTTACACAAAGTCCTATAGATATTCCCAAGTACATAAAGAAGAAGTTAAAACTCAAATTAATAAAATGTTAGACTAAGGAATCATTCAACCTTCAGTTTCTGCATGGTCCAGTCCAGTATGGGTGGTACCAAAGAAAATGGACGCTTCTGGAAAGCAGAAATGGAGAGTATGCATAGATTATAGACGGCATAATGAACTTTGCCTTAATGATAGGTATCCATTACCGAATATATCTGACCTATTAGACCAACTACGACACTGTCAGTACTTTACGATGCTCAACTTAGCATCAGGATTTCATCAAATAGAAGTAGATCCAAAAGACGTACCAAAAACTGCTTTTTCTGTAGAAAATGGACATTATGAATACTTCAGAATGCCACTTGGATTAAAAAATGCACCATCAACATTCCAAAGAGTGATGAATAACATTTTTATGGGTATACAAAATGAAAGATGTGCAGTATACATGAACGATATCATAATATATAACAGGACTATTCATGAACATATGAGTAGATTAAAAGATGTATTCTCCAGACTAAGGAAAGCTAATTTAAAAATCCAACCATATAAACGTGAATTTCTTAGAAAAGAAGTTGCATATTTAGGACATTTAATTACAAAAGACGGAGTAAAACCGAATCCTAGCAAAATTAAAGCAATTCAAGAATTTTCAGTTCTAAAAAATACAAAAGGAGTAAAATCATTTTTAGGATTATCAGGATATTATCGAAGATTTATCCCAGACTATGCAAAAATATCAAAACCTTTAACGGATCTATTAAAAAAAGATGTTACTTTCAATTTTAACAAACAATGTTATGAAGCTTTCAATAAATTAAAAGAAAAACTCACTCCGAACCAATTTTAATATATCCAAACTTTGAAGAACCACTTATTTTAATCACAGATGCATCATTATATGCAATAGGAGAAATTTTATCTCAAGGACCAATGGGAAAAGACCTTCCAATAGCTTATGCATCTCGAACGTTATGTCCAGCAGAAACAAACTATAGCGTAATAGGAAGAGAACTATTAGCAATTGTATGGACAGTCAAACACTACAACCATACTTATTAGGAAGAAAATTCAAAATAATTACGGACCATAAACCTTTAACATGGTTATTTTTAATCAAAGATCCAGGCTCCAGATTAGCAAGATGGAGACTTAAATTAGAAGAATATGATTACGAAATTATCTACAAACCAGGAAAAATCAACAAAAACGCAAATACGCAGAATTAAAATAAATAATATTCAAAGAACTTGTACTTTTAATCAAAAATTAAATAGTGATCAAAAATCTGATCAAACAGATTCAGAAAATCATGAAAACGAAAATACACTAATGTTACCCCAGATGAAGGAAAGTGAATAGAAAAGATTTACAGACCTTTATCAAACAACTAGCTTAATTGATTATTCAAAAATCCGATATACAAATGATCAGATTGCAAGATCTTCACTACACAATAATTGAAGACTTTCACGAAGAACACTCACCATTTGATGATAATAAATTTAACATTTTAAACTCAAAAACAGTAAAAAGACGAAAATATTACTTAGCTACACTACCCTTTCAAAACGAAGATACACTTCCAACTTTATTTAAAATATTAATCAATTCAAGATACATATTTAATGATTCAAAAACCTATTACGTGGAAAATAACATACATTTACCAATAATAGAAATGATATGTTTTATTTTTGCAGACAACGATCTAAAATTAGTAATTTGTCAAAATATTGTAACTAATCCTCAAAAAGATGAAATTCCAATCATAATACAAGAATATCACTCAGGAAAAAGAAACTTTCATAGAGAAGTAACTGAAACAATTCGAAGAACTAAAGAAAAACATAATTGGGCAGGATTAAGTGAAGATGTCGAAAACTATATTAAAAGATGTGAAATCTGCCAAAAGAATAAAATTCTAAGAAAAAACTTAGATAACCCTCTAGTAATTACTGAAACTCCAAGAACACCGTTTGAAGGAATAAATATTGATATACTAGAAATCCCAAATAAAAATTATATCCTAACCATAAGGGATGAATTGACTAAATTTATCCAAGCATACCCCTTAATGGATAAAAGTTCAAAATCCGTAGTAAATACACTACTTCTATATTTCCAATACTATGGAACACCATTAAGAATCCATTGTGATTTCGGAAGGGAATTTAACAACCAATTAATGAAAGACCTATGTAATCTCTACAATATTAAAATTACTTTTTCCAGTGTAAATCACCCTCAATCAAACGGCTCTCTTGAAACATTTCATGCTACTCTACTCGAAATGATAAGAGTTATGAAAACCGAAGACCCTAGAGAACACCCCTGTCAGTTATTACCATATGCTTGTATATGCTATAATAGTTCGCTAAATAAAACAACAGGATTTACCCGCTATGAATTAATATTTGGACACACATCAGCTAGGCCACCAGAAACCCTGTATAATGAAAAAGAATTAATTTCAAAATACATTCGAGACTTAAATGCAAGAATCAAACATTATTACGGATTAGCTAGAAGTCATGCTCAGAAATCGAAACAAAAAGCTAAAGAAAGGTTTGACGAGCATATTCCAGAAAAACGAAATAACGCAGACTACAAAATTGGAGATAAAGTTTACGTGAAAGAATCACAAATTAAAGTTAAACTCTCACAAAAATTCAATGGTCCATTCAAAATAAAAGAGATTCGCTTGAACTTAGCGACTTTAGAAAATCTTGAAACTAAATAGTTAACTAAAGTCAATTTTGACAGATTAAAACCCTATGTAGACGATATTATTATTATTCTCGATGATAAAAACGCTTGTAAAAATCAATTAGAATGCAATCAATCTGATAATGATTAACTATTTTTATTTTCAGGTTAACATGGTTGCTATGCATGAACTTAAGAGAAACTACACCCTTAATTCAAGAAAACCAGAAATATTTATATATATACTCTTTAACCAATAGATAATAATGTTGGACTCTATTACCAAAGAGAAATGAAACTCAAAGTATCTAACGATAAATGGACTTTACTCGTATACAAAGATATCTATAAACTTCGAGAAACCTATAATAATAACAATAAATAATATTTTAAACAGTCTTTTATCGACCATAACGAGAAAAACCGATAAAATGAAAATTTTTAATCTCGACTTGCAGACACCCATAAGCCTGCTTAAACAAATATCGAAAGATTTAGAAAGCAAATTCGAAGAAGTAGAGCTAGACGTTTCTATTAACCCTCGAAAGAAACGCGGTTGAATCAACGCTGCCGGAAGTATTTGGAAGTTCATAACTGGTAATTTAGATACTTCAGACGGCGACTATTATAATAACTGCATTAATAAAATTGAAAGAGACGAACATGAATGATGAAAAAACAATATCGGTAATTCAAAACTTTAATGAAACTCTCCAGACGTTTAAAATAGATGAAAACACTTTCAATGAAGATGTAAAAATAATAGATGATAAAATTCATAAAATAAACGACAACTTAGAACTTATGGAATTGAAAATACAAATAATGGGAGTTTGTCAACACCTCATGGAATACTATTTTATTGAAAATGAAGTAAATGACATATTAAACGCAATTACATTTGCAAAATCAAAATAATTCATAAGTCAATTATTACACCAAAAGACGTTATATCTGCTTTACAAACAATATCTCAGAATCTCCAAAAGAACAATTTACCTCTATCCATCACAGAAGCTAAAATAGCTACGTATTTAGATATTATTGAATTATCCCCTTTTCAAACAATTGATATTTTAATTTTTGTACTAGATATACCACTGGTAGAACCAGAAATGTATATAATATATAAATTATATCCAATTCCTATAAAGGTGAATTAGGTGATAATCGAACTAAACTTCATTATATTTTGCCGATTATTCAAAAATATATCGCAAAAAGTGATGATTCAGATCAATTTATCTCATTGACAAATATTAACAGTTGTAAAGAAGTTATGTTAAACATAAAACTTTGTAAAAACCTATATTCATATCCTATAGATTCCAACGCAATTTGTGAAGCACAGTTATTAAAACCTCCTCAAGTAAATATTCCTTGTATTCGGAAAAAATTAATGGTTGGTCACTTGTGACCAGTTTTAGTTGGAAACGTGTAATTAGGTATATACGTAAATAAAAAAAAAAAAGTAAATATTCCTAAAAATTGTCAAACAATTGTAGTGTACGCACAAGATTATAAAATACAACTTTTAAGTAATAATATATGGTTATTAGTTGTAACGGATCAAACTCCCATTACTATTAAATGTAAAAATATTGATCCAGTATCAAAAATTATCGACACTAACACAATTATGACATTACAACCGGAATGCATTGCATTTATCGGAACTACTAAAGTTCAAGCTACAATGTCAAAAATGTTAGAATGGCACTATAGCTCTTCAAATGTTATGAAAATACTCTATAACTGCTGTCAAAACTATCCGGACAATAATATGGAAAATTTAAATTTAAAGCCTCTAAAAATGAGTGATTTGAATCTAGAAAACCTAGAAATTGCAAAACACAAATTGGATCAATATTCCAAAGACCTTGATGACTTAATCAATGAACCTTTAATTAAAAAATACACTCCTTGGTTCACTTATATTTCTATTACTCTAATAGTAGCAATTATATTTGTCTACATATTCTTTATATGTGAAAAACGTAGGAAAATGATTAAGATAGGAATTGAATCCTCTAATTTTCCACCGCCACCCCAAAACCTCAATTACCCTTATTAGGAGGGAAATTTTCAAAAATTCTA
Source organism: Diaprepes abbreviatus (assembly GCA_034092305.1). Classification (NCBI taxonomy): domain Eukaryota; kingdom Metazoa; phylum Arthropoda; class Insecta; order Coleoptera; family Curculionidae; genus Diaprepes; species Diaprepes abbreviatus. The sequence goes on from JASJET010000290.1 coordinate 1,397,470, forward strand.
CCTCGTAGAAAACCGAGTTTACGTATTAGTGAACCTATTGAAGAAACCGAAATGTTCGAATTTATTGATAATAAAAATGTTAATAAAAATTGTGTTTAAAATTGTAAACTCTAATTAAAAGAGTTACAGCAAAAAATACAGCTAACTTTTTAATAAGAGGGGGAGTTGTTATATCCAAATTTACCCAATATTATTAAATATTCAAAGTTATTGTTTATCATTTAACTGCTGACCTTGCAGGTGCAGTAAATGAATACTGTTATATGATATATTATTGTCCAAACGGATGCAGGTGTTTAATAAAGGCGCTGAATTTACTAAAAGAACAATAATAGTTTCAGATATCATAAATAAGCCTAGACGCTGAATTAACTAAATTAACAATAAGAATAATATCATATTTCATCAACAAGTCTAGACTATGAATAATGCCTTATTGTTTCTATTGTTAAAAAATAGACAAAGAAACTAATGCATCATGGGAAAAGCGAATGATACTACAAATACCTGCACTCGCCAGTCAGATGAGTTAAGTAAGCTTATTTGTAAAAATTAAAGTGTAAAGTTCAAATCAAATAAAAATCATTGTTAGTCGTGCTGCAAATAAAATGTTTTTTTTAATAAACCTTACCACTCGTTCACCACTTAACGTGTATATATATATATATATATATATATATATATATATATATATATATATATATATATATATATATATATATATATATGTAGATAAGTTTTTGTCCGTGTAATTTAAAATAAAATAGAATAAAATATTGGCGAAGCGAACGAAACGGCGCTGTCGCCATCTGTCGGACCCGGAGTTTTTCCATATTTTGGAGTGCTCCGTACTTTTTAATACGAGAATCATGTAGATTGACAAATTTTCACGTCCGCTTCGCCAATATTTTATTCTATTTAAAAAAAAAAAAACTTATCTACATATTTATTTACTTGTTTGGCTTTTAAACACGCTAAACGATGCTCTCATGGTGGGATCGTTTGGTGCGGCAGGTGGCTTTGGTTGCTTAAATAGCGGTAGGCTTGTTTACCAGTACCGAAAAATGCGACCCCTCTCCGTTGGGCAGCGCGTTTCGTGTACTCGATTTTACATATTTCTGTTTTAATTCACCGTCGCGCCACCATATGACGATTCTTTTACAAACTTTGTTAATCTGTGTGGTTCTTGTATTATCAAGTGGACCATCGAGATGACGCCTTTGTCGTCTTATTTGCTGTGTTTTGATTATAAATTCAGCTTTGTACGATGCAAAGGCGAGATGATGGTTTGTACCGACTGCGGTGGCCTGACGAGTCCCATATTAGGACGAAACAGCGCTGTCGCCATCTGTCGGACCCGGAGTTTTTCCATATTTTGGAGTACTCCGTACTTTTTAATACGAGAATCATGTAGATTGACAAATTTTCACGTCCGTTTCGCCAATATTTTATTCTATTTTATTATATATATATATATATATATATATATATATATATATATATATATATATATATATATATATATATATATATATATATATATATATATATATATATATATGTAATGGCAGGTTCTCGGGCATCCCGTGTATGTGCTGAGTCTTCGGACTGTAAGGCAGCTGACGTTTCCGTGAAATGTCATTCATCATTTTCAAAGTTCACTGTACGACGTCTGCGAGCGAACTGACGCATGCAACTCTGGTGCTGTCGATCCCGTGTATACGTGGGGCGTGTTCGTTGGCCGGATGGTTCTGGCCAATCAGATTGCGAGACCTGCTGCGCGTCATCGGCCCTGTTGCCAGTGTTTGGAGTCTCGTTATCGAGTTATAATATGTTTCGTTACTACCTACTACTGGTTGATGTTTTGTAAGCAGATTTTTCCAAGTATTAGGCAATTGCTGCCTATCATATCTCCTATTTAAATTGTTGAGCTTCTCTGCAATTTCGATGGCTTCCCTTGTAACTCTTGTGGACAGATTTTCCCATTTCAATAGTATTTTTGTACCTGAGAAATTTATCATACTCCCTGTGTTTAACCAGTACTGGGTCATTGCAGAAGTTGTTTTTTGCTTATTTTACGGTTGATTTGTCCTACGTAAGATGAGCTGCATTCTCCGCATAGAATTTCGCACACCCCCTGGTTTTCTAGAGGGATTCTTTCTTTAGGTATTGGCAGGAGATCTTTTACTTTACGGTCTGTGGTGAAAATGGTTTCAATGTTGTGTCTCTTGAGAATTTTTACGATTTTAACATAAGTGACAAAATCTTTGGAGCTATTATCTTGGATTTTGCGATTTCTCGTGGCCAAGCGTTTGTTTTTTAGAACCTTATCTAGATGTCTTTTTTTTAGCCGTTTTTTTTTGTTGGGGCGTCTTGCAGTATATTTATCTCTTTGTGGCAATTTTCTTGATCTGTAAGGGACTATGATCGAAACGCAAGTGATTTCACTACTGCAAATAATTGGGCCGTGTGGTGATGTGATGTGATGTGAATCGGCGTTGAAGTATCTGCTGGTGTGAGTGGGCTTTCTGTAGACACTTTGCGAAAGCAAGCCATCCTCTTCTTTTCAGTAGGATATCTAGAAAAGGTAGTTTTCTTTCCTATTCTGTCTCCATGGTGAATTTGATTTTTGGGTGTATACTATTTATGTGATTTAGGAAATTTTTGAGAATTTCTTCTTCATGTTGTCAGATAATGAACGTTTCATCTACGTAACATAGCTACATTCGTGTTTGTGTGAGGAAATCTCTAAAGCTTTTGATTTTTCCATAAGTAAGTTAGCGAGTGAAATATATATATTTTATTTTTATTTTTTTGTTTTTCCTTGGATTATGGTCCGTTTAAAAATGGAATTAAAATGTAATGGTAGTGTTGTATTTTATATTACATTTTTTTTAATACTTTAACATTTCGGTAATTTTTTTTACCTTCGTCAGAATGTGTGTAGCTAAAACACCACCATTAATAAAGGTCCAAGAAATAAATAAGAAATATATATATATATATATATATATATATATATATATATATATATATATATATATATATATATATATATATAAACAGACAAAATTTTTAAAATATGGCAGTCGATGAGGGCAATTCGGCTAAAATATTTTCCGGTTATATCGGAAATTGATGCCTCCTTGCTTATTTTAAATAGACACCCTATATGGTATTTCATTTTTAAATTTTTTGCAAAATTATAGGCATATTTTATATATAATGTTCTATACCTAAGTCTAACTGTTTTTAACATATTTTAAATTTTATGTTAAAAATTGCCTTGACACGCCAAAACATTTTTTTTATATGAAAGCCTTTTTCATTTAATTTAATCTATAATATACTTTAGTGTAATGTGTTAATATTTTGATAATAAATAAATACAGGGTGATCAAAAACTATCAATAAATATTAACTTGAAAAAATCGTTAAAAGTTAATTATTTTAAATGTAAATCTCTTATTTGTATATCGGTATGGTATCTTATTTTGTATTAAAAATAAGCGTGACTTTCTATAGAGTTGTCTACTTAAAGAATTTCTAGTTTTTTAAATATGGTCAATTTAACACTCTTTTATTGAAACAACGCTATACGGCTTTAAAGTTTTGTTATTACTTGGCCATGATGGCAAAACGGTACAAAAGAAAGCAATAGAGCAATGCAGAAATGCCTCTGTTTCTTGTTATATGACAATTATTAATAAAAGTTATGCCGAGGCGATTAAATTATACGCACGAAGATTATTTAATTTTGTTTATTATCTATAGGAACGTAAGAAAGTTTTATTAAAAACATGCCAGACATGATAGGGATCCAAAAAAAAAACAGGAACCGTCACGGAACAATGTTAAATGAATATTGAAAAATTTCAAAAATGTTGGAACCCTTAAGGCAAAAAGGCATAAAAGAAAACCTATTCGCAATATTGAAAATGTCGAAATTGCAATTCTGGGATATTTTGCGGCATATCATATAACATCGTTAAGACAAGTGGCTTTACAAACAGGAATCTCGAAGAACTCAATATATAAGATTCTAGTGAAACACTTCTTCCCTCCTTACTTATTATCTTTAGTTCAACACCTACTGATTTGTTGGAAAGTGTGCAGTTTTGCGAATTTATTTTAACGATGATACATTTGGACAATATAATTTGGACTGATGAGGCAAAATTTACAAAAATGGCCTTTTTAACAGACATGGAGTAAGATTCAGGAATTTTCAAGAAACCTGACAATTTAAAGTATTTTGGGTTGTAAGAAAAGTTACATGGTAATTCATTTATAATACAAAGCAAAGAATATCCCCATTTAAAATATATATTAATTTTTGTAGGGGAAAGCTATTTAAATATTCTAGAAGAGCTAAATAATTAATAATTAAGCAATTTATCTTTGGCGTAAGAAAACTTACATGGTAATTCATTTATAATACAAAGCAAAGAATATCCCCATTTAGAATATTTATGTTTTTTGTAGGGGAAAGCTATTTAAATATTCTAGAAGAGCTAAATAATTAATAATTAAGCAATTTACCTTTGGCGGAATATGTGGATTACTAACAATAGACCTTTTCTGTGGCCTCCTCGTTCTCCTGATTCGACTTTCTTAATTAATTAATACAGAGAACGATAAAAATGGAGTGTATCTGTTTAAAATAATTTACTTTTAATGATATTCTCAAGTTAAGATTTAATGTTAGTTTTTGATCACCCTGTATCTACTTATTATCAAAATATTAACATAGTCCACTAAAATACATCTCTTCTAGAAGGAAAACAATCCCAACTAAATAATAAAAGCTTTCATATAGGAGAAATTGATAGTTATGTTTAGGTCCGCTAAACCATTTTTGACATTAAATTTAAAATATGTAAAAAACAGTTAGACTTAGGTAAAGGACATTATACATGAAATATGTGTATAATTGTACTTAGAATCTAAAAATGAAATAATATATAGGATGTTGTATTTAAAATAAGCAAGAAGGCATCAATTTCCGGTATAACTGGAAGTGTCATCATCTTAAAAATATTTTAGCCAAGTTCAGTAAAATGCTTAATTTAAAAAAAACGGTCTATTTTCCGGGAAAACGATTGCTGCACTTCGTCGTGGGACCCACCGTACTTAGAAAAAGGGAACTACTACGTTAAAGTAACGGGATATCTACTGCTCTGAAAGCTTGATGGAAAGAGGATAAAGCAGACCTCTAAAACAAAAAGAAATGTCTTACCAATCCTGCAAATTTTTGGGGTTATGCTGTGTATAAAACGGGAATAATTTAATTATTGGACTAGGTGATTATAATAAAAAAATATAGCATAGTTAACCGATTTTGGTGTAGACCAATCAAATCAAATAATATGGAACACAGATGATCGATGATTTTTTTCTTTAATAATTCTACATACTGCAAGTTCAGCTAGTTGCAGAAAAAATGGCCGAATTCGCAAAATGTCAAAATTAAACTCTGAAACAGGCATTTATTACCAGATTTTTGAAATGGAATGGAATGAAAATCTATAAAGGAAACTAATAAAGAAATTCCGTTACTCCAGTTAATGCCAATAGATAGCCAGATGCCATAGAGTCTTTTGCGAAATTTGAAATTTAAATAAAACGGGCGTAAAAGCAAAAAAAAGCTTATATGATTTTTTTAAATTAAATATTAATTTTAAAAATCTTGTATAATTTTATCATTTTAGTTCCAAAGAAAATAGAACAATTAGAAGTAACGTCAAAAGGCAACAATCATATCTCGCTACGATGGTTACCACCTTATCCACCAACTGGACAAATCACGGAGTACAAAATCACCTATTGTTTTACTCCATATTGGAAGGAGTGTAACACAGACTGGAACTCAGATATTATAGAACCGAAATCGTGTAAATTGTGGCCTGACTACCTATGTTACACTATAAAATCGCCTAAAGAAGATAAAACATATACAATTAAGGTACGACTCATTATATCCAGCAAAATGAGCTAATGCAAACTTCATAAAAAACTTTCTTCATAAATTACTCTGATTTCTTAATTAATCCTTATAATGTCGTAAAATATAATTTTTACCCTTTTATTTATTACTAACTTTAGGTTCAGGTGAGAAACAAGGGCAACATTAATTATTCACTAGCAGAAACAAAAGAAAAAAATCAAAACCATATATTTTGCCCCTGAACATATCCACCATCCAGCGCTCTATATTAATATTGGCATAACTTCAATCAAATCAAAAAGAGTTCTCGAAAATAAATCCCAAAAGCAATTAGATTCAGAATTTTACATCGGGCTAGAGACCCTAATTGGTCTGATATCAGCATTTGTCGTGCGGTTGACGAGGCTTACTACACATTTTGTACAACAATTAATAGGGATGGTGGTTTTCATAATAAAAATCCTAAAAAACACAATATTTTTCGTTATTTTTAAGGATTTTAATTTTTATTTAATAATAAAAATGTAACTAAATCTCCTTCAAGTTAGGTGACAACGAACACCAACCAAAAAGAATGACGGCACTTTGGTCTAACGTCATCGCTGTCAAAGGCTACATTTTTAGGTTAATGTTATAATTTAGTTATAATTAGTAATTTTCGCGAAATTTCTTCGAAATTTGCTTACTACTTGAAAAACAATAAATTTTAATATAAGAAAAATAAACAAATATTATCAAAACTTACATCAAAATGATCTTCACAAAAATACATTTTAGATTGTGTAGGCACCAGTGCTAGATCCCTGCAGGCTAGTTGAAGCCATATTTTCCTATTATTTTCCGAACGTGGAACGCGAATAAATAACTTTTCAGGTGTTTCAATTATTGTACTTGTACATTGAAACACCGCACAATACTTATAAAACTTACAACTCACCTTTTATTACAAATATTACAAAAAACTTTATATCTCCTTGCCAGTCTTTAGCAGCTGTGTGAAGTTGGCGACGATTTTCTGAAACGTTTCCACCAGCAACGATTTTAGAAGGGAACTTGTTAATTGCGCCTGCCATTTTAACAACAAATTAGACAATAAAATGTGGAAGTGTAGGTGCTTAATTGCATGATATTCTAAAATATTTTACTATAATGTTGTACGTAGTCGAAAAATCAAAAACCATGAATTATAAGTTATAAACAACTAGTTCTAAACAAAATCCCGTACGTATAAAATGTGCCAGCAACGGAGAGTGGGTTAATAAAGAAATACGCGATTTTCACGAGGAAAGCTTCGAATCCACAACTCAGAAATATTTTTCAAAAACTTCCATTATATTGAAGAAAATGGAAAACACTGTAAGAATTCTCAGCATCCTGTACGAGTTAAGACACAAAGTTACGAGTATCAATAACGAAGAGTTTTATATTTTTTCAGGGATTATTTAAAAATAACTGTTGATAATATATTGGCATAATTATAAACGCCAACATATTACAACAGAAAATAAAGACGAAGTTTGAATGGAACACAGCGGATAGAATACGTTAAGAAAAATAAGCTAGACACTGAAATAAATTGCAGGCTGTAGATTGTAAATATAACGTCAGTTTCCTCAATTAACAATAAGATAAAATTAACTCAGAGAAAAACTGGAAAGAAAAATAGCTTGGTCAAGCTCTACCAACTTGAACTAACGTTGAAATAGAAATAATAATCTATATACTAGTTTTATCGCTTTAGATTAAGCAGGACTCTACTCTCTCACAACTATTTTTCCCGGCTTGATCGTATTAGTATATTTAAACAAGTTTATTTGGTTGTTGTTAAAGGTCGGTGAGGGTGCAGCTGCTTTGATTGTTATAAATATTTCTTCCTAATTTTGCTTTCTTTTTTTTGCTTGTCGCGGCTCCTTTGTGTATTTTAAAGGGTGTATTAAGGCCGCCACTTTTTGCTAATTTATCTGTCCTACACAATTAGTTCAAATGTTTATACTAGATGTCATTTCTATCCAGAACACAAGCAAAAAATTGTCGAAAAATAAGGTGTTAAAAATAACTACACAATCGGCAAAGTTTACAATTAATTCAAACGAAAAGAGGATTTAAAGAATCTTTTTGATCGGTGTTATTAAGATTATTTACATATTCAAAACAACATAATAATTTAGATATTCAAATATTTATATTTTTATTTTATTGTCCGGGTACCTTATTCACCAGTTGATGTATTGATTAGCAGGTTATCCCGATTTAAATAATGCAATCAGAAAAGAACTGCAATTTATTGAGGTGTGTACAAAGAAATTCAATTACTACAACTATTTATCAACACTTTTCCAAATAGAAATAAAAATATTTTCACTTGATTCACTGACTATACAACGGTCACTAACTCATATACTAATTCTAGTTCCTAGATTCCTAACTTTTATCACTGATCTTATTGATACACCTTATTTCCATTACAAAACTCCGATCGGATCCTTTAAAAATCACATGCGTTTTTATTGAAAACTGTTTCATCGAATTGACTAATCAATATTTCAATTTTGAAATGAAATTTAAAAGAAACTGTAAAATACTTCAGGTAGGTGCATATATATTTTGAAGGGAAGAAGTCGGGCAGGGCATTCGACTTGCTACAAATCGCTGGCCTCTTAGTCATTAATTTTGCTAGAAACGCTATCATGCCAGAGATTTATCAAGAATTGATCTCCAGTACTCCAGATATATATATATATATATATATATATATATATATATATATATATGTTATGTCGGATATCCTCAATGGTGTGATGTGTAATCGAAGGTTTTTGGGCATCCCGCGTATGTGCTGAATCCCTTTCAGGACTGTAAGGCAGCTGACGTTTCGGTGAAATCTCATTCACTATTTTCAAAGCTCACTGCATGGCGTCTACGAGCGAACTGATGCCTGCGACTCCGGTGTTGTCGGTACCGTGTGCGAATGGTTCCGAACCATCAGGTGGCGAGACCTGCTGCGCGTCATCGGCCCTGTTGCCAGTGTTTATGGTTGCGTTGCCGAGTTGTAATCTCTTTCGTTACTAAGTGGTACTGGCTGATGTTTTGTAAGCAGATTTCTCCAAGTATTAGGCACACGTTGGCTATCATCTCTGCTATTTAAGTTGTTGGGCCTCTTTGCAACTTCAATAGCCTCCCTTATAACTCTTGTGGACAGGTTTTCACATCTCGATAGCATTTTTGTTCCCGAGAAATTTATCTTATGTCCTATGTTTAACCAGTGTTGGGCCAGAGCAGAAGAAGTTGTTTTTTGCTTGATAGCGTTTATATGTTCGTCTCTTCTGGCGCTTATTTTATGGTTGGTTTGGCCTACGTAAGATGAGCTGCACTCTCCGCATGGAATTTCGTACACTCCCTGGTTTTCTAGAGGGATTATTTCTTTAGGTGTTGGCAAGAGATCTTTTACTTTACGGTCTGTGGTGAAAATGGTTTCAATGTTGTGTCTCCTGAGAATTCTTGCGATCTTGTCTGTGGTATCTCTTACATAAGGAACAAAAGCCTTGGAGCTATTCTCTTGGTTTTCGCGATTTTTTGGGGCCAAGTGTTTGTTTTTTAGAGCCTTGTCTATATGTTCTTTTTTATAACCGTTCTTTGTTAGGGCTGCCTGCAGTATGTTCATCCCTTTGTGATAATTTTCTGGATCTGTAAGGGACTGCGATCGAAACGCAAGTGATTTCACTACTGCAAATAATTGGGCGGATTGGTGATGTGAATCGGCGTTGAGGTATACCTGTTGGTGTGAGTGGGCTTTCTGTAGACAGTGTGCGAAAGCAAGCCATCCTCTTTTCTTTTCAGTAGGATATCCAGAAACGGTAGTTCTCTTTCCTGTTCTGTCACCATGATGAATTTAATTTTGGGATGTATACTGTTTATGTGTTCCAAGAAACTTTTGAGATTTTCTTCCCCATGTTGCCAGATAACGAATGTGTCATCCACGTAACGTAGCCACAGTCTTGGTTTATGTGAAGAGGTCTCCAAAGCTTTTGATTCAAAGTCTTCCATAAATAAGTTAGCGAGTGCAGGAGATAGCGGCGATCCCATCGGGGTTCCCTCGACTTGTTTATATCGTCGGCCTTCATAAGTAAAATAGGTGTTATCAAGACAGTGTCTAGCTAATTCGATGATATATTTTGGCAGATTGTATTTGTTTTCTATTACAGAAAGAGCCTCTTTAACAGATATTTGTGTGAAAAGTGATGTTACGTCAAAACTAATTAGACAATCTTTTTCTTGTAAACGTATATTTTTGATTATTTCGCAAAAATGTTGCGAGTTTTTAACGTAGGAAGCCGTTTTTTCGACGAAGGGTTAGAGAATGGTGGCTAGATGTTTTGCTAGGGCCTGAGTTGGAGAGCCAACAGAGCTTATAATTGGTCTCAAGGGGGCTCCGGGCTTGTGTATTTTGAGTAAGCCATAAAGTTTAGGACATATGGATGATTTTTCTCTTGGTGTGATCTTCTTCTTTATTTCTTCGGTAAGTGGAGATGCCCTGATTAATGTTTTGGTGGTCTTTTCTAGATAAGTGATATAGTCTCTGTTTATCGGCTTGTAGGCAGGATCGTTTAACAGGGCGATAATCTTATCATGATAATCTGTTTTGTTTAGAACCACTGTCGAATTTCCTTTGTCCGCCGGAAGTATTACGATCGAGGTATCTTTGCGCAGCTCTTGTAAGGCTCGATGTTCTTCTGCGGATAGATTACTTTTTGGAGGTTTTGCTTTGCGCAAAACGGCTGAAATTTCTTGGCGGATAGTTTCTGCTGTGTCGTTGTTTATCTTGTTTAGAGCTGTTTCAAATAAATTTCTCGGGAACAAAAATGCTATCGAGATGTGAAAACCTGTCCACAAGAGTTATAAGGGAGGCTATTGAAATTGCAAAGAGGCCCAACAACTTAAATAGCAGAGATGATAGCCAATGTGTGCCTAATACTTGGAGAAATCTGCTTACAAAACATCAACCAGTACCACGTAGTAACGAAAGAGAATACAACTCGGCAACGCAACCACAAACACTGGCAACAGGGCCGATGACGCGCAGCAGGTCTCGCCACCTGATGGTTCGGAACCATTCGGAAAACGAACACGTCCGACGCGCACACGGTACCGACAACACTGGAGTCGCAGGCGTCAGTTCGCTCGTAGACACCATACAGTGAGCTTTGAAAATGGTGAATGAGATTTCACCGAAACGTCAGCTGCCTTACAGTCCTAAGAGGGATTCAGCACATACACGGGATGCCCGAAAACCTTCAATTACATATATATATATATATATATATATATATATATATATATATATATATATATATATATATATATATATATATCGTTTAATACCCTTTTTTTGTCCCAATTCTGACAATTTGTCAAACAATTCAAGTTGCTTCAACGACTTCTCAAAATAAAATCTCCAGGAAAACGGATCAAAATAAAAAAAAACGATCTGAACCCTTAATATATCCTTTTTCCGGATATCAGAAGGTTACGGATCTTTCTAGATGGATTTTTATACTACATGGTGTAAAAAAATAAAAAAAAAGGAATAATTTGTCGATTTCTAGATCTTCTATTATAGACGTTTCAGGTCGAACATAAGGAAATATGATTTTCTAAAAAGTTTCCAATCTCCTTTCATAGATATCTCATAAGGATAATGATAAAGATAAAATTAATTAAATAAATTAGGAACTTGTAGAAAATATATATATGTATATGTATATGTATATATATATATATATATATATATATATATATATATATATATATATATATATATATATATATATATATATATACATATATATATATATATATATATATATATATATATATATATATATATATATATATATATATATATATATAATTACGCATAATTAATAAAATGTGATCTGTCAATAAAACACACACATATATATATATATATATATATATATATATATATATATATATATATATATATATATATACTCTCTTTTTACTTTTGACATGTAGTTATTTCTTCATAAAAATGCCTTTGCGACTTAAACCGTTAGACAAACTTGTTTTATTTTTCCATTTAGTTAAATTGAGCAGGTAAAAAAATTGTTCATTTAGTTTTGAATTCACATTTTTACTTGGTTGTCGGTTATTCCCCCAGTTTACTCCTAATCGCTGATTTCATTTTATTTAATAAAAGGGCTAATTTGTTTTGTCTTATTTTTAAAATGTGTTTTTCCCTAAGCTACTCGTTCGTGTTCTGTACCTAATAGGCCAATATTATTAAGGTATAAGATATGTTCTGCTTGGTTATTATTACGATTAAGTGAAATTTAGGAAAACGATGTTATCTTGAAAAAAATTTGACACTTGATTAAAAAAAACGTTTTCTTAGATTTTACTTGATCTAAAATTACCAAAAACTTAAAAAACGTCTTCCTAGATTTTACTTAATCGAAAAATTACCAAATAATTAAAATATTTGATTAACAATATAGACAATGAAGGTGTACAAAGCCGTACAAACTTGAGGCTTTGTTCGATGACGTTGTCGATATCAAATTATTTATTCTTAAATTAGTCTTGCCATAAATAGTTAAAAACTCTTTTACTATGAATTATTACGAGTTATTTAAAATAATATATGGTTTTTAAGGATTCGTCAACTGAGCGTTAAACATGTAAAGGAAAGGACCTATGACTGAAAAAGAAAAAATGCATTAGATATTTAATGCATTCTGGCTAGAAAATGAGGAATTTAAAGATTTTTCTGAAAAATCTAATAAAGAAAAAAAATGGCCTCGTTGAATATACATATTTTTCTGAACGGCCTGGTTTTTAACACACTGTACTCACTGTCTTATTTAATAACCTTTTATTAAAACTTCAGCTCTGACACTTCTCAAACAATTTCAATCTGGACCTTTTATATAGCTTTTTTCCAGTTCTCAGAAGATTCCACATCTTTGTAGCTTTGCAGAGTACTTTGCTAAAATAAGCAATCACTTTCTCTGGGCCATTTTGTATCAGGAACAAAATTCCACATATACAGGAATTACTAGCGTCAGTATACACAACAAACATCTGATCAGGATCCGGATATGACAATATTGGAGGACTACAAAGCGCCTTCTTTAGTTCCTTAAAAACGGTTTCCCAGTCTGAGGACCATTCATATTGTTGCCGTTTTCAGTCAGTCGATGTAAAGGTCTTGCAATATCGACGAATCCTTTTATAAATCTTCTATAGTAACTACAGAGACCCAGAAAATTTTTTAGTTCATGCTTGTTTTTCGGTACTGGCCAACTTGGAATGGCTTCCATCTTCTCTGGATCGGTTCGTACACCAGCTTAGGTGATTTTATTCTCCAGGTATTTAACTTCTTTCTGAAAAATTGACATTTTTTCAGACCAAGCTTCAATTGTGCACTTCTCAGTTTTTGAAATACACCTTCGACATTTTTTGGGTGACCGTCAAGTGTTTTTTCCCAGAATTATGATGTCATTTAGGTAGACTAGGCATGTCTTTCAAGTGAGTCTATGTAAGGTTCGTTCCACTAAAAGTTCAAAAGTGGCTGGGGCAATGCATAAACTAAATGGCATAACATTAAATTGTCATAACCCCATAGACAACCTCATCTTAACGCTTCAGTACAAATAGAAGGAAAAAGTATAGACAGGGTGACTCATTTTAAATATCTTGGGTGTTATATCACCGAAAATCTAAACCCAGATAAAGAGATAAGGTGTAGAATAGAGACTGCTAGAGCAACTTTTCAAAAAATGAAACCACTTTTCTGCAATGATAACCTCAACCTAAAACTACGACAGAGAATGATAAGATCATACGTCTGGACAATGTTACTATATAGGGCAGAGATATGAACAATTAAGGCTGCCACGATTAATCGGTTGGAGGCTCTCGAAATATGGTTACACCGGCGAATGCTGAGAATACCTTGGACAGCTAGGCAGACCAACGAAATATTACTCAATAGTGCCGACACAACTCGTCGACTATTAAACACTGTGAAGTGTAGAAAAATCTCATATCTTGGACATATATTCAGAGGGGAGCGATATAGAATTCTTTAATTAATCATGGTGGGTAAAGTAGAGGGGTGGGAAGGAGACAGGCTTCCTGGTTGAGGAATATTCGTGAATGGATAGGTATACGTAGCGCGGGGGAACTCTTCCAGCTAGCGCAGGACCGTGAAAGACTTGCCAATGTAATTGCCAATGTCAGCGGGACCTGATATGGCACTTGAAGAAGAAGAACTACATTCCAGTAGAAAGACAGACTTTTTTATCCTCTGGATGAAGTTGTGCCTTCCAATAGCCACATTTAAGTCCAATGTGGAAAATAATTTTGATCCGGTTAAAGGGTCTAGAGTATTGTCAATATAAGGTAAAGGAAAACTGTCTTTTTTTGTGACGTCATTAAGTCTTCTGAAGTCAACGCAGAATCTAGTTGAGCCATTTTTTTTAAACTAATACAACTGGAGATGTCCACGGACTTTGAGAAGGTTCTATAATGCCTTGATTCTGCATATCTTTAAGCATCTTGTCCACCTCGTCACGTTTTGCTAGTGGTATTAGCCTTGGAACTTGTTTAACTGGAGTTGCTTCACCAGTATTTATTCCATGCTCGATTATATTGGTCCTTCCAGCTATCAGATAAAGAGAAAACATCCTGATTTATTCTTAAAAGATCTTCCAGTCTAGCCACCTGAACTTGATTCAATAACGGTGTCGATGTACTATCTAGATCTTGGAGTACCTTAGGCAGATAATTTTTCAGATTGTACCAGAATACCGGTAACTATCATGTCGACAGGTTGACAGGTAGTAATCTTATCACCTTTTCTGATCTGTTAAGGATAATTCTTCAAGTTCAACATCTTCACTAATATAGTGCTTCTTTTACTCTAAACCAATGTTCTCGCAGGAAGAATTCCTTCGTCTTCTTTGGAATCATCAAACTTTACTTTTACTACATATTCTGAAGGTTTTATTCTGGATCAGTCTTCTTGCAGGAAGAATTCCTTTTGCATACAAAGAGCAATCTTAAATTTGCTCAACCAAAACTATTTCATCTTCTTCGGAATCATAAAACTTTACATTCTGAACTTAGCGATAACATCGCATCTTCAAGTAGTACAAATTCCCGAATTGACACTTTACTATTTTTCGGTAGGTTCATAACAATTTGTTCGTTTCTAGTTTGCAGTACTCGTTCAGGAAGATCAAGAACAAGCTTCTGGTGTTCTATGATATCTAGACCTAGTATTACATCGTCCGAAATATCAGCAACAATAAATACTTGTCTGAAAGTGGTGCTTCCCAGGGTTATTTCAGCTTCATATATCTCTTTCACCGGTATAACTTCGCCATTGGCGGTTTGCAGGATATACTACTTTTCAGGAAAACCAATTTTACATTGAGCCGCGATGTTCGGCTTTAGAATGGAGTAAGTAGAACCAGTATCTAATACTATTTCACATATCTGACCGTATATCTCTCCGGGTACTACCAAGCTAGAACCATTGTTTTTCTGCCGGGATATCTTAATTGATATTGTTATTGAGGCTTGGTAGCACCTAGCAGCTTTCGCCCTTTAAGCTGGCTATTGGGAGTTTTCCTGGTTCTGATGACTGTCAGGAGCAATACTGTTAGTACAACTGCTTTATGTACATGCCCCTCTTGGCCACACTTCTAACAAAGAATTCTATTTCTGCCATGGAAGGTTGTTTTCGTTGTCATGTGTCTTTTGTTTATCCAAAATTCCTGCATCTCCCTCATTAGCTTCATGAATAATTCCTCGTTGGTCTTGCGATCATCCTGGAAAACGCTGATTCTTCTTATGATTCTTCCTTGGTTCCTTGAGGTCTGTTTGGTTATTTCAAACTGAAGGGCATAAGAAAGAGCCTAGGAAATTTTCTTCAGTCGGGCCATTCTTAGCGTTTGACTTGTTTTTGGGTTCCGTAAACCTTTGATAAAACTATTTACTGCTAACTCTTGCTTTATTTCTCCCTGATATGTTGGATAGGTCAAATTTATTAATCTTATTATATCCGCCTAGTATACTTGCAGACTTTCGTTGTATTTTTGTCTTCTTCCTTGAAGTTGGGCTTATAAGCTCCTTAGAGGTATGCTTCCTCATAACGCATCTCCAGAAAATTAACAATAAACTCGTAATCGTTGTGCTTTTTTTCATGAATGTTACGTAGAACCTCCAGAACTTCACCTCGTAGTGCTAGAACAAAAGCACGTGCCTTCTCCGGTGAACTCCAATTATTGCCGGTGGCGGCGGCTTCGAATTAACGGACATAGGTAAGCCAAGGTACTTTGCCGTCGAAGGTAGGTGACTTCGTCACACTAGTGGCAGGAACACCATCTACTCTTATTATACCTGTACTTGCTACCTTCTCAATTGGCCGCCGAGAGAAAGTTTTAAATGCGCTAGTGAATTCTAAGCCAAAATTAACCCAATGATCGGACGGAATACCTTGCTTTTTGTTAAAGGCTGCCGAAGTGTCCGTGCTCAACTGCTTTCTATGATATTCAACCAGTGCGTGCATTCGAATAAATTTCTGGACTATTGGAAGCTGGCAGCGATTAAAATGATATTCAAAAAGGATACATGAACACGACCGTCCAATCTAATTCATACTTTTGCTAAAGTTCTTGAAATAACAGTTTATATGGGATTTTTTTTACATTTAAAATTGACAGTTTCTCCCCTCCAGCATTTCATCTTGTCTTCTAAGAGCACTCTAATGAATCTCTCCTGTTTTATTTGGTCAATTTGTACTAAAATACTGAACTATCGGCAGCACGTGGTTGTCATTTACACCGACTTTACTAAGGCTTTCGACAAGTTGCACCATTCTATTCTCATGGATAAACTTTCAAAAATGGGTTTTTCTGAATCCTTTTGTAACTTTATCCAAGCCTAACAGCCAAATGTTTTTTAAATTAAAACGATACAACTTATTACCATTTATTACCACCAACAAAGCTCTCATGGGAGCAATTTAGTGCCATTGCTTTTTTTTATTTATCAACAATGTGTCTGACAGTTTACAAAGTCATGGTTTACTTTATGGGGATGATCTAAAAATCTTTAAAATTATTTAAATTGAACGATTGTTTTCAGCTTCAGTAAGATTTAGATTCTCTAAATAACTGGTGTCTCAAAAATAAACTACCTCCACTAAATGTAAGATTATAACTTTATCCCTAAATAAAACTATAATATGTCACTAATAACATATGCATTCGCAGAGAGTGCGTTTTGACTCTAAGCTTTTATTCCACATGCATGTTAACAGTATTAGTGAGTTATCTCTAAAGTACTAAAATTTATGATCCGAACCTGTGAGCTCTTAAAATTCTGTATTTTGTTTATGTATCATCTAGGCTGAAATATAAATTAGCTATTTAAAGCCCTTTTTATAACCAGTGTGTTAATAGTCTCGAAACAGTAAAAAAAATATTTCTTGAGTATGCCATGTTTAAGTCTGAAGGTATTTATCCTGATAGGCTTCTTCGTAGTTTGAAAGTTCCAGCATTCTTAGATAAAAAATCCTATTTAGGATTGATATTTTTATACAAATTAACTATGACTGATAACAGAATACACTGTTCGGAACTGCTAAATCAGATTACTACCTTCTGCTAATAATAATATAGTAATGTGATCACCAATGTTGAAAATAAATAAAGACTATAACAATCTTACTGCTACCTACCAATATTCCAAATCAATAAAAATTGTCAATTTGAAATATAAATTCCCAGATATATCGGCGGAATTTTAAACTTGCAGACTTTTTCGATGATAGAATGAAAAAAATTGCCTGTCGAACGACATCTATACATAAACAGGAGAAAATGCGAAATTTAAAAATTAAAATTTCAGTAAGAAATTAAGAAATATTTACTGCCGTAGAATTAGTTTAACAAGTTGCCTATATTTTCCCTCAGGCAGTTTTAGGAAAAAAAGACAATCTGTTTCCTGCAAATATAACTCTGGTTCTCCCTCCATACACGTGTTGACCACCCAATGACCTCATCAGAGATATGTCGCCAAGATATCAAACCTGCCGACTTTTCGATGTCAGACTGAAAAATGTCTCCGGTCAAATAACATCTTTACATAAACCGGAGTAGTGTGAAGCCTAAAAATTAACAGCCAGATTCGCTAAGAAGAATTAAGACTTAACCTCGATCTAGTTGCCATGAAATTTCAATCTCGTCGACCAATTTTGTTTTGCTTACGATCTTGTCATAATTTATATTACGTATGTCAACAATTAAATGATTATATATGGACATTAAGGATAAAAACCCAGCAATAAAGCCTTGAAATATGTAAGAGAAATAGTTGTATCCCGAAAACAAATAAAGTTCTCTATTTTTGACGGTTCAGTAATAAAACAAAATGATTTTCTTATGCTTCCATTTTTAGGGTTTAAAACTCGATTGGCTTATTGTTGCTCTTGCCAGTTTAAGCCCTATGCTGTCAATTTAGGATGGTTTTAAATTTAAACCACGCTAGTAAATCTGGCTGTAAAATTTTTATACAAATTCAAGAAATTTTTACTGACGTAGAATTAGTTTAACAAGTTGCCTACACTGTTAAAAATAACCTTAAATTTAATGTACATTCATTAATTAAATTAATTTATACCTTAAATCGTGAATAAGTTACATGTTCTTTGAAATTAAAGCTTTATCCATTAAATTTAATTGAATGTTGCCTTAAATTTCAATAAAGTAACTGAAAACATACCAAATTTAATGTAAAATGACACCAAATTTAATGAAAAAAATTATTAAATTTAATACACTAACATTAAATGCATTTAATCGGTTTATGAAATTTGCTTGTAGCACATTACATTAGAAATAATGTCAAGGTTTTTTTCAGTGTATATTTTCCCTCGGGCAGTTATAGGAAAAAAAGGCAGTTTATTTCCTGCAAATATAATTCTGGTCCTCTATCCATACGCTTTTTGACCACCTAATAGTCCATCAGTGGAGATGAAACTAACCAAGAGTCTCATATTCATAGAAAATAGCTGTGTGTATAAAATATAAATTTCAAGATATTCAGCTTGCCGACTTTTCGATGTCAGACCGAAAAATGTTGCCGGTCAAACTATACCTTTACATTTACCCAAGTAGTGCGAAGCTTAAAAATTAACAGCCAGATTCACTAAGATGATTTAAGATTTAAACCCGATCTAGTTGTCATGAAATTTAAATCTTCTAGTCGGTTAGTTTTGTTTTGCTTATGATATTGTCATAATTTGTATTACATATGTCAACAAATAAATGCTTATATAGGTATATTAAGGATAAGAACTTTTCGATAAAGCATTGAAATATGTAAGAGATATAGTTGTACCCCGAAAATAAATAAAGTTTTTCATTTTTGCCAGTTTAATAATGAAATACAATGATATATTTACGCTAGTATTTTCAGGGTTTACAACTTGATTGATTTATTGTTGCTCTTATCAGTTTAAACCCTTTGCTATCAGTTTTAAATTTAAATCATGTTAGTGAATCCAACTGTAAAATTTTAGTAAGACATCTTTACTGCCGTAGAATTAGTTTAACTAGTTGCCTGTATTCTCCTTCGGGCAGGTAAATTGTCTAAATAAAGAAAAATATAAGCAAATTGTTAAACTAATTCTACAACACATAAGATATCCTCATTTCTAACTGGAATTTGAATTTTTGGATGATTTGCTATTGGCTGATATTTGTAACATATTTGACCGTAATTATAAACTATTTTCTAGTATCCTTGTTATTTTTATATGCCTTCCAAATGGATATTTTTGTTAGACCTTATTTCTAAATTTAATAAATTGATTTTCTTCGATAGCGTCGCAAATATACATTTTATCAATAACTTTAGGTTCAGGCGAAAATCAAGGGCAATAGTAATTATTCAGAAGCAGTAAGAAAAGAAAAAATTAGGACCGATAACAAGCAAAGTAAGTAAAATCGTGGATTTTTTAAGCAATCTTGGTGATTTTTATACGTTTTTAGAATCAAATCCGCCCTACGGCGTAAAAATGAAGTGGACCGAAGAAAACCATTTATGTGTGACGTGGTTTCATCCCAATGCAACCGGGGGCACTATCTCCAGTTTTAGAATTCATGTTAACGGGATAAAATATGAATATGAAATAGATTCAGAAAATAATTATTATTTAGTTTACAATTATACGGTAAGTTAAAAATTTATGATTAAATTTTGCAAAAAAAACTGCCCGAGAGATTCAAAAATAAATTGGAAACTGGTTTAAATTTCAAACAGTATAATAATTGTAGATTTACTGATTTATTTAGCCCTTTTTAAACTGGTGTCGACACCGTAACGATGAAAGGGTATTTTTTCAATTAATTTTAGGATACCTGGTATTTTTAACCGACTTAACTTTTGTGTCATATTGTGTTTTTTACATAGTTTTTTTTATCTATGTTCCATTTCTTTTTACGTTAGTTCAGGTTAGTTTTGAAGCAATTTTGTATAAAAATTAAATTTGACGCCGACTTTAAAGAAGTGGTAATTAAATGAGTAACTTTACAATTATTGAACTACAAATAAATTACTTCATTTTTTTAGTTTTAAACTGGTCTTTAAAATAAATGATCCTAATGATATTACACAAATGCATGAAAAACGTAAAGAAAGCGATAGCTAAAAAATATATGAAGCTAGCTAACACACCATTATGTTATTGTTTTTTCCGCTTTAACAAAAAATTATTAGAAAAAATATTTCAACGAAACCAACTCTTAGGTATATCTTACACTATGCTAAAAAGTTCACTTATCAACAATTTGTTTAATAATATTTAGCCTCCTTGCATAAATCAAGCGAAGAAATATTATATGGAATTCCTTTGGTAGTATTTTTAATAATATACTGAAAACAACATCAAAATATATTCAAATGAATTCGATTAAAAATTTCACTAAGCAACAAATCTTTTTAGTTTTCCACCCTTGCAATAAAGCTATATTTTTATGGAATCAGCCCGGAGAACACAATAGAATGTTCGGAGAATTTCATCAAGACATCTCAGTCCCGTCAAAAATTATGTGTAAAAATATTAAAAAAAATATGCATATCGTATTGACAACCTCCCTGTTTTAAAGTCGTTTATTATCATGATAAAAAAATTATCATATCATAATACGGGGAATATATTGGAAATCTCTATATATGCAACAAATAAAAGCATTTTGATAAGTTTATAACTGTCGATGAACAGCTTTATATTTACTTTATTTGCAACCGATAAAAGCGATTTTTTAAGGGTTAATGACCAGATGTTGGGGTACATCGTAGAGATGTCGGTAACCAAAAGCTCTCCACAGGGATAACTTCTATCCTCTCCGGTGAGATCAGAGAATTGATCGAACTTTCGATAAAAGACCAATCAAAGCTATTACACCCAGGAAAATGCTGATAATCTAGTAATACTCATCATGGGGAATTACGACAAAATATTATAAGAATTCATACAGGGAGCTCTGCCTGTAGTGAATAGGTGATGCACTTAATCCATTTACTTAAGGAAAAAAGCTTGGTCAGTCAAAATTCCAAGCAATCTAATAAAACATCTCCACAAAATGGGCATTTAAAAAGAAAAATCAAACATTTTCAACATTTGCGCAAAGTGAATGTTGTTCTAAATAGAAGTTTAACTACAAATTCTTGACAAATGAAATTGAACATGTTAAAAATCTCTACGAAGCACAAACAACGTCCAACTAATTATCACTTTAACTTGTTTACTAATGTGTTCAACATCATGAAATTTCACATGGTTGTTACAGCTTTGCCAAATTTTTAAAAATGAACTATGCGATTCAATAAATATCTACGGCTAAAATTCATAAATTCTATTCATTTGCTGATAGAAGGTACTTTTTACTTTCCAAAATATTCAGCTTGATACTTGTATAGTACCACACTACTTTTAATCAAAATAAATACATTTGCTTGTAGGTAAAAAATCATCTAACTTTTCCCGACTTCTACAATGTCGAAATTGTAGCCTGTAACAAAGCTGGGGAATCTAATAAGACGTTAATAAGGGAAGTCAGTCCGCCACCAATCCCTGAAGAGTCCATTGAGAAAATTGAAGCAAAAGGGGAACATATATCTGTACTATTCAAGAGTATGAAAAAATATAAAATTGTTTTTAAACGATTTCTCTACGTGTTAATAACGGTATGTATTAAGTTTTTTTCCTACCAATATCCAGTTAAACGCGTTAAATAGCGTTAAATTAAATACAATAAATTTTTTTCGTTAATAAATAACAAATTACTAATTACCAAATATTCCTTAAGTAATGAATTATATATATATATATATATATATATATATATATATATATATATATATATATATATATATATATATATATATATATATATATATATATAATTTTGTAAATCGCAAATTTAGTAACGTCTGGAATATATATATATATATATATATATATATATATATATATGTAATGATTAACATATAATTTTTTAAATCGCAGGTTTTAGGTTTATTTCCTACGAGTTCATAATTTATTTAGTTAATTTTACCTTTGTTAATTTCCTCAGTATACTTTGAGAGCTTGTCGACGCAACTTGAATTAGTTTGAAAAGTAAAGTTGACCATAGAAATCTTTTAAAATAATCGAGTGTGTTCAATAATACAATGTGTGTTCAAAAATCGGCTGCCCGTAACAAATTGGTGTACATTAAGCCAGGATGTTCGGCTTTACAATGGTGTGAGTAGAACCAGTATCTAATACCATTTTACATACCCGACCGCATACCTTTCCGGGTAATACCAACCATTGTTGTGCAGCCGGGATGCCTTAATTGTGATTGTTGGTGGGGCTTGGTAGCACCTAGCTAACGTTCGCCCCTTTAAGCTGGCTACTGGGAGTTTTCCTGATTTTGACCGCTGTTTGTTGTTGATGCTGACGCTAGTAACTCATCTATAGTTGGAATTTTGTCCCAAATACAAAATGGCCAAGAGAAAGTGATTACTTATTTTAGCAAAGTACTCTGCAAAGCCGAGCAAAATTATTGTGTAACAAGAAAAGAACTACTCGTCATTATAAGGACATTGGAACACTTTCACAAATATCTATATGGTCAAAAATTTCTTCTACGATTAGACCAAGCATCATTAAAATGGATTTTACAATTTAAAAACCCTGAAGGTCAAATGGTACGATAGTTACAACGCATGCAAGAGTACGATTTTAAAATTGAACATAAAAAAGGCTTGAACCACAAAAATGCAGACACTTTGTAAAGAAGACCATGTCCAGAAGAATGCAAGCTCTGTAACAGGCACGAAGGGCGAGCAAATCCTGACGATTTCTATTGGCGAAGGACACAACTACAATGCTCTTTGGATTGGGATCTCAAAACCATCTCCAAAGAACAACAAGGAGATCCAGATATTAACCTTATCATTAAATTAAAGAATAATAAGTCAAATCGACCCACTTTTCAAGAAATCTATTCAAAACCTTAAAAAGTGAAAGGTTACTAAGCCTTTAAAAAGAGAGCTCTGATGGCAAAGACTACAAATACCAGACTATTTTACCCACCAAAAGGATTCCAGAAGTACTGCAAGCTTTACATAATGGTGTAGGTGGCCGACACTTAGGGGTTATGAAAATTGTTGAAAAAGTTCCAGAGAGGTTCTCTTGACTGAAGAGCCGGGCAGATGTAGAAGATTGGTGCAAAACCTGTACCGACTGTGCTGCCAGTAAATGACCGAAGACCCGTAGCCATGGAAAAATGAAGCAGTACAATATAGGAGTACCTTTTGAAAGAATTGCAAGAGACATAGCAGGACCACTTCCTATTAGTAAATACGGTAATCGCTATATTTTGGTAGCTAAGGATTACTTCAGTAAATGGCGATACCAAATCAAGAAGCTACCACTATTACCGAAATATTGTGTGAACAGTGGATTTGCGGATATGTGGTGTCAGGAAAGATACACTCTGATCAAGACAGAAACTCTGAATCTGACGTTTTTGCGAACCTTTGCAAGCTTCTGAAAATCCACGAGACTAGAACAACACCCCTCCATCCACAATCAGATGGAATGATTGAGAGATTTAATAGAACGCTGCAGAATTACATCAGAATACAAGTAAATGAACAACAAAATGATTGGAATAAATGCATTAAGCCATTTTTACTAGCCTATTACTCAATCATTCACGAAACTACTGGAAAAACATTTGCTAGCATAATTTTTGCAAAAGAATTACGTCTTCCAGTCGATTTATGAACTGAACGTCCACCCAATTCTGAAGCAACTTGGGAAAACTCACCCAAGCAACTCAGGAAACAGCTTCAGGTCTTACACGAAAAGAAAATTAGAAACCAAAAGGCTATATAAAGGGTCCAGATCGGCTTTCGTGGACAGTATAGTTTGAGAGCTTGTCGATGCAATTTGAATTAGCTTGACAAATGTCAAAATCAAGGTTGACAATAAAAAGCTTTTGAAATAATAGAATGTGTTCAATAATACAGTATGTGTAAAATAATCGGCCTTCAGGAACAATATATATATATATATATATATATATATATATATATATATATATATATATATATATATATATATATATATATATATATATATGAAGTAAAATGCGAACAGTAAATGCAAACTTCTCTCCATCCTAGCCTTTCTATGTTAGAGGTTGCACAGTTAGAATAAATTGTAATAAAATGCAATTTATCCCATTCTACCATCATTGAGATGATGGCCCACCTGTACCACCATACCGAGAAGAAAGTCAAAACTTACCCTTCCCGCTACAGTGATACGGCAGAGGTACATGTTTCGTCTCTACTAGACTCATCAGGGTACCGACATGCACCTGGCTGTGCAAAGGACAGATCGGAAGGAAGCATGCAAATACTGAACGCGGCTTCGCCGACTTCCCGCCGGATGGCAAATATATGTTTATGCGGCTTTCACGGATTCCCCCGTGTGAGATGCAATAGCAGTGGATATATCCACATTATGCCGTTGTAGTGCTGAAATCACATTCAGCAAACATACAACTATATGCAGCTCCGTATTTGAATGAAGTAAAATGCGAACAGTAAATGCAAACTTCTCTCCATCCTAGCCTTTCTATGTTAGAGGTTGCACAGTTAGAATAAATTGTAATAAAATGCAATTTATCCCATTCTACGATCATTGAGATGATGGCCCACCTGTACCACCATACAGGTGTAAGGGTAAGTTTTGACTTTCTTCTCGGTATGGTGGTACAGGTGGGCCATCATCTCAATGATGGTAGAATGGGATAAATTGCATTTTATTACAATTTATTCTAACTGTGCAACCTCTAACATAGAAAGGCTAGGATGGAGAGAAGTTTGCATTTACTGTTCGCATTTTACTTCATTCAAATACGGAGCTGCATATAGTTGTATATTTGCTGAATGTGATTTCAGCACTACAACGGCATAATGTGGATATATCCACTGCTATTGCATCTCACACGGGGGAATACGTGAAAGCCGCATAAATATATATATATATATATATATATATATATATATATATATATATATATATATATATATATATATATATATATATAATTAATATATAATTTTTTAAATCGCAAATTTAGTAACGTCCGGAACAATATATATATATATATATATATATATATATATATATATATATATATATATATATATATATATATATATATATATATATATATATATAATAATTAATATATAATTTTTTAAATAGCAAATTTAGTAACAACCTTCAGCACAATAGTACTATAACACAAACCTCTTAAATTTCAATGAATGCTAAAAAAAAATTCCGACCAAAAAATTGATATTTTCGTTGTTTTATTATATTTGTTATTATTCCAATAATTAGTTAGCAATATGATTAACTTCTTAATCAGCAATATGGTTACTTTTTCGTTATTCTTGACCCAATAACTGAGTTTTCTGGTTTCGCTAGAAAGTATAGTAAAAAAATATGTTAACCAAAAATAATTTACTAATTTCAAGGTACAAAACATCTCAAGTTACAATCAATTTTAAAAATCGTACAAGTTTTTTGATGGCTAATAATGATCCCCGCATCTAATTATTCCCTCGTGTTCTTCTTACATTTGGTAACTATTTTGAGTGTTCCCTAACTGCTAAAAACCAAGCTTGTTGTTGCCTGTCGTTTCGGGTAAAGAGATGATTGTACTCTCGAACAAGAGCCGCTCCCCGTTCTGAGATGTTATTGACTACTCCTAAATTCGCAATATGTGCGATGTCCCATGTAATATGCCAGATGGATGGCCAAAGCTATCTTTTCCGAAATAAATTTTCTTAGGCAAACTCAGAGAAAGAATCAGTTAAGCGGATTTGTATTTTTATAGCATCAGTCTACGTATTTTGATGATACAATGCACCATTTGTTATTCAAGAACCCTGGAATGATTTGATATTTCTAAAAAAATTGGAAATGTCCAAAAAAGTTGAAAAAAATATTGCAAATATAACGATTAAAAAAGTTTTCTTTACATTTATGGTATCTTGCAAAAGGAACTATTGGCCGCTCTTGTAGATGATCAAATTCCATTTTCAACAAAAAAAAATCAATTGTGAAAATGTTAAATGTTACTAATAATAGAGAAAATTCAAAAGACTCAAGGAAAAATTAGAGAGGGGAAAAGATCAAAGACCTTAAACTGAAGTTACTAATTTTTGACTTAGTTGGCTTTAAAAATGTTTCCTTCTTGCAACAAAATGTCAGAAAATAGACCACTAATTAAAATTACAAAAAATTTCGAATTTGAGGGTAGTAAATGACATAGTAATTGGGAGTGGCTCTTGCTCAAGAGTATAATCATTTCTTTACCAAAAATGGAAACCAACTACAAGTTTTATCTTTAACAGTAAGCAATCTTCGAAAAAAGTTACCAGGTTTAGGAAGAAGTACTGTCATGAAGATTTGGAAATAATTAAATATGGGGATCGTTATTAATCACTAAAATATTTGTACTTTTTTAACATTGATTTCGATGTTGAGTATCACGAAATCAAAAAATTGTCTTTGGTTAACTTAATTTTTTTTATAATGTCTAAACCAACAACGAAACTCAATTATTTGTTCAAGAGCAACGAAAAATAATACATAAATGCCATCATATGGCTAACTAATTATTGGAGTAATAACAAAATTGCGAGCCCTTTCAAAGAAACCTCGAATAATGAAAATATAAAATTTTTTTATCGGAAAAATTTTTCACAGCAATCTTTTGAAAGTGGGGATGTTTTCGTTATAACATTATTGTTTCTAGACTTATACTGAAGATTTTTACCCAATTTGCGATTTAAAAAATTATGGCTAATATTATTTATTAATTAAGCAATATTTTGGTAATTTGGTATTTATAACAGTAAAAAAATTATTGTATTTAACTTAATGTTATTTGACTTTGTGCTGTTCAATGATGTTACGTGTGAAATTTCAGATGTCTATCTCAATATTTGTGGCAAATTAAAGTTTTTTTTTCAGTAGATGTATTTCAGGTTAGCGATTTTGCAATAATAAACAATCGATTTGAGCAACCTAAAACATCACTGATTTTTCTCGAAATTTCGAGAAACATTTTTTTTCGACGCTTTTAAAGATTTCGATGACGATGATCATGGGGGACTTTAACGCCAAAATTGGCCGTGGCGCTGAAGGAGACAACATAGGTGCATGCGGTCTTGGTGCAAGAAACAACAGAGGAGATAGACTGGTACAATTCTGCGTGGAGAACAGCCTGTTGCTGGCCAACACCTTCTGTAAACAGCATCCCAGAAGGTTGTATACTTGGAAGTCACCTGCAGACAGAGAAGGAAGAATTGTCAGGAATCAAATTGATTTCATTCTACTCCACCTAAACTTTAAGAAGTATATGAAATCTGTAAAGACCTACCCTGGAGCAGACATTTGTAGCGACCACAATCCAGTTGTAATGGACTTTAGACTCAAACGATTCCTGAAAGTTAAAAGGGAAAAGGTAGCAAGAAAAATAGATATCGCACAATTGAAAAACCCCATAAAAAAGAAAGAAATTAGTCTCAAGATCGAGAAAGAAATGGAAACAATGGAGAAATCGGTACGGAGAGAGGACGTCGAAGGAACATGGAATGTTTTAAAAACTAAAATAACAAATATTCAAGAAGAAGACATTGGATTTACAAAAAACAACAGAAAGCAAGAATGGATAACGCAAGAAATCATAGACCTCATGAATGAAAGAAGAAAACACAAAACAAACCCAACAGAATACAAGCAACTCAATAAAATCATTAGGAAAAAGTGCAGGGAAGCTAAAGAAGATTGGATGTCAACAAAATGTCAAGAAATCGAACAACTTCAGAAAAGATATGACACCTTTAACGTCCACAAGAAAGTAAAAGAAATGACAGGCAGACACAGAAAGCGGCAAGAAACAATTTTAAGAGGGAATAATAACGAGGTAATTCTGGGGACAGTAGATAAACTAGAGAGATGGAAAGAATACATTCAAACACTTTTCGATGATGATAGACCCAGTGTTCCACCACCCACAGTCAGTCAAATAAATGAAAAAGCCCAGAAATAACTAAAGAAGAAGTTCGCCATGCAATAAAAGCACAGAAAAATGGTAAAGCTACCGGTCCAGACAAAATCAACGTCGAAATACTTAAATTAATTGCAGACAACGAAAGCAAAAGCCTAGACTTGTTAACATCATTATTCAATAACATATACAACTCCGGCAAAATACCATTAGACTGGCTAAAGTCAACATTTATAACACTGCCAAAAAAACCTAATTCCTCACAATGCGATGATTACCGGATAATAAGTCTGATGTCTCATGTCCTTAAAACTTTTCTCAGAATCATCCATACACGAATTTACAGGAAGTGCGAAGATCAGATGGATAACACTCAATTCGGATTTCGAAACGGAATGGGAACACGAGAAGCTCTTTTCTCCCTAAATGTAATGACACAACGCTGCAGAGACATGAACGTGGATGTATATGCATGTTTTATAGACTATCGAAAGGCATTTGACTGCGTTAACCATCAAAAGATGATTGAAATTCTGAGAACAACCGGCGTCGACGAACAAGACCTACGCATTATCTCAGAACTCTATTGGCACCAAACGGCAACAGTCGAAGTAGAACAAACAACATCCGGAGATATGTGGATTAGACGGGGAGTCCGACAGGGCTGCGTGCTATCTCCGCTCCTGTTTAATCTGTATTCCGAGTCCATATTTAAAGAAGCACTAGACGATGCCCAAGGTGGAATCAAGTTTAACGGAACTATGATCAACAACATTCGGTATGCTGATGATACCGTCCTAATAGCAAACAGCGTACAAGAGCTACAAAGCATAATAGATTCCGTAGTACATCATAGCGAAATGTTCGGCTTACATCTAAACGTCTCTAAAACCAAAATAGTGGTATTTTCAAATGCGCCAATAAATGTACGTCTGCATGTCAAGGGACAAACAATAGAACAGGTAACATCAATGAAATATCTAGGAGTTAATATCAACAGCCAGTGTAACCCGAAGAAGGAAATTTTATCGAGGATCGAACAAGCGAGAAAAACACTAATGAGCATGAAAACATTTTTTACAAGATCAGACCTTAGTCTAGAGCTCAGAACTCGTATGGTCAGATGCTACGTTTTCTCTACCTTACTCTACGGATGCGAAAGTTGGACAATGGACCCACAAACAGAAAAAAGAATAGAGGCTTTTGAAATGTACATATATAGGCGGATGTTGCGAATTTCATGGATGCAAAGGATCACTAACAACGAAGTACTCCAACGCATGAATAAACAAAAAGAACTGCTAAACACCATTAAAGAGAGAAAAATTCAATACTTGGGTCATGTGCTGAGAGGTCAAAGATATGAGCTACTTCGACTCATTATAGAGGGTAAAGTTCAGGGTAAACGATCAGTAGGAAGACGCCAGAATTCATGGTTGAAAGACCTGAGGAGATGGTTTGATCGCTCATCTACAGACATATTTCGTGCTGCAGCTTCCAGAGCCACAATTGCCATTTGGATCGCCAACCTTCGGAAGGAGAGGGCGCAATAAGAAGAAGAAAGATTTCGATGTATCGCATATAAATTTCTATTTTTTTTATCACCTTAATGAAGACTTTTTGATATCACCCTGTCAAATATAATTCGAACTATGCAAAAAACAGTTATTGTCGCGCATAACAACAATCTATCTCGATATTTTAAAACACTATGAATTTAAATGTGATATGACGTATTTAGTATATTGTTCTGGACGGCCGGTCTTTAAACATATTGTATTATTTTATAACCTTTTATTTTCGAAATTCTAGAAACTTCTCGAACAATTCAAGTTACATCAACGAGTTCTCAAAACTAACTGTTCATGATACCAGAAGATTCCCGAATCTTCTTCTAAAAGGATATTCATACTACATGATTTAATAGAAACAAGAAAAAGGAATAAAATCTGGCAATTTTTAGATGTGTCATAGACATTCCATGTCGAAAATAAGGAAATTACTAAAGATAAATTAATTAAATAAATTATGAACTCATAGAAAATAAACCTAAAACCCTACAAACTACAAACACAAACTAATACTATAAAATATGTACTGCTGTAACGTCCATTACATTGCCCCCTTTTAAGCCTTGATCATCTGAATCAACCTTCTTAATCTTGATAATGGGCCAATCGGTCAAGATGCACGACTTTCATTTTCGTATGAGGGCTTTTCTGAGTTCAGTACACCAGATCATTTAGTCAGGGCACTACGTTGTACGGACCTTCCCAAGAGTTTTGAAGCTTTGATGAACGCCCTTTGGGTCTTTTCGAATTGTACAACTAAACTTTTTCACCAACCATGAATCCACCAGTAATGGCTTTGAGGTCATAGCGAGTCCTCTTTCTATCGCTTTCTATTTGTAATTTTTGACAGACTTCTTCAGGTAAGACTTGAAGCTGCTTTCTAAGTTGGTTAGTGTAGTCTTTCCAAGTCTTGCCAAGTATCGGGTGGACTTCTAGTAAGCAAATCGACTGGTAGACGTAATTTTTTTCCAAAAATTATGCTAGCAGGTGTTTTTCCAGTGGTTTCGAGAATGGCTGAACGATAGGCTAGTAAAAATGGCTGAATGCATTTATCCCCGTTAATTTGTTATTTATTTACTTGTATTATAATGTAATTCTCCAGCGGTCTGTTAAATCTCTCAACCATTCCATCTGACTGTAGATGTAGGGGTGTTGTTCCAGTTTTATGGATTCTCAGAAGCTTGAAAAGTTTCGTAAAAACTTCAGATTCAAAGTTTCTGCCTTGATCAGTGTGTATTTATCTTAGCACCCAATATCTACAAATCCACTGTCCAAACAATATTTCAGCAACGGTGATGGCTTTTTGATTTGGTATTACATAGACTTCTTGCCATTTACTAAAGTAATCCATAGCTACCAAAATATAGCGATTCCCGGATTAACTAACAGGAAATGGTCCTGGTACGTCTACTGCAATTTTTTCAAAAATATCCCTATATTATACTACTTCATTTTACCATGACCACAGGTATTTCGTCCTTTACTGGCAGCACAGTGAGTACAGCTTTTGCATCAAACTTTTACATTTAAGCGGCTGTCCAGTCAATAAAACCTCTCTCGAACCTTTTCAAGTGTCCGCCTTTATGTAAAACTTGCAGTACTTCTGAAACCTTTTTAGTAGCTAATATAGTCTGGTATTTGTAGTCTTTACCATCAGAGCTTCCCCAAACTATTTTCAATAACCTTCTACTCTTCGAGATTTTGATAAGATTTCTTGAAAAGTGGTCGATTTGACTTATTATTCATTAATTTAATTTGATGATAATGTGAAGATCAGGATCTTCTTGCTGTTCATTGAAGTTGATTTTGGAATCCCAATCTAAAGAGCATTGTTATTGTGTCTGTCGGCAATAGAAATCATCAGGATTATCTCGTTTTTCGTGTCAATTACAGTGCTTGCATCCTTTTGGACATTGTATTCTTGACAAAGCGTATGCATTTTTGTGATTCAAACATTTTATATGTTCAATTATCAAATCATGCACCTGCAAGTGTTGTAATCATCGTACTGCTTACTTTCAGGATTTTTCAATATGTAAAAGCCACTTTAGTAATCCGTGGTTTGTTCGCAGAAGAAATTTTTGGCCATATAGATATTTATGGAAGTATTCCAATGTCTTTATATTGGCGAGTAGTTTTTTCTTGTTACACAATAATTCTCAGCTTTGCAAAGTATTTTGCTAAAATAAGTAATCACTTTGCCTTGGTCATTTTGTATCTGGGAAAAAATACCACCTATAGAGGAGTTACCAGCGTCAGTATTTACAACAAATAATCTGATCAGGATCAGGATATGGTAGGATTACAAAGTGCCTTCTTTATTTCCTTAAAAGCAATTTCCCAGTCTACGGACCATTCATATTTGTTTTAAAGTCAGTCGATATAAAGGTCTTTCAATATCGGCGAATCCTTTTATGAATCGTCTATAGTAAGTACAGTGACCCAGAAAACTACTTAGTTCATGTTCCTTTTTTGGTACGGACCAACCTTGAATGACTCCCGTCTTCTCTGGATCTGTTCGTACACAAGCTTGTGTGATTATATGCCTCAGGTATTTCACTTCTTCCTGAAAAATTGACATTTCTTCGGACTGAGTTGTAATTGTGCACTTTTCAGTTTTTGAAATACATCTTCGACATTTTTCAGGTGATTATCAAATGTTTTTCCCAGAATTATGATGTCATTTAGATATACTAAGCATATTTTCCAAGTTAGTCCATGTAAGATTCGTTCCATTAAACATTCAAAAGTGGCTGGATCATTGCATAAACCAAATGGCATAACATTAAATTGCCATAGCCCTATTCCAGTAGAAAAGGCGGACTTTCCTTTATCCTCTGGATGAAGATGTATAATAACCACTTTTTAAATCCAGTGGAAAAACCATTTTGCCCCAGTTGAAGGGTCTGGAGTATCATCAACACGACATAAAGGAAAACTGTCTTTCTTTGTGACGTCATTAAGTCTTCTGAAGTCGACACAGAATCTAGTTGAGCCATCTTTCGTCTTAACTAATACAACTGGAGACGTCCATGGAATTTGGGAAGATTCTATAATGCCTTGATTTTGCATGTCTTTAAGCATCTTGTCCACCACGTCACGTTTTGCTCGACTATTTTGTTCCTTTCCAAATCGTTATCAGATAAAGAGGAAACCTCTTAATTTCTACTTAAAGATCTTGCAGTCTAGCCAGCTGAACTTGATTCAATAGAGGTGTTAATGTTTTTAGGTCTTGGTGTGCCTTAGGTAGAGTAGAAGGTAATTTTTCAGGTTATAAAGGGATACCGAACTATCATATCGACAGGTAGACAAGTAGCAATCTCGTCAAATTTTCTGATCTGTTGAGGATAATCCTTCAACATCTTGAAAAATATAGTGCTTGTTTTATTCTAGAGTACTGGAAGAATTCCTTCGTCTTCGGAATCATCAAATTTTACTTTTAATACATATTCTCAACTTAGCGGTAACATCGCATCTTCAAGAAGTACAACTCTCCGGATCGACATCATTTTTCAGTAGACTCATAACAATTTCTTCATTTCTACTTCGCAGTACTCGTTGATGGAGATCAAAAACAAACTTCTAGTATTTCATGATGTTTAGACCTAGTTTTACGCCGTTCAAAATATCAAAAACTAAAACTATATGTTTGAAAGTGGTGCTTCCCAGGGTTGTTTTGGCTTTATGTATCCATTTTACAGATATTATTTCACCATTGACGGTTTGTAGGAAATTATGAATCTCCGATGGACAAATTTTACATTGAGCTAAGATGATCGGCTTTAAAATGGTGTGACTAGAACCAGTATCTAATACTATTTCACATTTCCGAGTACTACTAATCTGTAACCATTATCTTGCAGTCAGGACACCTTAATTGTTATTGTTGGTGAAGCTTGGTAGCACCTAGCCAGCTTTCGCTCTTTTAAGCTGGCTAGGTGCTAACTATCTCTAGTTTTGATAATTTTCTGTTGCATTTCTTGTATTATACGCTTCATCTCTTCTTAATTTTTTAAATGTTCTTTTTCAGTTCTTGTTTCATACATTCTTGATTTGTCTTAAGTTCTTGTCTCATGTCATCAAGGCATGTTTTAGTTCTTGTTTTGTACTTTCTTGATTTTTCTTATTGTGTTCTTTCAACTATTGATTCGTATATTCTTGGCTTGTTTTCCATGTCATCAATTCTCGTTTTATATCGTCTTGATTTTTCGTCATATCTCCTTTCAATTCTTGTTTAATCTCTTCTTCATATCTTCTGGCATGTTTTCATGTCTCTTATCATCATGAGTTCAGTTTAGTTTTTTCTTTTTTTCTTTATTCTCTTCTGGATTTGATTCCATTTCCGACACCAATTTATTTCAAATGGCCGGTCTTTATACACACTGTATTCTTTTACAACCTTTTATTCAAAATTCTGACAACCTGTCAAACAGTTCAAGTTGTATCAATGAGATCTCAAAACTAATTGTCCACAAAAAACGATATGGAGACTTTATATACCCTTTTTGCCGATACCAGACAATTCCCGAATCTTCTAGAAGGATTTCCATACTACATGGTGTAATAAAAACCAGAAAAAAGAATAATCTGGTAGTTTCTAGATCTTCTGTCATAGACGTCATAGGCAAACTGAATTTTCTAAAAAGTTCCAGACCTTCTTTAATAGACGTCTCATAAGAAAATTAATAGAGGTTAATTAAATAAATTATTAACTCATACAAATTAAACCTAGAATCCTAAAAACTACAAACACAAACTAATACTATGAAATATGTAGTGCTATCTATAAAGTCTGTTACAGTATTATAATTCCCTCGAATTATTATTATATTTTCAAAATAACAAACAAAAACAAATATTTATTATTCAAAATGATTTTATTGTTTTTCAAAATATTCTTTACGATCAATACACTTTTGTATGCTTTTGAACCAATATGAAAAGCA
The DNA here is from genome assembly GCA_034092305.1 of Diaprepes abbreviatus. Taxonomy (NCBI): domain Eukaryota; kingdom Metazoa; phylum Arthropoda; class Insecta; order Coleoptera; family Curculionidae; genus Diaprepes; species Diaprepes abbreviatus. The sequence goes on from JASJET010000290.1 coordinate 1,432,622, forward strand.
TTTTGCCACTGTGAAGATGGTATTCCCAAAGCATGGTTTTTAAACACATCAACCGCCTCTTCTGGCATCAAAAATCGTTGTTCATTATCTAGGGGAACAAAAAGAAATCATTGGTTGCCAAACCAGGGCTTTAAGGGTAATGACCTCAAACAATTATAGTGTTTGCGGTAGTCCAAGAAAGGATAGTATCGACTATTCATTCGTTAAAGAACAAACGCTCCTCCGGTCTCGATAGCGTAATTCCTTATATTAAGTAAACAAGTGACTTTCAGAGGATATTTTTTCTCAAATACTTGAGCAGGTGGCAATAATGACAATACATAAAAGGAATGTGCCTCATAACCCAGACAATTGCAGGCAAATATCCATCCTGAGTGTATTTTGTAAGGTGTATGGTTTCATTCTGTAGCTTGTTTAATTTTGAAATATTAAATTAAATTTATGTTGGATATTACGACAAGTAACATCTTATGATACCAATTATACCAATTGTTTTTTCTAGCTTTAAGATATATATATATATATATACATATATATATATATATATATATATATATATATATATATATATATATATATATATATATATATATATATATTACTTTATTGTATATTATTGAAGAAACCGATGCTGAAGTGTTAGTCTTATGGCCAATAAATTATTTTATTTCATTTCGTGTGGAAAATGATCTGTCGTATCCATCTTGTTTTATTCAATTCACCGAAGACTTCATGTAAACAAATGGTTGTGTATCAATCAGAACTGACCGTTCTCCGCTTCTCTAAGGGCATGGTTAGGGCGTCGTCAATTTTTCTGACAAAATAGGCTACCAATTTTTTTCCAAATGTTTCGTGTGCGAGTAACTTTTGTTGCTGTTAGCTCAGCATAGAAGACCTATACAGTCGATTTCTGTTCACTTTCGAACTCTTTTTGAAGCACCGCTATCTTATTTTTTAAGCATTTCTTAGCACCAATCGACATGCACCTTTTTAGAGTGATTTTCAAATTATAGGAGATCCAAACACAACTTGGCTTCTTCACGGCGAAATGTTCATGAAATTTATTATGCAGTATGTCCCAAGTGGAACCGCAGCGATCAATTTCTCGGAAAATAAATTTTGAAAAATTTTTAAAATTTGGCAGTTTACTAAAGTCGATAGGGGCAATTCGGTTTAAACATTTTCAAGACTGGCACTTTCGATTATACCGGAAGTTGATGCTTTCTTGCCTATTTTAAATGGAATATTCTATATGTTATTTCATTTTTATATTCTACGCAAAATTATAGTCATATTTCAATTATAATAACCTATATCTAAGTTTAACTGTTTTTGGTATTGTTTACATTTTAAGCTAAAAACGGAGTTTGCAAGCCTAAACATAACTATCAATTTCTCCACTATTTTTTAATTAGTGTTGATTTTTTTCTAGAAGGAATTCTTTTTTAGCGTACTGTGTTGATATTTTGATAATAAATTAATACTGGGGGAATAAAAATTAATATTAAATATTAACTTGAAGAAACTGTTAAAAGTCAATGATGAAGCAAGTTTACAAAAAATGGCCTTTTTAACAGACAAAATTCCTATTTTGGGAGTGACTCAAATTCTCGGGCAGTGAGATTGATGAATTTTCAATAATCCAGGCAATTTAACATATTTTGGCTGTTAAAAATGATGAAATAGTAAAACTACAATTTTTTGAAGAAAACTTAATGGTAATTCATTATTAATTCAAAGTAAATTATGTTTCCATTTTAAATCATATATAAATTGTTGTAGAAGAAAGATATCTAAACATTATAGAAGAGTTAGATAATCAATATTTAAGCAATTTATCTCTGACTAAACGCAGGGAACCGTTCCAGTTACAAACAATATTTTATGACAAGTGGATTGCCAACAATGGTACTTTTCTGTGGCTTCCTCGTTCTCCTGATTAGATTATTATATATCGGGAACGATAAAAAAAAATAGTTTATTTTAATTCAGTGATGACTGTTAAGGCAAGGGTAAGGGACGCGTTCGAAATGCGAAAAATATTTGGAAGTTCATAGTGAAAATTTTGAATATTTATTAAATAAATTGTTTTCCTGTATAGATAAACCGTTAAGCATTTTTGCAATGCAAAAATGTTAAATTGCCAATATATCAAAAACTGCAAAGTTTTGGAATAGACAAATTTACACTAACTCACCATTATTTTTAATGCTAAATAAGATAATATTATAAAAATCAGGATTTAACTTTAAAAAAAATTGACTTTTGACGAATTTTTCAAATTAATATTTAATGTTAGTTTCTGATTACCCTGTAATTATTTAATATCAAAATATCAGCACAGTCCACTAAAAGAGATTACTTTCTAGAAAGAAACCAACCCCAATTACATAATAAAGGCTTTCATATTGGAGAAAATGATAATTATGTTTTAGCCTGCAAACGCCATTTTTGACATAAAATTTAAAATATGTCCAAGACAGACTTAGGTATAGCATATTATACATGAAATGTGTGTATATCTATACATGAAATGTGTGTATATCTGTTGAGTAGAATCTAAAAATGAAATAATATATTGGTTGTCCTATTTAAAATAAGTAAGAAGGCATTAACTTCCGGTATAACGGGAAGTGCCATCATCTTGAAATATTTTATACGAATTGTCCCCATAGACTTTCATAAACTGCTAAATTTTAAAAATTTTGTAAAGTCTATTTTCCGGGAAATCGATTGCGGTACTTCGTCGTGTGACCTACTGTATATACTGGTGTTACTAGTGCCTTAATCTCACGGTATGTCATGTGACGATCTTGTATTATCATCTCATGCAGAGCATCAATGTTTTCTTGCACTATAACCGATTTTGAACGACTTTCACGCTATCCATCCGTGAGCAAACAATGGCCTCGATTAAATTTAGTAAATCAGTAATATGCAGTTGTTTTTGTAAGTGTTTTATCAGCATATAAAGAATTAAGATCACCAATTTACTCTTGTTGATATAAACTACGTCGGAAGTTGTAAATAATAATCACTCGAAAATGTTCACATGTTAATTTCATTTTTTGACCGAGATGAAATTTGGGAGTACACAACACAAATAGCATACGTATGTGAAAACGTTTCCAGTACGTATATTGTCTAAATGTCAAACTTTATAATGGATATGCCAGATTACAATTATCGAAATATGAACGGATACCCTCGTGTGGGAATTGTACATATTTTGAAAGTATTGCTCTACTCTTATCCAATAGTATATATTTAAGATTTATCAATTCGTTAAATTATTGTAATTTATTTATCAACAATAATTGTATTTATATTTTTAGGAATGTAATATATGTCAAGATAAGTTAAGTTTCTATAAAAGTGACCTCCTGGCACATCATATAGCACGTAATGAGATAAAACCAATATATGGAATTATTCAACATCAATGGCGAGTAATTAAAACATACGCTAACATGGAAAATCCAAATAATTATCCAAAAAAACTTGAAATTGGGGAAAATACAGACAATAATATTTACTGTATAAAACCAAACACAAAGTATTCCCTTGCCTTCATTTGGATTTACCGGCTTGAGAATTATGTTCGAATGAATACCTCAGTTATTTTCACAAGTAAGCTTACCAAGTAGTTTATATACCATTTTTTTCTCAAATAGGTTCAGTTTTCCTATAATAGATCGACATCAGGTTCTAAACAACGAGGAGGTTTTCAACTTACGTATGGCCTAAAGTTTTCCCAGCGAATTTATTTTTACCTTTTTTACTCGTAATAGTCTCAAAACGATGTCCTTGCTGTGGCAACTTGGGCATCGGATACAAGAATAAGTCTCACAGTGTCATATCATTATTCACTTTTGAAAGTAAGTTTAACATTTACCCGTGTGATGGACGAGGTAAAGTTTAAACGAAGAACTAAGACTTGCAAATATAACACTAACAGTAAAGAATGAATGTGGCAGTATCAAGATTTGGAGATCAATGGCCACTACTGGAATCGAGGACACTTACGCCTAAGGATAAAAAGGATCAGATAAAATATATTGAAATATTGTGTGCTAATTTTTATTTCAGTATTGATTGCTGAAGTCTTGATAGGCATTATATTTTGCAACAAGAAAATGACTCTAGGTACACTGCCCATAACATGAAGCAGTGGATATTTTATATCGCCCCCAGCAAGAATTGGATCAGCACATACGAATTCCAGAAGTACAATCAACAACAAGATATAAAAAAGCCTTAAAATAGTTTTGGAGAATGCATGGTCTATTTTTACAGCGAAAGTTAGTGAAAACTTAGTTGAGTCAATGCCGACACTAGACGATGACAGATCGTTATACATGATAGTGGAGACTCACGAAGTAATAAATATTCCATCATTGTTTTTTATATTGTTATTCACTTGGTATATAAAAACTTTTGGGAAGTATTAAATTAATATTTAATTATCTTTATCGGTTATCCAAGTTAAATTTATTGTTTGTTTAAACATGGTTAACAAAGCTTTAAGCTGATATGTTAAATTACAGTTAATGTCTGTTTACAATTATCCCTTAATTAATTTATCCGCCGATTTTGCATATGTATTATTATTTTTGGTAACTTTCAAATATATTTTTTTCATGCGAGTGTTTTGTTACAGAACGCGTTCAAAGCTCGATAGGCCACTGTGGCATCTATTCACCTTTATATTATTTATTATGCTTAGTGACTTATATAATGTATCGTGCACACATAAGGATTATTGGCAAAGCACATAATAAGTAATTGGACTAGTTTCTAGATTACTACTTTTTACACATTTGAATCGTGCACGTATCAACTTGCATGACTTTATTTGTTTGCGACACCGGCGCACTCGCTGTGTAAACAAGTCATTACAAGCTCCCACATTATTGTCTTAGCATGCTGCAATTGTATGGATATATTTAATTGAATTTCAATCAAGAATTTGTTACTACATTTGCGAATGCGAAATTACAAAACAAAGCAAGAATAAAAATATGAACTTTTATGCTAACATATCGACTAATCAATATATTTTGATGCGATACGTATTGATACAAAATATCGATATACTTGGAGATATCGCCGGCCCTACTGTCCTAGTTCTTGTCATATGCTCGTTGGTGTAAGAAATAGATAAATAAATAGATATTTCTGAATCAAATAATCTGTTAAAAATAATCGTTATAAAAATTTCGGATTTCCTTTATGCCGAGCAGAACCCATAGACCAGAGAATCGATGTTACATGTGTGATGACGTATTAACAAGAGAGATCGTATTTTATAGATGCCTTTGTTTACGACAACGGAACATCAGTAGGTGGATATTTATCATGCAGACAGTCATCGGTCAAATGCTCAGCGCTGGGGCACCTAATTACGCACCGCGGTATCTACCTACAATCGGAATATCCCTGTTCTCTGAACTGTTCAACGGTTTGACGGTCCGATGGTCAAGACATCCACCCGGTGGTCGTTTCTCGGGCGTTATCCTCGGGCAGCTTGTTACAGTAGAGAAACGGCAAGCTAGGGGTAAATTGCACGTATTAGTGTTGACTGCCGGCTGCCAGTTGTTACCTAAAATGTTAACATGGGAACTAGGTGATGAAACAAACTTCTTTTTTAAACGTCCTCTCTCTTATATTCCACACTGTCTACAAAGGTATGGTCTAAAACCGACTTACATCCTAAGATGGACAATAATATAAATAAATAAAAGTCGAGACGGCAACAGTATGTTATGTACGCTATTTGCGGTAGCTCGTATTTGTTGGTAGCGGTAGACGATAAACCAGCGCTATCATTCACGACGCTATTTACGTTACCTCGTACTATACGTTTGAGATGCTATTAACGACGACTCGTATTTAAATTCGCGACGCTCTTCACGACGGCTCATATTTAAAATCGCGACGCTATTCACGACGCCTCGTACTTAAATTTTCGATGCTTCGGGCCTAAAATCTGCGACGCTGATCACGGCGCCTTATAGTAGAAAATTCAATCGACGACAGTACACACGATAAGTCTAAAAGAAACCAGGCATCGAGCGACGGTAGGCGGCGTCTCTACACGCGACGGCGACGATAAACGTTGGAGCATCAGTTGTTAAGCGCCCTTATCACCTGATATCGGATTGCACCCGGCGGTAAAACAGATTCCTGGTCATTACGGAAACAAAACAAAACCGACGGCATGTAATGCATGTACGTATAGGTGATAGTAGGAAGGAAAGAACGGAACCGACGCTGCCTCTACTTGTAAGGGTCCTCGTCAGCATCGGTAGCATAGAATGACATTGCCCGTACTTACAAGGATCCTCGATAATGTCGACCAATAGCGGTAGAAAATTAGAAAAGGAACCGACATTGTCCGTACTTATAAGGGTCCTCGATAGTGTCGGTAGGATGACACAACATTGCCCGTACTTACAAGGCTCCTCGACAATGCTGGCCATTAGCAAGGTGAGACGTAAGGAAAACAGTGGATAGTGAAACACCATATACACACAAGCCTAGCCCTCACCTACACTGCTAGACCAGGAAAGTGCGATCCGGAGAGTGACCCAGGCAGTTCGAGATTCCACATACAGTTCCGCGATATACGGCGCGCGATCACTATAGACAGACGTTCTAAAAGCCGCCAGAAAATCATATTTCCAGGCATGGCGCTGTAAATTTAATTACATACCGGCAATATGAACACTTTAAGCATTATTTTCCTGCAAGAACCAGATTTTTCGGAGCTATAATATATAAAATTAATCCCGGTGAACATATTCATGTCCAAAAATCCAGTAACTTTTTTACACATGTATGTATGTTCCCAGAGTTACAGTTATAACCCAAAATATGTTCCACAGCTTTATCAAGATTTATGTAAAAACAACTTGACTTTTTCGTTGAATGCAATCCACAACTAATCATAATTCATATTAGCTAGCACAGAACCTTCAACTTCTCTTACATCTAATGAAAAACCAAATGTAATTAGATTTAACTTTAATCTAGTATTTATAAACAGAGGGGCTGTTCTCATATTATCGCTTTGGGTCACTGGGCAGAAAATGTACTGTTATGGCGTGGCCTGTTGAACCTAGGCATGGAATGATGTGTAATTGTTATAAAGAACTTTAACAGCAAGGTTTAGGATATGATGGATTATAGGAATCCACACTTTGGTCAAGCTAAACTGACCTCAAAATTCAAGGAGCATGCACTGAAATAAGGAGGATCTTATTATGTCTTTGAATCCTAGTCCGGATTAAAATACCCAGGTGGGGCAAGCGTGAGTGAACACTGGGGGTATTATCGACTTATGAAGTTGTCGAATTCAAGAAACGTGTAATACCGCAGTAAAATTATTAAATTTTTAAAATAGGTATTAAGGAAAATATCAAATTAATCGATCCATATTAAATGCTGACCCTAAAAAAAATAATTTTAGATTCTATATGTAACGCAAATTATAGATATTTGACATGCACATTGTTAAAAGAGATTTAGCAATATTTATAATTATAATAATAAATAATAACCAAAAACTATTTGGTACAAGTAGGCATAGGGGCACTTTAGACCGACGAGACATCGCCAGACGCTTTTCCCGGAAGCGGCTTTATTGACACGTGCTGGCAGTCCTTTAGCACGTGTCATCGAGGTCGTTATGTATGAATGAATGATTTTCTACGAATAATGGTACTTTGAACCAGACATCACCGATTACGTTTCCCAGTACCGCCTTTATTGACCTGTGTCGGTGGTCCTTAGACACTTGTCGGTACGTATGAAATAAGGTATTTTTCCACGAATAGTGGCACTTTGAACCGCCAGACATCGCTCACGGCGTTCTTCGGAAGCAGCTTTATTGACCGGCGCCGAAAATCCTTTATGACGTGTCGTTGGGTCATTAGATATTAAATAAGGTATTTTTCCACGAATAATTATGTAAATTTAGTCCTATTATTTTTAATTATTACTTACAGGGTGATTTATGTAGGTTTTTATTCACGCATGCATTGTGGTTGGAATCATTTCTATTTGTTGACCGTGCAGTTATTAATTAGATTTTACTTTTTTGGGTTTCGGTCATAGTATTACTTTATAAGAAATTAATACATGAGTAGTATACTGGCAAAAGCTAAATATAACAGATGGGTAAAAAATATATTAAAAAAAAACAATATCAGTTCTCTATATTTATATTTATATTAAAATAACAAAAAAGTTAAATGTAAGTTAATTAAGTGAACCGCCTGTTAACATTAGTATTTCTCCTCTGAAGATTTTTTAATCAATAAAATAAACCGAAACGTCAGAAAAAACATGTGTTAATTTCTTATAAAGTAATACTATGACCGAAATCAAAAAAAGTTAAATCTAATTGTGGTTATACTCATCCGTCTACTCGAGCATCATAAATTATCCTTTAGCCCCCTGGTGCAAGGGTTCCTTTTTGTCGGGTGCCGTCGGCAGGCCTCGCCAGATATCGTCAGGGGTCGTTACATATGAAATAAAGTATTTTCTCACTAACAATTTTGTAGATTTATCCCCATTATTTTTAAATATTACTTAAAGTGTAATTTATGTGAGTTTTTATTCACATATGCATTGTGATTAGGCTCATCCGTCTATTCGACGACAATGTCAATATACTCTAAACCTAACAACAGGCTACAGCTTAAGCTGTATTACCACCGACCTGGAGGATACTGTCGCAGTCGATTGCAACATAAATACAATATATTTGATATGTGAAATGTGACCGTTACAAATAAAGATATTTTAAAATGAATAAATGTCTATTCGGGCATTGTAAATTATCTTTTGTCTTCTGGTGGTCGGGTATCTTTTTGTCGCGTGCCACTAGCAAGATAGGTCTGCTTTTTCCAAGAGGTAATAAATGTTATATTCTAGGTTTATTTTCTACGAAAAGATTTAAGCTTGTTATTCTTATACGGTAATTACGTGTAATTTCTGCTGGATTACTTTTAAGCCTAGATTGCTGTTTTAATATACGATATTCCGAAAATGATGTTTAGATTTTTATTGTTCAGATTTTTAACGAAGAGGTTGTAGAGTCGCTGAATGATATAAGTTTAGAAAGAAAAGCATGCGTGTTCGTACGTATGAATGTATGTATATTTGTGCAAAGTACATGTTTCTCTGTCGTTATGGTGGATTAATTGATGGATTCGTCTGTTACCTTGTGACAATATTGCATTTTTTTTCAAATGTAATATAAACAAGACATATAGGTATACTTATTTAGTTATTTGTCACATATATTGAAATATTTTGTCATTACTGTCGTTTTATAGTAACAATTAAATCTTTAGACGCTATGAATTACTAAGTTAGTGGATATGCATATAAGCACAGGATAACACATAGTGCATAACTATTTCAATTTTTACAATAAGCCGCTATATTCTCGGTGTTTTTTTTAGTCTTGGACCTAAGAAAGGTAATCTAATTTATTGGTTTACAATATCCTTAATAACGAGGAATTTCCGAGCTCCAGCCGCGTGTAGAGAACTTTTTTAGATAATGTCTATAGGTCAGGTTATAGGAAGGAAGAAATATAATTTTCTAGAAAAAATAAAATAACTTTCAGGCCCTACCGCTCATTTTAATAAATATACAAAAAACATATATCGGTGGTAGCTTGAAAGAAAAATTTTAAAATTGGTAAGGGAATAAGCGACTTAAATTATTGATTACTTTTCAGATATTCCCTATATGAAAGGTCTGCAGAAAAGCTATAAAAGTTGATTTTAATACAATTTTTTCGATTAAATACATAAATTTAGAGGTTCACATTGTTCGTACTAATCATTTTTATTAAATAAATATACGAAAACACATGCATTGACGTTAACTTGAGAGAAAAAAATTTAAAAATTGCAAAGGGATAGGTAAGTGAATTAAAATATTGATTGCCCTTTTTTTTAGGTATTATTTATACAATAGGTTTTTAAACATTTTTTTTCCATTGGATGCCCACAAAGGTAGATGTGAAGGCGATTTGAATAGGTTTTTCTACAAAACATCAAAACATGTTACATTAAACGTAAGAAATAAAATCGAGGCATTATTTTCTTGGAGCTAACCTGAGGCTTGGTTTTCTGTGAAACAATGGTCTTAATATTCAAGGTATGGATAGCCGTTTTTTTTTTTTGTAAAGGGTAAATTCTATTGTTTTAAACAAGGCCTATGTTTTTTTTTCTAAAGAGTAGAGCTAACCTGAGCCCTGCTTCCTTTGGTATATGTCTGTGTGGGTCATGGTGTGTGTGTGTGTGTGTGTGTGTGTGCATGTATGTGTGTGTGTGTGTGTGTGTGTGAGTGTGTGTGTGTGTGTGTGTGTGTGTGTGTGTGTGTGTGTGTGTGTGTGTGTCTTAATGTTCACGGTATGGGTAGCTATTGATTTATGAAGGTTAGGTTCTATTGGCGGAATTTGTATTATTTGAATGGATATATAGCATGCATATCGATATTAGATTTCCTATTATGTATTTAGGTTTTATCGGGATTTTTATTACCAGAACAGGCATAAATTATTGTACTAATATTAAAATAAGGATTGTTTAACTTCTTACTTCCTACTTTGTCCATCATTTCGCATGCTCTTGATGTTGTCCTTTTATTGTCCTGATGTGTTTTATGCGATTTATTGTTTCACTTGTTTAAAGCGTCACGGTGACGGTCGCATTAAATCAACAGTTTGTTACTTGTATGGAAGGATGCTAAAGTCAGAGAAGACTCTGTAGAGTTATACAATGAGAGATAATTATTGAATAAGTAACTAAAACTGGTTTATATTTTCTGAAAAGGGTACCGTTGCGGTTTAAGTAGTAAATAATATAATTTTAATTAATTACGTAACCGAGTTTATTTAAAATTTTGTTAAAAACAGTGATACATGACATATTTTACAAACTTAGTACTAAAAATAGGACAGTATCCCTTAGAGCTTAATAAAATACGCCTTGTCCTATTTTAGATTACCCATTTTTTAAAAGTATACATGTAGTAATGTTTACGAATAGGAAGTTGCCGTGTAGGTACAAATTCAGGTGGTTCATTTGGAAAAATCCCTGGCGAGTTCTATGAAGAATTTCTTCTAATAATTGATGTTGAAAAGTCCATTCTAGCAGAAGAATAATTAAACTGTGAATGAGAATATAGGTAGTGAATTTAATGTAACTCTTCTTAAAGATCTTCAATAAAAGTCAGTTAGCTTAAAAATGACAGCTTAATTTCTTACTCTGTTTTTGTTTCTTTAGTAGATTTGTTTTGTTATTACAGGGGTGTCGATGTGTTATTTCTGTATTATCAATGTGTTGTGCTTTGTTATTATCGTGTTTTGTTGCCTTTCATTATATTATGTTGTACTGTATTAACAAACAGGTTATAAACGCTAAAAATCGACTAGAATAAAGGGCGGAAAACCTCAGAAGCACAAACGTGAAGGTTAACATTATTTTTTCACAAGAATAAAGAAAATACATTTAAAGAAAACATCTGATTTTTATTCTGAAAGTGAAATTTTGGCTTTAGAAAAACAATCGAAATCCCCTTTTCAATGATTATTTCGCTTTTAGCACCATAATCTCCTTCCTTTTCTGGAGAAGTTCTAACAAAAGTACCGAAAATATAGGTTTTCCAAAATATTGTTCCAAATAAAATTAATAATTTTAGAGAAATTTCCATATTTAAATATTTTGAATATAGAGGGTTAAATAAAGTCTAAATATGCGAGAAATTCTTAATTCTATGGTATTTTGCCTTTAACCCTATAATATCCTTGTTTTCCTAGAGAAATTCGAAGAGACAGGTTATTTGAAATAAATAAAATACAAAATAAAACTAATAGTTTTAGAAAAATTTCCTTATTTTCCTATAACATGAATTTCGGGAGGCGAATTTGATACCAGTCACTCGTTCTTGGCTTTCTATCTAAAATCATGATCAAGATCTTATACTTTTTTACAAAAAGGAAGAAATACGAGAAATTTGTTTCCTTATGGGCGAATATGACGGTATGACTACGAAAATCTGCAAAAGTTGTGATTATTTATTATATTTTGAATATAGAACAGGATTATAGAGTAAATAAATTTGGAACATGGTCAAAATTTCTTATTTCTATGACTTTTCACCTTTTGCATTATATTCTTCTTGTTTGCCTAGAGAAGTGTTGACAAAGGTATGGAAGGTATAAGTTATCTGAAATAAGTATTATACAAAATAAAACTAATGGTCTTAAGGGAATTCCCTTATTGTCCTTTAACATGGATTTCGAGAGAGGAATTGATACCAATCGTCGTTCTTGGCTTTCTTTCTTAAATCATGTCAAGATCTTGTATTTTTTTACAAAAAGGAAGAAGTAGGGGAAATTTGTTTCCTTATGGGAGAATATTTGTATCAAATCATAAAAATTGTCTGAACCTATTCAAAAAATGTTCATTTGCTATAAAATTGGTTCTGGAACGGCGATCATATTAAATTTTTAAAATTAAATATTAATTTCCAAAAGTGTGATTTTTCATTACATTTTGAATATAGGACAGCATTATAGAGTAAATAAATTTGAAAGATAATCAAAATTTCTTATTTCTATGATTATTTCGCCTTTTGCGTTATAGTCTCCTTGCTTGCCTAGAGTAGTACTGAAGAAGGTATCGAAGGTGTAAGTTATCTGAAATAAATATTATACAAAATAAAAGTAACAGTCTTAGAGGAATTCCCTTATTTTCCTATAACATATATTTCGAAAAAGGAATTGATACCAATCACCCATTCTTGGCTTTCTTTCTAAAATCATGTTCAAGATCTTATACCTTTTACAAAAAACAAGAAATAGGGGAAATTTGTTATCTTATGAGATAATATTTGTATCCAATCATAAAAATTGTCCGAAGATATTCAAAAAATGTTCATTTGCTATAAAATTGGTTTTGGAACGGCGATCATATTAAGTTTTTAAAATTAAATATTAATTTCTAAGATATGTCGGCAGTATGACTACGAAAATCTCTAAAAGTTGTGATTTTCTATTACATTTTGAATATAGAAGAGCATTATAGAGTAAATAAATTTGAAAAATGATCGAAATTTTTTATTTCTATGATTATTTCGCCTTTTGCATTATAATCTTCTTGTTAGTCTAGAGAATTACTGGCAAAAGTATCGAAGGTGTATATTATCTGAAATAAATATTATACAAAATAAAATTAATATCCTTAGAGGAATTTCCTTATTTTCCTACAACATGGATATCGAGAAAGGAATTGATTGCAATCGCCCATTCTTGGCTTTCTTTCTAAAATCATGCTCTAGATCTTGTACTCTTTTACAAAAAGGAAAAAATAGGGGAATTTGGGAGAATATTTGAATCCAATCACAAAAATTGTCCGAAGATATTCAAACGTGTTCATTTGCTATGAAATTGATTTTGTAACGGCGATCATATTAAGTTTTTAAAATTGAATATTAATTTCTAAGATATCTCGGCAGTATGACTACGAAAATCTCCAAAAGTTAGGATTTTCCATTATATTTTGGGTATAGAATAGCATTATAGAGCAAATAAATTTGAAAAATTATCGAAATTTCTTATTTCTATGATTATTTCGCCTTTTGCATTATAATCTCCTTGTTAGCCTAGAGAAGTACTGACAAAGGTATTGAAGGTATATGTTATCTGAAATAACTATTATACAAAATAAAACCGATAACCTTAGGGGAATTTCCTGATTTTCCTTTAACATGGATATAGAGAAAGGGATTGATACCAATAGTCCATTGTTGGCTTTCGTTCTAAAATTATGTTCAAGATCTTGTACTTTTTTACAAAAAGGAAAAAATAGGGAAGATTTGTTTTCTTATGGGAGAATATTTGAATCCAATCATAAAAATTGTCCGAAGATATTCAAAAATGTTTATTTGCTTTAAAATTGGTTTTGGAACGGCGATCATATTAAGTTTTTAAAATTAAATTTTAATTTCTAAGATATTTAGGCAGTATGACTAATAAAATCTCCAATAGTTGTGATTTTCTATTATATTTTGAATATAGAACAGCATTATAGAGTAAATAAATTTGAAAAATGATCGAAATTTCTTATTTCTATGATTATTTCGCCTTTTGTATTATAATCTCCTTGTTTGCCTAGAGAAGTACCGGCGAAGGTATCGAAGGAATTGATACCAATGGTCCATTCTTTGCTTTCTTTCGAAAATCATATTCAAGATCTTGTACTTTCTACAAAAAAGAAGAAATAGGGAAAATTTGTTTTCTTGTAAAAGAATATTTGAATCCAATCATAAAAATTGTCCGAAGGTATTCAAATTTTTAAATTTGCTATAAAATTAGTTTTGGAGCAACGATCATGTTAAAGTTTCTTTTAAATAAAATATTAATTTCTATGTATTTAAGCAGTATGACTATATTTTGAATATAAAACAGCATTTAAATAAATTTGAAAAATGATCGAAATTTCTTATTACTATGATTATTTCGCCTTTTGCATTATAATCTCCTTGTTTGCCTAGAGAAGTCCTGACAGAGATAGCAAAGGTGTATGTTATCTAAAAAATATTATACAAAATAAATCTTAGAGAAATTTCCTTATTTTCCTATAAAATGAATTCGAGAAATGAATTTGATAGAAATCGCTCTTCGGCTTTTTATCTAAAATCATGTTCAAAATCTTGCTCTGTTCTTACAGAAATGAAGAAATAGAGGAAATTTGTTCTCTTGTGAGAGAATATTTGAATCTAACCATAAAATGTATCAGAAAATACTGAAAAGTTTTTAATTTGCTATAAAATTAGTTTTACTACGTCGATCATATAAGAATCTTTCGAATTAAATGTTAATATCTAAGATATTTCAGTAATATAATCACGAAAAGTTCCAAAAGTTGTGATTTTCTATTATATTTTGAATATTGACCAGCATTATAGTGTAAATAAAGTTGAAAAATGATTATTTCGCCTTTAGCACTATAATTTCCTCGTTTTCCTAGAGAACTTCTAACAAAAATCTTTAAAATGCAGGTTATTTCAAGTTAATTTCGTGAAGCTAATTTAATACAAACAGCTCCGTTTTCCGCTTTCTATTTGGAGCTATATCCAAAATCTCCTGCTTTTCTTACAGAAATAAAGAAATAGGGGAAATTCGATTTTTTGTGGGAGAAATTTGTCCAAAAATATTCAAAAATTGTTCACTTGCTATAAAATCGGTTTTGGAATAGCGACCGTATTAAAGTTTTTAAAATTATAAATAAATTTCTAAGATATTTTAACAGTATGATAACGAAAGCCTTCAAAAGTTGTAATATTGAATACAGAAAGGTACTATAGGGTAAAAGAGTCGAAATATGAACGAAATGTCTAATTTCAATAATTATTTCTTGTTTAACACTCTAATCTCCTTGCTCTAGCAGATGTATGGAAAATGTAGGGTTTTTGATATATTATACCAGATAGAATAAATAATCTAAAAAAAAATATTCCTTATTTCCTTCTTAAGCGGAAAGCGAATTTAACACAAACCGACTGTTTTTGTTCTTCCATACATAACAATGTCGAGAACCTTGTAGTTTTCTTACAAAAATGAAGGAATAAGGAAAATTTTAAATCTAATCATAATTAATCATCCGAAAATACTAAAAAATTGTTTATTTACCATAAAACTCTTTCGGAGCGATGATCAAGCTTTTCAAATACGGATATTTATATCCATTTCCAAGCTGTTTTTGCAGAATAGCCAGGAAAATACCCAAAAGTTGTGATATTTAATTTTGAATATAGAACAACATTATGGGGCAAAAAAAGTCAAAATATGATCGAAATGTCAAATTTCAATTGGAGAGTTTACCCATTTTTACCAACTTGCAAGTTGTGGATCTTAACGCCTCAGAACGCTTTTGTGTTGTGTAATTAAATACAAAGTCTTACCGAACAAACAAGTGAGTCTGTTTAGGGTCACGAAAGATTTTGATTGTAGTTGCAGTTCTTCATTGCGCTGACTTTATGTCTAACAGGTATCATAGAGAAAGCTATTTAAGTTTTTATTACATACCGAAAACAGTACACGTAACACACTATAGTATAGATCCACCAAGTTTTCGGTGGCGGAGCTTGCCCGAAAATAAAACAATAATTCTCTACGTTTAATTATATTTATCTCGAACTTTCAAGAGATATATATTATGAAAAAAAGCAAGATATGATGTTACGTCATGCCAATGGAAGGCAAGAACTTGAGTATATAAGTTTATGGTATGTACGAATCATGGTCTAAAATCTCAGCTATTAATAACCAACATTCAAAGACAGCAGCCAATTTTTAGATTCAGAGAAGTAATTTACAACGATGTACATAATGTTATAAAATATTAACAACAAAAAATATAGAGAGTCCTATGACAAACAAATATTTGTTGATCTCGCTAGCATGAAAGTTATTTCTACTAAAAATGTTTTTTCTTTGGAGAACCAAGAATGATTTTTTGTAACAATATCAATAAAGAAAGTATTTACGTCGCTGATCAGTTAGGCATACGTATTCTTTTGTCAAATTTAGGGAATTTTTGATCAGATATTTATTGAAATTCAGTGTGTTTTGCCGATTAGCTAATTTTGGCACATTTCAAACAAAATGCATAATTGCTATCTGAAATTGTGCACCACGGAGATGAACTAGTTCTTTGAATGTTGGTTATTAATATCTGAGATTTTAGACCATGATTTGTACATACCATAAACTTATATACTCAAGTTCTTGCCTTCCATTGGGGTGATGGAGTTTCTTCCAATATTGGCATGACGTAACATCATATCTTGCTTTTTTTCATAATATATATCTCTTGAAAGTTCGAGATAAATATAATTAAACGTAGAGAATTATTGTTTTATTTTCGGGCAAGCTCCGCCACCGAAAACTTGGTGGATCTATACTATAGTGTGTTACGTGTACTGTTTTCGGTATGTAATAAAAACTTAAATAGCTTTCTCTATGATACCTGTTAGACATAAAGTCAGCGCAATGAAGAACTGCAACTACAATCAAAATCTTTCGTGACCCTAAACAGACTCACTTGTTTGTTCGGTAAGACTTTGTATTTAATTACACAACACAAAAGCGTTCTGAGGCGTTAAGATCCACAACTTGCAAGTTGGTAAAAATGGGTAAACTCTCCAATTGAAATTTGACATTTCGATCATATTTTGACTTTTTTTGCCCCATAATGTTGTTCTATATTCAAAATTAAATATCACAACTTTTGGGTATTTTCCTGGCTATTCTGCAAAAACAGCTTGGAAATGGATATAAATATCCGTATTTGAAAAGCTTGATCATCGCTCCGAAAGAGTTTTATGGTAAATAAACAATTTTTTAGTATTTTCGGATGATTAATTATGATTAGATTTAAAATTTTCCTTATTCCTTCATTTTTGTAAGAAAACTACAAGGTTCTCGACATTGTTATGTATGGAAGAACAAAAACAGTCGGTTTGTGTTAAATTCGCTTTCCGCTTAAGAAGGAAATAAGGAATATTTTTTTTTAGATTATTTATTCTATCTGGTATAATATATCAAAAACCCTACATTTTCGATACATCTGCTAGAGCAAGGAGATTAGAGTGTTAAACAAGAAATAATTATTGAAATTAGACATTTCGTTCATATTTCGACTCTTTTACCCTATAGTACCTTTCTGTATTCAATATTACAACTTTTGAAGGCTTTCGTTATCATACTGTTAAAATATCTTAGAAATTTATTTATAATTTTAAAAACTTTAATACGGTCGCTATTCCAAAACCGATTTTATAGCAAGTGAACAATTTTTGAATATTTTTGGACAAATTTCTCCCACAAAAAATCGAATTTCCCCTATTTCTTTATTTCTGTAAGAAAAGCAGGAGATTTTGGATATAGCTCCAAATAGAAAGCGGAAAACGGAGCTGTTTGTATTAAATTAGCTTCACGAAATTAACTTGAAATAACCTGCATTTTAAAGATTTTTGTTAGAAGTTCTCTAGGAAAACGAGGAAATTATAGTGCTAAAGGCGAAATAATCATTTTTCAACTTTATTTACACTATAATGCTGGTCAATATTCAAAATATAATAGAAAATCACAACTTTTGGAACTTTTCGTGATTATATTACTGAAATATCTTAGATATTAACATTTAATTCGAAAGATTCTTATATGATCGACGTAGTAAAACTAATTTTATAGCAAATTAAAAACTTTTCAGTATTTTCTGATACATTTTATGGTTAGATTCAAATATTCTCTCACAAGAGAACAAATTTCCTCTATTTCTTCATTTCTGTAAGAACAGAGCAAGATTTTGAACATGATTTTAGATAAAAAGCCGAAGAGCGATTTCTATCAAATTCATTTCTCGAATTCATTTTATAGGAAAATAAGGAAATTTCTCTAAGATTTATTTTGTATAATATTTTTTAGATAACATACACCTTTGCTATCTCTGTCAGGACTTCTCTAGGCAAACAAGGAGATTATAATGCAAAAGGCGAAATAATCATAGTAATAAGAAATTTCGATCATTTTTCAAATTTATTTAAATGCTGTTTTATATTCAAAATATAGTCATACTGCTTAAATACATAGAAATTAATATTTTATTTAAAAGAAACTTTAACATGATCGTTGCTCCAAAACTAATTTTATAGCAAATTTAAAAATTTGAATACCTTCGGACAATTTTTATGATTGGATTCAAATATTCTTTTACAAGAAAACAAATTTTCCCTATTTCTTCTTTTTTGTAGAAAGTACAAGATCTTGAATATGATTTTCGAAAGAAAGCAAAGAATGGACCATTGGTATCAATTCCTTCGATACCTTCGCCGGTACTTCTCTAGGCAAACAAGGAGATTATAATACATAAGGCGAAATAATCATAGAAATAAGAAATTTCGATCATTTTTCAAATTTATTTACTCTATAATGCTGTTCTATATTCAAAATATAATAGAAAATCACAACTATTGGAGATTTTATTAGTCATACTGCCTAAATATCTTAGAAATTAAAATTTAATTTTAAAAACTTAATATGATCGCCGTTCCAAAACCAATTTTAAAGCAAATAAACATTTTTGAATATCTTCGGACAATTTTTATGATTGGATTCAAATATTCTCCCATAAGAAAACAAATTTTCCCTATTTTTTCCTTTTTGTAAAAAAGTACAAGATCTTGAACATAATTTTAGAACGAAAGCCAACAATGGACTATTGGTATCAATCCCTTTCTCTATATCCATGTTAAAGGAAAATCAGGAAATTCCCCTAAGGTTATCGGTTTTATTTTGTATAATAGTTATTTCAGATAACATATACCTTCAATACCTTTGTCAGTACTTCTCTAGGCTAACAAGGAGATTATAATGCAAAAGGCGAAATAATCATAGAAATAAGAAATTTCGATAATTTTTCAAATTTATTTGCTCTATAATGCTATTCTATACCCAAAATATAATGGAAAATCCTAACTTTTGGAGATTTTCGTAGTCATACTGCCGAGATATCTTAGAAATTAATATTCAATTTTAAAAACTTAATATGATCGCCGTTACAAAATCAATTTCATAGCAAATGAACACGTTTGAATATCTTCGGACAATTTTTGTGATTGGATTCAAATATTCTCCCAAATTCCCCTATTTTTTCCTTTTTGTAAAAGAGTACAAGATCTAGAGCATGATTTTAGAAAGAAAGCCAAGAATGGGCGATTGCAATCAATTCCTTTCTCGATATCCATGTTGTAGGAAAATAAGGAAATTCCTCTAAGGATATTAATTTTATTTTGTATAATATTTATTTCAGATAATATACACCTTCGATACTTTTGCCAGTAATTCTCTAGACTAACAAGAAGATTATAATGCAAAAGGCGAAATAATCATAGAAATAAAAAATTTCGATCATTTTTCAAATTTATTTACTCTATAATGCTCTTCTATATTCAAAATGTAATAGAAAATCACAACTTTTAGAGATTTTCGTAGTCATACTGCCGACATATCTTAGAAATTAATATTTAATTTTAAAAACTTAATATGATCGCCGTTCCAAAACCAATTTTATAGCAAATGAACATTTTTTGAATATCTTCGGACAATTTTTATGATTGGATACAAATATTATCTCATAAGATAACAAATTTCCCCTATTTCTTGTTTTTTGTAAAAGGTATAAGATCTTGAACATGATTTTAGAAAGAAAGCCAAGAATGGGTGATTGGTATCAATTCCTTTTTCGAAATATATGTTATAGGAAAATAAGGGAATTCCTCTAAGACTGTTACTTTTATTTTGTATAATATTTATTTCAGATAACTTACACCTTCGATACCTTCTTCAGTACTACTCTAGGCAAGCAAGGAGACTATAACGCAAAAGGCGAAATAATCATAGAAATAAGAAATTTTGATTATCTTTCAAATTTATTTACTCTATAATGCTGTCCTATATTCAAAATGTAATGAAAAATCACACTTTTGGAAATTAATATTTAATTTTAAAAATTTAATATGATCGCCGTTCCAGAACCAATTTTATAGCAAATGAACATTTTTTGAATAGGTTCAGACAATTTTTATGATTTGATACAAATATTCTCCCATAAGGAAACAAATTTCCCCTACTTCTTCCTTTTTGTAAAAAAATACAAGATCTTGACATGATTTAAGAAAGAAAGCCAAGAACGACGATTGGTATCAATTCCTCTCTCGAAATCCATGTTAAAGGACAATAAGGGAATTCCCTTAAGACCATTAGTTTTATTTTGTATAATACTTATTTCAGATAACTTATACCTTCCATACCTTTGTCAACACTTCTCTAGGCAAACAAGAAGAATATAATGCAAAAGGTGAAAAGTCATAGAAATAAGAAATTTTGACCATGTTCCAAATTTATTTACTCTATAATCCTGTTCTATATTCAAAATATAATAAATAATCACAACTTTTGCAGATTTTCGTAGTCATACCGTCATATTCGCCCATAAGGAAACAAATTTCTCGTATTTCTTCCTTTTTGTAAAAAAGTATAAGATCTTGATCATGATTTTAGATAGAAAGCCAAGAACGAGTGACTGGTATCAAATTCGCCTCCCGAAATTCATGTTATAGGAAAATAAGGAAATTTTTCTAAAACTATTAGTTTTATTTTGTATTTTATTTATTTCAAATAACCTGTCTCTTCGAATTTCTCTAGGAAAACAAGGATATTATAGGGTTAAAGGCAAAATACCATAGAATTAAGAATTTCTCGCATATTTAGACTTTATTTAACCCTCTATATTCAAAATATTTAAATATGGAAATTTCTCTAAAATTATTAATTTTATTTGGAACAATATTTTGGAAAACCTATATTTTCGGTACTTTTGTTAGAACTTCTCCAGAAAAGGAAGGAGATTATGGTGCTAAAAGCGAAATAATCATTGAAAAGGGGATTTCGATTGTTTTTCTAAAGCCAAAATTTCACTTTCAGAATAAAAATCAGATGTTTTCTTTAAATGTATTTTCTTTATTCTTGTGAAAAAATAATGTTAACCTTCACGTTTGTGCTTCTGAGGTTTTCCGCCCTTTATTCTAGTCGATTTTTAGCGTTTATAACCTGTTTGTTAATACAGTACAACATAATATAATGAAAGGCAACAAAACACGATAATAACAAAGCACAACACATTGATAATACAGAAATAACACATCGACACCCCTGTAATAACAAAACAAATCTACTAAAGAAACAAAAACAGAGTAAGAAATTAAGCTGTCATTTTTAAGCTAACTGACTTTTATTGAAGATCTTTAAGAAGAGTTACATTAAATTCACTACCTATATTCTCATTCACAGTTTAATTATTCTTCTGCTAGAATGGACTTTTCAACATCAATTATTAGAAGAAATTCTTCATAGAACTCGCCAGGGATTTTTCCAAATGAACCACCTGAATTTGTACCTACACGGCAACTTCCTATTCGTAAACATTACTACATGTATACTTTTAAAAAATGGGTAATCTAAAATAGGACAAGGCGTATTTTATTAAGCTCTAAGGGATACTGTCCTATTTTTAGTACTAAGTTTGTAAAATATGTCATGTATCACTGTTTTTAACAAAATTTTAAATAAACTCGGTTACGTAATTAATTAAAATTATATTATTTACTACTTAAACCGCAACGATACCCTTTTCAGAAAATATAAACCAGTTTTAGTTACTTATTCAATAATTATCTCTCATTGTATAACTCTACAGAGTCTTCTCTGACTTTAGCATCCTTCCATACAAGTAACAAACTGTTGATTTAATGCGACCGTCACCGTGACGCTTTAAACAAGTGAAACAATAAATCGCATAAAACACATCAGGACAATAAAAGGACAACATCAAGAGCATGCGAAATGATGGACAAAGTAGGAAGTAAGAAGTTAAACAATCCTTATTTTAATATTAGTACAATAATTTATGCCTGTTCTGGTAATAAAAATCCCGATAAAACCTAAATACATAATAGGAAATCTAATATCGAAATGCATGCTATATACCCATTCAAATAATACAAATTCCGCCAGTAGAACCTAACCTTCATAAATCAATAGCTACCCATACCGTGAACATTAAGACACACACACACACACACACTCACACACACACACACATACATGCACACACACACACACACACCATGACCCACACAGACATATACCAAAGGAAGCAGGGCTCAGGTTAGCTCTACTCTTTAGAAAAAAAAACATAGGCCTTGTTTAAAACAATAGAATTTACCCTTTACAAAAAAAAACGGCTATCCATACCTTGAACATTAAGACCATTGTTTCACAGAAAACCAAGGCTCAGGTTAGCTCCAAGAAAATAATGCCTCGATTTTATTTCTTACGTTTAATGTAACATGTTTTGATGTTTTGTAGAAAAACCTATTCAAATCGCCTTCACATCTACCTTTGTGGGCATCCAATGGAAAAAAAATGTTTAAAAACCTATTGTATAAATAATACCTAAAAAAAAGGGCAATCAATATTTTAATTTACTTACCTATCCCTTTGCAATTTTTAAATTTTTTTCTCTCAAGTTAACGTCAATGCATGTGTTTTCGTATATTTATTTAATAAAAATGATTAGTACGAACAGTGTGAACCTCTAAATTTATGTATTTAATCGAAAAAATTGTATTAAAATCAACTTTTATACCTTTTCTGCAGACCTTTCATATAGGGAATATCTAAAAAGTAATCAATAATTTAAGTCGCTTATTCCCTTATCAATTTTAAAATTTTTCTTTCAAGCTACCACCGATATATGTTTTTTGTATATTTATTAAAATGAGCGGTAGGGCCTGAAAGTTATTTTATTTTTTCTAGAAAATTATATTTCTTCCTTCCTATAACCTGACCTATAGACATTATCTAAAAAAGTTCTCTACACGCGGCTGGAGCTCGGAAATTCCTCGTTATTAAGGATATTGTAAACCAATAAATTAGATTACCTTTCTTAGGTTCAAGACTAAAAAAAACACCGAGAATATAGCGGCTTATTGTAAAAATTGAAATAGTTATGCACCATGTGTTATCCTGTGCTTATATGTATATCCACTAACTTAGTAAATCATAGCGTCTGAAGATTTAATTGTTACTATAAAACGACAGTAATGACAAAATATTTCAATATATGACAAATAACTAAGTAAGTATACCTATATGTCTTGTTCATATTACATTTGAAAAAAAATGCAATATTGTCACAAGGTAACAGACGAATCCATCAATTAATCCACCATAACGACAGAGAAACATGTACTTTGCACAAATATACATACATACATACGTACGAACACGCATGCTTTTGTTTCTAAACTTATATCATTCAGCGACTCTACAACCACTTCGTTAAAAATCTGAACAATAAAAATCTAAACATCATTTTCGGAATATCGTATATTAAAACAGCAATCTAGGCCTAAAAGTAATCCAGCAGAAATTACACGTAATTACCATATAAGAATAACAAGCTTAAATCTTTTCGTAGAAAATAAACCCAGAATATAACATTTATTACCTCTTGGAAAAAGCAGACCTATCTTGCTAGTGGCACGCGACAAAAAGATACCCGACCACCAGAAGACAAAAGATAATTTACAATGCCCGAATAGACATTTATTCATTTTAAAATATCTTTATTTTTAACGGTCACATTTCACATATCAAATATATTGTATTTATGTTGCAATCGACTGCGACAGTAACTTCCAGGTCGGTGGTAATACAGCTTAAGCTGTAGCCTGTTGTTAGGTTTAGAGTATATTGACATTGTCGTCGAATAGACGGATGAGCCTAATCACAATGCATACGTGAATAAAAACTCACATAAATTACACTTTAAGTAATATTTAAAAATAATGGGGATAAATCTACAAAATTGTTAGTGGGAAAATACTTTATTTCATATGTAACGACCCCTGACGATATCTGGCGAGGCCTGCCGACGGCACCCGACAAAAAGGAACCATTGCACCAGGGGGCTAAAGGATAATTTATGATGCTCGAGTAGACGGATGAGTATAACCACAATTAGATTTAACTTTTTTTGATTTCGGTCATAGTATTACTTTATAAGAAATTAACACATGTTTTTTCTGACGTTTCGGTTTATTTTATTGATTAAACCATCTTCAGAGGAGAAATACTAATGTTAACAGGCGGTTCACTTAATTAACTTACATTTAACTTTTTTGTTATTTCAATATAAATATAAATATAGAGAACTGATATTGTTTTTTTTAATATATTTTTTACCCATCTGTTATATTTAGCTTTTGCCAGTATACTACTCATGTGTTAATTTCTTATAAAGTAATACTATGACCGAAACCCAAAAAAGTAAAATCTAATTAATAACTGCACGGTCAACAAATAGAAATGATTCCAACCACAATGCATGCGTGAATTAAAACCTACATAAATCACCCTGTAAGTAATAATTAAAAATAATAGGACTAAATTTACAGAATTATTCGTGGAAAAATACCTTATTTAATATCTAATGACCCAACGACACGTGATAAAGGATTTTCGGCGCCAGTCAATAAAGCTGCTTCCGAAGAACGCCGTGAGCGATGTCTGGCGGTTCAAAGTGCCACTATTCGTGGAAAAATACCTTATTTCATACGGACCGACAAGTGTCTAAGGACCACCGACACAGGTCAATAAAGGCGGTACTGGGAAATGTAATCGGTGATGTCTGGTTCAAAGTACCATTATTCGTAGAAAATTATTCATTCATACATAACGACCTCGATGACACGTGCTAAAGGACTGCCGGCACGTGTCAATAAAGCTGCTTCCGGGAAAAGCGTCTGGCGATGTCTCGTCGGTCTAAAGTGCCCCTATGCCTACTGGTACATGCTATATATATTTTTTTTATTTTTAGATATTTCACCTACATCAATTTCAACTAATACAAACATATCTATAGAAAGGATATACTCGTATACCGTAACATCTATACTAGTATTTATAATTATACTCGTTTACTTATGGTAAGATAAATTATAAATCATAAATATTTTTTCAAATATTTGGACTCATTTTCGTAGGAAATTAAGTTTATATATACGGGGTATTATCGGCTAAATCAGAAAAAAGTTGCTCGTGTTGGAGTAAATTTGAGTATCCGTAGCAGAGTATCCTGGTTTCTATATTTTCAAGAATATTAAAAAAAATTAAAAATGTACATAAACTGTTTTTTAAAATTTTCACTTTCGCCTTTAGAGAAAAATGTTTCTCAAAAAAAATCTTTTTCATTTTCTATAAAATGGTGCCATAAAATCTTTGGTAAATTTAAACTTGTAGTTACAAATATACACTTAATTTTTGTAAATAATTTTTGCACCAAATTTATTATTTTTAAGATTTTTTAAAATAGCATTTCTATCATCAGGACGTACTCCTTATTACGGCCTTGATTCTTATCTGATTTTTTTCTGATTTTTTAATACATTTGGGGAAATTGACACAATTTCCAGAATATACATTTTTTAAAATTTCTGGTTAGGCTTTGACCACTTATATCAAAATTTATCTACACACTAAAAGGAAAAAACGATAAAAAAGGTAGTAGCGCCAGATATCGATCAAATATGCCTAATTTAGTTGTTATCTGAAATGAAGAGAGGCAACCAATAGTCAAAATATGCCTTTCGGCTGGAAAAACTACACTACCGAATATATTGCATAAGATAGTATTCTAAAAAAGTTAGCTTTTGATATGACCTTACCTATAGGAACAACAGAGTCTTATTTTTTGAGAATAATGTAAATTAACAAGATTATTTGGAATTTTTATTATAATGATTTTTATGATTTAAATAAATATCCACTCCTACCCAATTTAGGAAATTCCAGCAGGATCTTCATTTGATATATTAAAATTCAAACAATCATCCAGCGCCAATGAGATCTAATGTAAAACTTTTGAAAAATCGATTTTAAATTTTTTTTGTATGATTTAAATGAATTTCCACTCCTATCCAGATAATTCAGGTAGTTCCAGCAGGATGTTCACTTAGCGTATTAAAATAAAAACAATCATCCCACGCCAATGAAACCTAATGTAAAATTTTTGAAAAAACGACTTTAACACCAGTATCTGGCGTCCAGCAAGAAAAAAGTAAAAATAAATTGATCCGCGTTCAACATACAATGCAGATGAATAGCTTAAAATAACCTTAGTATAGGTACTATTATCATTTTTCAGGAAAAAACAAGAGATAAATAAAAAAGTGGGTGAAGTATTCAGATGTTCTGACTCTGTTGCTAATTTGGAATCTGCATGTAAGTACAACAAATTAATTATTAAAAACTCAAAAATATTAAATAAGGATTGTGTTTTATTATGTTATTTGAGGTATTTGTCTCCACAAATATTGTTGACTTGATAATCAAAAGTATCATTTGTGAAACCTTTACCCATTTTAGGCAAATTTAATATCATCGCCGCCCAGCTATCACAGCCCATTGTTGGGCATATGTATCCCCTAAAACTCTCCATGTCTTCCTGTTCTGTGTGTGCTATCTGCACCCAATTCATTATGATTATCTTATAATCGTCTATTGTCTTCGACTGCTTTTATTAGATCTTGATCTCCATTCGATTATTCATCGCGGCCACCTTTCTTTTCATTCATTCTAGTAATTTTCTGTATGCCGCTATTACCTTCGTTTCTGTTCGTCTATTAAGCTTGAAGTCTGTTGGTGGAGGTAAATATTAATTTTTCTTCTCCATAAATTATGACAGAGAATGCACTGAGCAAACACTTTTCTCTTCAAGTTAATCGAGTTATTGTTTTGAAAGATTTCTTTTAGTGATCCATATGGTTCCCAATCAAAGTTTATCCTTCTTTGAATTTCAGTTGGTTTACTGTCCCTGAAGATCCAGATTTCATATCCTAGGTATATGTATTTTAGCACTGATTCTATTTCTAAATTTTGAAGTTAGCGTTTTTGGTTTATACTCTTGTTCTCAGTTTCTAGTTTATCTAATGTGGAATTCATTTCCCTAAGAACATTCGTTACTAAAACAGCATCGTCTGTGAACATAGGGTAATTTAATTGCTCTATATCTCTTTTTAATCCCTTTATATTCCACTTCTGCACTTTAAATGCCTATTCGAAAATGGTCGTAAATAATTTTGGAGACATCGACTCCATTGCCTAACTCCTAGTTCTATACCAATAGTTACAGTGTGAGGTTTCACATTCATTGTTGCATCTGTGTAAATATTGTAAACTAAACTTGAATACCGGCAAGCTATTGGACAGTCTCAAGACATCCATAATTTAATGTAGTTCAGTTGTGTCAAATGCCTTTCGGATGTCTGTAATTCCTAGGACAAGTAGTTTGCTGTATTCGATAAATTTTTCAATGAGAGTTTTGTTGCACTGAAGATGGTCGTTTATTTTAAAACAAGCCTACTCTTTTGAGTCACAGAAATGTAACTTTTTTCTAGTTGTTATTATCCTAGGAAATGGTTTTTACAGATGATGTAGTAAACTTATAGGCTTCTCATTTTGTAGATCTGCTCTATCTCCTTTTTTTTGCATGTACTAAGATTCGATGTAAGGATAATTTAATCAGAGTTATTATTTATTCCAGCAGTATTAGACATCTCATTATGATAGCCTCTATGATTATTCCGTCGTATCCTGGGTTTTATTTTATTTTTTTCATTTTTTTGTAGCCCAGAGTTCTTCGTCAAATTCTTCTACAGTACGTAAAATTTCTTCCTTGTTTGATGTTACCCCTTATCTATCTTTTATTTGAATATTTCCTGTTTTCCATGATTTATTTTCCTCTTGAGTACTGGTAGATACGCCGATGGTGTTATCCTCATTGCGGAAAATGCTCAAAACAAAATATGCTGGTGCAGGCTGGTTTGAATGAATGTATCCAAAACAAAGACACGGTGCAGTGATAATTTTCAGATTTAAATAACAAATCAATTATAAAATGTGACTAGCTACATATACTCGTATTTAGGCCATTAAATTACACTAGGGAAAGATCACCAAAATATATCAAAGAATTAAATTCGAATAAGCTGCATTTGGAAAATTGAGTCGTACACTCAAGATATACCTTCGAACTACGAGTGTTCTATCAGTCCTGACATATGATGCACAAAACATCAACCTTGACAAACCAATTTCTGGATAAACTTAGAATAATTCAAAAAGTCATGAAACACCAGATGATAGAAGTAACTCTCGGAGATCGTAGAAGAAATAATTGGATTCTAGTAGTGATAAAGATCAAAAATATAGCGATCACTATGACAAAATTACAATGGAAAAATATTTTCAAAAAGATTAAATATATATATATAATTTTAAGACCCTGTATTTTGAAAACTATCCACTTTTAGATTAAACTAAACGAAGCTAGATCCTTAGATTTTAACCCCAGGAATCTATATTAACATTTATACAGACTTCTTAGACCTGTATATAGGTCACATGGTCACATTTATGTTTATTGGACATTGTTGTATATCTTATTATTTAAAAGATCTCATACACAAATTCAAATTTAAGCTCCGAAATAATTAATATGATCAACCCTTAAAACCGATCTAAATTGACAGCAGAATGTTTAAACTGACAAAAGTAATAATAAGTCAAGCAAGTTTTAATTCCTAAAAATAAACAATAATATTCTTTTATTAATGAACCTAATAAAAATGGAGAATTTTATTTACTTTCGCGATATTTCTTACTGACTTCAATGCTTTTTTGCTAATATCCCTATATTAGCGGTTATTTGTTGACATATGTAATATAAATTATGACAATCTCATAAGCAAAACAAAACTAGCTGACTAGAAGATCTATTTTCCATGACAACTAGATCGGATTTAAGTGTTAAACTTTCTTACTGATTCTGACTGGTAAAGTCTTACATATCTTATCAACAAAACTCTTGATCGAAAAAATTTTAACCTTCAGGTTTTATTTCATTTTTAGACGACAACCTCGAAATGCTTGAAATTGTAGGTCCGAGGAGTTCCGAATGCACAAGAAACACATCTATTAAACACATGCTGAAAATAATTTGTCCTGTAAGTATGGCTGATTCTAAAATTTAGCTTATTATTATATGAGTGATTTAATTAAAAATGCAAACCAACGGAATAACATTACCGACGAAGTAGAAGACGAAAATACAATGTTTTTATGCCAGCGGGGCCATAAGTAAAACTTCTTAGGTTGTGTAATACTGGTTTGTGATTATACAAGGTATGCGAAATATATTTGTTTTGTAAGAAAGTAATAGGTAGTTGTTACAAATATGATATCTTCTCCTCCACTCCTGAATAAATGGCTTTAAGCTCTTTGATTCTTTCCTATTTTGAGATTTTCGATACCAGTACTTTCCACCAAATCTGCGCACTATGTTTATCCATGTTGTCGGCGGTTTTTCTCATCCTCTCTATATTTACCAAGATCGACAAAAAATTATTTTTTATGTCTCTTATTTGCCAGTATTCCTTAAAATATGTCCAGCCCAGATCCATTTCAGTTTTGTTATCTCTTCATTTCTGTGCTTATCTCTGAGATAGACTCCCACTACTTTTCTTTCCATGGTTCTTTGCAATATGTTTAGCCTATTTGTAATTTTTTATGTTAGAGCCATAGTTTCGAGTCCGTAGATAGCCACCGGTAAAACACAAAAATCAAATATTTTTGAGTTTTATAGAATTGCTTCTATCCTTTAATAAATTTTATCTCGCTAAAGTAGCCCAGGATAATACAATTCTATGAGAAATTTCTATTATACGGTTTACTTTCCGATTATAATATTATATCTCAAGTGTATGTACTTGTTTATGTTGCTAAGTGGTTACCGTCTGTTCTTCATTTGTGGATTGTCCTTGTTCTTCATCTTTGCGTTATTAAAATTCATCATGGGACCAACTTTGTTTAACACTGTGTTTAATACTACTAACATATGTTCTACTTCCTTGATGTTAGAGGGGATGGAACGTAGTAAAGGACATTGCGTCAATATTTATGAAGTTATTTTTTCACGAAAGTTCTTGAAAATCATCTTCCAAAGCTAAGAGTTCTTCTTTCCACTTAGACTCTAGCTGTTTATTATTTTTTTCATGCAATGTGGCATTTTAATAAATATTTTCAATAAAATCAATATATTTGGAATATATCTTGACATTTTAGAGTGACCTAAGCATTACCCACGTTTTAATACTGTCAAACGCTTTTTAAAAATCGACAAATGTAAAATGAATAGAGAAGTTGTATTGGTTTGCCCTTTAACGACTTCCCTCATAGCATATAGATCGGTGTGGCTGTATCCCTTTCGAAACCCAGGTCTTTTCTACGGATTGATAAAAATCGAGTTTCATTGTTAGCCAATCAATTAACAGACGCAAATCCAGGGATGGCAATCTCCCCCCCCCTCCTAAGAGCTTCGAAATCAGAAAAAAAAAGACGCACCCCCTTCCGTCTGCAGCTCACTTTCACCCCCCCCCCCCTTCAACAACTCGCTCTCGCCTACCATACTGTACCTTTTTGATATCGCCGCTTTCCCCCCTCCCAAATGAGAAAGGCTAGATCCATCCCTGTTAATTAGTATCCTCGTAAATAATTTATAGAAATGGGATATCTCCATATTTTCTATATGCCTCCTTTTTAAGCGACTTCTAAAAGATGGAGGTTCTCAATTCGTCGACTGTATATTTTTATTTATGTATGTGCATCGATTACTCCGGAGCCGCGGCACTGATTTGAATGAAATTTTTTACGTTATATTCAGGAAGTTACTGCAGTGATCTCGTATTTTTTTCTACGAAATTGATGCAGTAATATCCAAGATGGCGCTCACAATATGGCGGCCAAAAAAATTAATTTTGTCCGATTTTCTCCAAAATTGGAATGGGGGGATTTTTAGGGTTGTACACAACGAATCTGAAATTATTTTTAAAAAATTCTATATGGCGGATCCAATATGACTGACAAAAAAATTTAATTTTGTCCGATTTTCTTCAAAATAGGTGTGGGGGAGTTTTAGGCGACGCACATAGCGAATCCAAAATATTTTCAAAAAATTCAATATGGTGGAGCCAATAACGCGGACAAAAAATTGATTTTGTACGATTTTCTCTAAAATTGGTACGCGAGACTTTTCGAGGCCGCACATAACGAATCTAAAGTTATTTTTAAAGAATTCAATATGGCGGATCCCATATGGTGAACGAAAAAATTATTTTGTCCGATTTTCTCCAAACTTGGTACAGGGGAATTTTTGGGGTCGCACATAACAAATCTAAAATTATTTTAAAAAATTCAATATAGCGTATCCAATATGGCGGATAAAAAATTAATTTTATCCGATTTTTTCAAAATTGGTATGGGGGAGTTTTTGGGATCGCACATTACGAATCTGAAATTATTTTAAAAATTAAATATGGCGGTTCCAAGATGGCGGATTAAAGATTCGACATCTCTCGATTTTATCCAAAATCATTATTGGGGGATTTTTGTTAGTGTTAATTAAGAATTTAAAATATTTTTTGAAAAACCCAATCTGGCGGAATCAATAAGGTGTCCTAAAAATTTTACCTTTTTCGATTTTTTCCAACACTGATATAGGAGTTATATATGTAATTCTCCTTTCAGGCAGAGAACAGGAAAAATATATATACAAACAGTTTATTTCCTGCAGATATCGCCCTGGTCCTCTCTCCATACGAGTTTCGATCACCTCATGATCTCGTCAGTGGAGCTGTATGGACCGAGAGCAACATTAGCAGGAAATAATTGATATATGAAATAAAAATTTCAAGGTATGTCGTCAGGATATTACACCTACCACCTACCGAGCTCGAAATCTCTGCCTGGAAGGAGAATATATATATATAACAACTATTTAAATACGGCAGATAGATTTCTTTATTTCTTAATAAAATTTTGATTTTTTTAAATACTGATATAGGGGGTTCTTGAGAGTCTAAACTATGAATATAAAAGTATTTTTTCAGGATTCAATATGGCAAACCCAATATAGCAGACTAAAAATTTCACATTTTTCGATTTTGTTCAAAGATGGGACTGAATCATTTTTGAGGATTTAAATAGCGAATATAAAATTATTTCAAGAAAATCTAATATGTCATATGCAATATGACGGTCAAGAAATTTTAATTTCATCCAAAAGTGATACCTCGAAGCAAACGGTACTAGGCTTTGAAGGGTTTAAATTTAGATTAGGTTAAGATGTTAAAATTTTTTTTTTTTTAATTCGATATGGTGGGTTGAAAATTTTACCTTATTCACATTTTTTCAGATTTGGTATTAGGAGGTTTTCGGGGTCGTGTATTACGAATATGAAGTTAATTTTTTATAACTATTAGATTGATAATATACAATATGAGGGACTGAAAGTTTTACATTTTCGTATTTTGTCCAAAATTGATATTGTGGAGTTCTTGGGGCGTATATAAACTCAATATGCAGTATAAAATATATCGGGCTAAGAAATTTATCCCTCAAGTTCTTTATATATTGATATTGGAAAGTTTTGGGGCCTATATTACCAGTCTAAAATTAATTTGAAATTTAAGATAGTGGATTTACTATGACAAACTAAATATTTTCTTGACACAATTTCACTGGTATTTGGAAAACTCTAAGACTCCAAGGATATTTAATAATTTATTTTAGGGTGATTTACAACTTTGGATAAAACGGGTACTTTTTTGCGACCTTGGAGTGATTGCGAGTACACTAATCTCGATTAGTACTTAGTTCAAATAATTTATGGATATCATAATGAATTCAAAACTAAAAATCGAAAAATAAAATTTTTAGAAACGAAATTGAACTGACTTCTTGAAGTGCGCTAAAAAGTGAAAAATAACTATAAATTTTTATATGAAATTGAAATTTTTGAAGTCGGGGCCAGATTACTTCTAAATGAAATTATAAATAAACTATTTTTTATCTGTTTATGCGAACACATTTTGTCAGGTATTAATTTTAAATATTAACACCATCACATTATTCCAAGCAATTAGAATAGAAAAGGTGAATATTTTTCTAACACTTATCTTTTTTTAAAATAACTTCAAACAATCTAGGCAACTTTAACTTTTAAATATAATTTCAGCCAAAATCCAAAAAAATATGCGGAGATAATTTTTATTGAGTATCTAATTGCCTTTATCATAAAGGTCAAAATCAATTGCGTTTTATTTTAAAAGGTTATTTCTGTGTTAGTTTTAACGCACGTCCTTGATGTCCGCACCTTTTTAATTCTAAAATTGTATCTATTATTTTAAGTAAGATTTGCAAAAGAAATCTCATCAAACCTGCAGAGTTTCGGAGACATTTAAAAAAAAATACAAAGGTAAAAGAGGGGCGCACTCGAATTGAATTATTTTTGCAGAAATAATTTACCTATTAGCAACAGAAACACGTTTTATGAAATATATAGTGAATAAAATTATATAAAATAATGAAACGATAATATTTAAACCAACCAATCAATTTTGCTCTTCCAATTGATTTTTTTTTCTATGAGAAGCATTCGTGATAGTGCTCTGTCTACCCAATTCTGGGATGAAAAAGATCGTAAGGGACATAGATAATTAATTCTAGTCCGATGAGCAGGATTTTTTCACTCACTGGTTGAATTCAATAAAAGAAACCCTATGATCTTTCACCCAAAATTTAATTATCGAATTAATTGTCAAACATAACATATACCTCTCACATACCAGTAAATACTTCTCACGTTCTTATATATACAGTGATCGGCAGAAAGTGCGCAACATAAGACAAAAATTTTTATCTGAATTTAATAAATTTATTTTATCTTGAAAAAGAGCTGCATATCCCCAAACCAAATTAACACCCATCAAATCCAGTAAAAGTTTTATGGTATACGAGGGAGGATGAAAATTTTTAAATTGTGCTGAGAGTAAAGTATCCCTATTTTTCACTTCAGAAAATATTTTTATGAAGAAATGTTTCTATTTGAAAGTGCCATTGTGAAATTTTGTTCACCTTGGGCAGATACTAGGATTTAACTATTTTTTCTGAATAAGCCTGTATATAGTACGTAAATTCCATTTTCTGTTGACTTTGTTAGACAAAGTATAAATAATGTCAGATTAATCAGCTTTAGAAATAGTATGACCTTTGAACATAAAAACAGAAAAATATTAAATATTTTTGCTGCACACTGTATTCTATTTTTTGAGGGATCAAAAAAATTTAATCCAGCTATAATTTTGTACGCTCATACCTTCATTCAAATAGTGTATTTATTTCTAAAACTCCAAATTTTTTTAGCCATGTCTTAATCGTCATCGTCAAAAAAAATTGAAAAATAAAAAATATTTTTGGTAGGTATTTTATTTGCCACCAAAATAAAGCTCAATATAATTTTGGACAAAAATCGAGAAAACATGTATTTTCCATTTGTACATATGAATTTAATATTATATCCAAATAATAGTATAATATAATATAAAATATCAGAGTTTTCGTGAGATAGCAGATATTTTTAACAATATACATAATAAAAATCTTTACAATTCCACTTTATGGAGAATTGTAAATAATTTTAAACACAGTGGTTAAGTGGAATATAAATTCAAGATTCCCCATCGAAAACCGGCAGCTACTGAAGAAAATAGATTAAACGTTAAATTGTTAGTAGTTGTCTGAAAGAGAAGAAAGAGTAAATATTTTAGGGAAGTCAATTAGAAATTTTTAGAAAAATAAATATGTACCTACCATACAAGTCTAAATTTAGCCATACGTTTCAAGAAAGGGATTTATATGCTAGGATTGACTTTTGGTTGCAAGTCAAAAAAAAGAATGATTCACATTTTGAAAGTCCCATATTATTTACGGATAAAACTACCTTTACAAGCAACGGTGTTGTAAGTTCCCAGAATTGAAGGTGATGGACTGACTCAAACCCTAACTTTATAATTCAGTGTCAAGATCAATATTCATTTAAAACCAACGTTTGTCATGGTATATTACTATAATACTCATATAGTGGAGCTATATTTCTTCTGGGAAAATTTAAATTCCGCTAAACATTTAAAGTTTTTGTGCTTTGAATTTAACGACTTTCTGGATGAACCATCATGAACCACCACTTTAAAAGTACGAGAATGGCTAAATCAGCAATTCTCCAACAAATTAATCGAGCGATTTTCATAAAATTCTTGGCCTTCAAGATCCCAGACATTATCCCAAAGGACGTTTTTCTTGGGTTACTTAAAAAATCAAGTGTCTAAATATCGGCCTTTTAGAAATTCGAACTATTTGGAAAATATTATTAGACACTGTATAGGTCGAATCAATTCTGCTTTTTTAGGGAATGTAACAAGAGAATTTAACAGAAGAATTATAAATGTACAGAAAATGGAGGAGGATACGTTGAAATGTAAAGTTATCGTTATTAATGTAAATAGGTTTATTTAATAGTTTTGTCCACTGACCATTTATAGTTGTCATTTAAATTATCTGCAAAATTAATTCGATAAATTAAAATTATTATGGTTATATTGTTTATGGGATAATATAAAGATAAATTGGTATGGATAATATACATTTTCTTATTTGTGTCCAAAATTATTTGAACTTAATTTTAGTAGCAAATAAATTACGTACAAAGAATATTTTTTAGTTATTTTATGCCAATCACGATTAGGACCTGAATAAAAGCATTGAAGTTTTAGAAATAAATGCCCTACTTGAATGAAGGTTTGAGTTAAAGTATATTACAAAGTTACAGTTATATTAAATTTGATTGCTCAAAATATAAAATACGGTATGCAGCAAAAATATTTAACATTTTTCTTTTCTTATTTTCAAACCATTTCTAAAACTGACTAATTTGACATAATACTGTCGAGCCAAATTTTGGGGTGTGACTAAAAACATAGGAATCAAGAATTTTGGCCTTCAGAAATTAAACTCTAAATTACCTCTTCGACTTCGGTTTATCAAAACAAAAATGGTTTATTCAAAAGAAGTTATTCAACATTGACTAAATATACTGGGCTGTACATTTTTATAATAGAGTTTTTAACTTACAATAAAATTAGACCCATGCCTGGCACTCTTGATCGGGTTGTCACTAGATTTTGCTAATGGTCGACCTGCTCTGGAATGGAGACTCGCTTAGGATTTGTTACTTCTTCCCTCAAACGGGCTCACCAACCTTTTGGGTAATCAATTAATTGAGAACTGACTGACCTACATCGGATCGACTGACCCTTATCCCAAGCGTCTTTGTCTCTTTATTATTTCTTGTTTTCTTTCATTAAGTCAACAGATCGCGTTCTTTGCCAACTTTCATTCATCATGACCCGGAAAGCGATCTTGCTGACTTGCTGAACTTACACGATCGACGACCAGTAAATAAACATAATATTTCATAACTGGAAAATTATAAAATTATTAAAGGTAATACGGTTTGTTTTTGTTTTAATTTAAAATGAAAGAATTATTGCATTTGGAAACGCGAGTTCATTAAATTTATATTTTTGCCGGTGAGACGATATTTACACTTTGGTCTAACAAAGTCAAGAGAAAATAGGATGTACGTACTATATGGTTGCGATATATACAGGGTGATTCAAAAATCGATCACGAAACTTAAGGGGGTGATTCTACTTGACAAAATAAGGATAGAGCTTCATATAATTTTTTTTCAAAATGTCATTCGTTTTCGAGTTACAAGCCGTCCAAGTTCAAGTTTTTATTTTTTGTTTTTTGAATTACTCGCTTACAGGAAAACCGATTTGACTAATATTTGAAAGATAGGCTAAGTCTTCTGCGCTTCATCATTTTAGTAACAATTTACATTGATTGTTTGCCGCTAGAGGGCACTTTACCTACACTGAAAATTGTTTTTTTGTCATAATTTTTTAGTGTTGACAGCTACAGTAGTTTTTGGCATAATTTCTGAAAGACTGATGCCAGGCCTTTAAAAAAGGTGCTCTTTATTTACATCGCTAAACCCAACGGTTTAGACGTAAATCACCCTTAAAAATTCAGTGGTAAATTTACTTTTCTCATTTCATTACCACCAGCTACCAGGTAAATAGCTATCAAAGTATGCTAGAGCTGTCAGTTTAACATAAAATAAATTCGCTTTTTAAACTATTTAATTTATAATCTTAAAATAACTAATAATGGCTAATCAGTAAATATTCATATTATGGATTAATGCGATATACATTTAATTGATAAAAATTAATGAAACAGTACTAAACAAACTAAAAAAGATTCTCAAAATGTCCCCCATTTTCTTCCATACATTTCCTAACACTCTTCAAAAAATGTCGCCTAACTCGATGTAAAATTCCTGGTGTTTCTTTAATAATTTGGCACTTTTCGATTATCCTGAAGCGAAGATCCTCGACGTTGATTACTGGAATATCGTACACCAATTGTTTCAAATGACCCCAAAAGAAAAAATCCATAGGATTAAGGTCTGGTGACCTCGCTGCCCATGCCAATGGTCCACTTCGTCCTATCCATCGCTCAGGATACGTTGCATTCAAATACTGTCGGACACGTATACTAAAGTGGGGCGGAGCTCCGTCTTGGAGGATCTACATGTTGGCCCTTACTTCCAATGGCACATCTTCCAGATACAATGGGAGACGATTTTGGATAAAATCTAAGTATACGTCACCAGTTAATGGGCCATCAAAGAAATGAGGACCAATAAGGTAATCTCCTATTATCCCTGCCCACACATTTAGTGAAAATCTACGCTGATGTTTCGTTTCTACCACATTGTTTGGGTTCTCGTAAGCATATGTGTGGATGTTGTGTAGATTTGTTATGCCATCACGAGTGAAACCAGCTTCGTCAGTGAATAATATGACGCCAATTAATCGATTATCGTGTTCATACTTAGCTAGGATCTGATTGCACATTTCCAACCGTCTCGGCCGATCATCGTCATAAAGAGCCTGCACCTTTTTTGAATGAAACGGGTAGAGTTGTTCTTCTCTTAGTATCCTCCATGAACTAGCCTGACAGAGCCGCACTTCATTCCCAACTTTTCTAGTACTAATACCTGGATTATCTTCAATAATTTCAAGCACTCTTTCTTCTTGTTGCACGTTTCTAGCAGTTCTAGGTCTTCCCCTATTTCCATTATAACTTTTAAAGGAACCACATTCCGCAAGCCTCCTGTGCACACTGGAAGATGTTTGAGCATGAGGGATATTTCTTTCCGGATAACTCTCCATATAATATCTTCTTGCCAACTCTGCATTACCATTTGCTTTTCCATAACAAAAATGGATATCACAATATTCGATATTTGAATATTGGTGATTAGCCATTATTAGTTATTTTAAGATTATAAATTAAATAGTTTAAAAAGCGAATTTATTTGATGTTAAACTGACAGCTCTAGCATACTTTGATAGCTATTTACCTGGTAGCTGGTGGTAATGAAATGAGAAAAGTAAATTTACCACTTAATTTTTAAGGGTGATTTACGTCTAAACCGTTGGGTTTAGCGATGTAAATAAAGAGCACCTTTTTTAAAGGCCTGGCATCAGTCTTTCAGAAATTATGCCAAAAACTACTGTAGCTGTCAACACTAAAAAATTATGACAAAAAAACAATTTTCAATGTAGGTAAAGTGCCCTCTAGCGGCAAACAATCAATGTGAATTGTTACTAAAATGATGAAGCGCAGAAGACTTAGCCTATCTTTCAAATATTAGTCAAATCGGTTTTCCTGTAAGCGAGTAATTCAAAAAACAAAAAATAAAAACTTGAACTTGGACGGCTTGTAACTCGAAAACGTTTGTAGGTAAAATAAAGGTTGTAAATCATATAACAAAAAGTCGAATACTCAATACTTCTCCTCTTACAACCTGTCAAAATTTGATTGTTTTTTTTTATTTTTAACATATTGCGCTTAATTTTTATCTTATCGAGTTGCTATTTGGCACAGAACTTACGCTTAATGATATCCATCATTCTGTTAAAAAAATGTTTCTCTACTGTGCCACCAAAGGTTACTTTACTTTATATTCTTGTTTGGGTAACAGTTGTTAGAAAAACGGATGTCATTTTACAATAAATTATACTTAATAAAAAAGTAATTTCTTATTCGAATTGATAAACCGCCACATTGTTTAGACGCAAATTGAAATTCAAAGGTTTTATTACCAGTAAAATCAATTTTTCAAATAGAATTCAAGTTATAAAAAATTCACTTGAAAATGCATTTATAATTCTTTTTCTTTTGTAAAATATTAATTCGGCATTAACAATTTCATTTACTTTAATTGTTATTCTTGTTTTAACTGATAGATGCTTTTAAATATCTGACTGCCAGATTTAACTAAATTTGAAGCATGGTAACTTGATTTTTAATGAAAACTTTAAATCCAATTTGTACCTCACAGTGGTTTTTCTACTCGAATAGGGAGTACACCTATTTTATTAGCTATTCATTTGTATCCTGTTTCCCAGTAATGGTCAAAACAAAAAAGATATGTGAAAATAAAGTTCGAGTTTGAGGTAAAATCACCTCTGGCGACTCAGTAGGAAAAATTTTATAACAGAATGATAAAAGTCATAAATTCATAAAGTCATTTCAACTTAATAAGCTAAAAACTAACGGCAAGATGTCAAAATTAAGAAAAAAAAATAGAATTTTAACAAGCTGTAACTCGAGAAGTATTGAGTTTTCGACATTTTGGTTTATGACTTAACTACCTTTATTTTATAATGCAAAATCAACTTTCCAAGTATCTTGCTGCATTATCAGACCACCTTGTACATTAATTACTAAACATGTTCTTGTAGGGTGATCCACTGTTTAATACCAGGTGTTCACGGCGAGTTAAGGAAGAAAACTTCCAGCAATATTTGGAAAATGCTTGTTTCTCGAACGAGCTGCTCATGCAGTATGAAGTAAGATACAAATATATATTACAAAAAATTAAAAAAAAAACTCCGGCTAGTCGTCTACTGGACCGAATTCATGGGAACTTCGAATGAGCAAATTCTGATGAAATTTTTCGTCAGAAATCATATATATATATATCTAACTGCATCCACTGCCTCAGCCAATCATATAAGGTCTGATCAAACAGTGGTATATTATAAATCTTGGTAGTTACGTTTTTCTAGATAATCCCTATTTGATCAGAAGACGACTAGCAGATAAACTATATTGCTAATATAGGATTAATCTAGTTTTAAGCAGAAGAATTTTTGGTGAGTTTTCTTTTATTCGGATATGCTAATGGTAATAGAATGTTTTACGAATAAATAGTTACGTTTGTCCTTTATTTCCCACAGATTATTCCCTCCATCCACTTAACCTCAATGTTCATATGACTTTTGTCCTAATTGATTCGAAAAATCTCACCCTAACCAGTCGAATTTCAAATGCTCGAGAACGTAGCGACAAACAATAGAAGACTTTCAATGCAACTGTCGGGACTAGGATTGTTCAGAGTATTTCATCAGTTTGCATGAATTCGGAACCAATGGTTGACTAGCCTTGAGCCTACTTTTCTAAGCTTAGTCGCTAAAAGGAAATAACAAGATTTAGTATTAACAGATCGGGCGATTGGCAATGTCGGTGGATGTTCATATTTTTTATATTATGTTGGAAACCCAATATTTCAAAAGTTGATTCGTACTTCACCGAATTGATTTTAGACTTTTTGGTTAAGAATTCAACGGTATTACCAGGGTTTTGACAAAGTTAACAGGCCGAGAAAACGTCTTGGATTTGCTGACACCATGAGTTGTATTTGCAGAGAATAGATATTCAATATTTTTCCTCTAACGTTCTAGGAGAGAAAAACGGTAACTTTTAAACCAAATCTACGGTTGTAAAGATTTCTTTATATCGTACCTTAATTTTAATTTTTAAACTGGTTTCCAATTTCTTATAGTGGTTTTTGCCACAGACAGAAGTGAGATTTCTGCCTTGATTAATAAAGTCAGGAATTTGATACACATGTTCAATGTCTTTTATGTGCCAAACTTTGTCTTTGGCTTCGATGAATCCTCGGTATGAGTTCATCAAAAATTACCTGGCATATAGATCTCTGTGCTCCTGGAAGGTAACCGTTCTAGTGCTAGGACTGTAAATAGAGATGTAACGCAGGGCTCAATTCTGAGACCTTTACTTTTTGTAATTTGTAATCTGCACGATTGATAAGAATTAGTATTTTGTGAACTGTGATATGCAAAGATATACTAGTGACACACAACTACGCATTAGCTCTAATAAATTCATCGGTCCAGAAGCAAAAGTAAAACAAACACAACATTTAAGCGAAATTTTCGATTATTTCAATAATAATCGCTTAAAATTAGACACCCGCAACACCTGATGGTGAATGAGCAACTGAAAATATGAAAGTGGGCATAGCTAGAACTGTAATACCAACAAAGGATCTTGTTTACGGTTCTTTAATCAAGCTTCTACCTATAGATTACTTTTTGAGAGATCTGAAAGTGTCTTATTTAGAAAGTGATATTAGCGCTTTTAAGCCAGATTTTTATAGATTCCTTTCTGAGAGATCTGAGAGTGTATTATTTAGAGAGTGATATTAGTGCTTTTTAACAAGATGTTTTTTAGGGGAAAAGATAGAAATGCCAAATTATTGGGAGAATAACCAGTCACGTTGGTAGCCAAAAGAGTTAGAGCTGTCTTGCAAAGTACGTAGTAGTGATGTTTTTAAAAAGGATTGAATGATTTCACATCTTAATTATCTGTGTATAATTTAATCTCTGACAAAGAATGGAGCACTTAAAATCATTTTTAACATTTTGTTTCGGAAGCTTCCAATTATTTCTAGTCCTGACTACTTATTATGGAATAACATTGAAACTTGTGTATTAAATTTCATACTAAACTTCGATCTAGAAACCTAGTGAGCAATGTAATATCAATTTATTTTCTTTCTTTAACGTACAAAAATCACTTTGTCAATCAATCCTACTTTCTTACACTAATTGCCACAATTTCATCTATGGGCCCGGTCTCGATCTATAATGTAGGGACAGATTGCAACGAGTTCAGAATTTTTGTATTATTTTAATTTACGGATTAAGAGATATGAACCATGTTAGGTATAGTGACCTAAAGTTTGGATCTGTCTGTACATTTTCCGCACACGTGTATATTTCGTATTTTTTAAGTGCATTACGCGTTTCATTGGGCATGCAGAAATTAAAACATCAGTCGAACA
Organism: Diaprepes abbreviatus; assembly: GCA_034092305.1. Taxonomy (NCBI): domain Eukaryota; kingdom Metazoa; phylum Arthropoda; class Insecta; order Coleoptera; family Curculionidae; genus Diaprepes; species Diaprepes abbreviatus. Next base: position 1,475,518 of record JASJET010000290.1, read on the forward strand.
ATAACATAAGTTACTTAAGGAGAATTTATATAATCCAGGCAATAAAGAGAATAGCCCTAGCCTAGTAACGATTAGACTGATGTTCTACGTATTAAAGATGTTTCTGAGAGTCATTCACACAACAATATATAAAAAAATATGAGTTCCATGTGGACGATATACAGTTCGATTAAAAAATAACGTGGGTGCAAGGAAAGCAATATTGTCTTTAAACGTCATCACCCATCGATATAGAGATATGAACATCGATGTGTATGTGTGTTTTATAGAATTCCGTAATGCATTAGGCAATGTGAAACATCAAAAACTAATAAAAATGGTAAAATACAGCGGTATAAATAAAAAATATGTACCTTTAATTAGCGAACTATATTGAAATTATATAGCTGCAATTAACGTCAATCAAGATACATCTAAATGTATCAGAATAAAAAAGTATGTTCGTCAGGGCTGCATATTATCCCCATTGTTATTTAATATATACTCCGAAGCAATATTTAGAGAAGCACTCGACAAAGAAACAAAAGTAATCAAAATAAGCGAAAACCTCATAAATAATATCAGATATGCGGACGATAGAGTAATACTATCCGTTAATCTGCCTAAATTACAAAACTTGTTGAATCACATTGCATACCACCGCGAACAATTTGATCTTCATCTCAAAAACGAAACTGGTTTTCTTAAAACCCAACATTGCTTTATACATATGGTGTTTTAGTTAAACAGATTTCCTCCTTTAGATACCTAGGAGGCTTCATAAATGAGCAATGTATCTTCAGTAGTGAAATAAAAGCCAGAATCGAATAAGCCAGAAGAATATTTATAACTATGAAAAATTCTTTATTACATCTAACCTTGGCTTATAACTTAAAATACGTAGGATTTGATGCTACATATTCCATATTCTACTATACGGTTGAGAGAGCGGGACCTTGGACCAACAAATGGTGAAACAAATAGAAGCTTTTTAAATTTAACTTTATCGTCACATACTAAAAATACCATGGACCCAACATCGAAGTTCTTAATAGATTAAACCAACAAAAAATCATCAAAAAAATGAGGACCTTGGGAATGTTATGAAAGGTGATAGATATGGATTACTGAAACTGATAATCGAGGGGAAGATCCAGGAAAACGATTAGTCAGTAGAAGGCAGAATTAATGGATGAAAGATTTACGAAGATGGTTTGGTCCGATGTCTTCAGAGCTGCATCATCTAAAACAATGTTAGTAATTTGGATAGCCAACTACCAAAAGGAGACGATATAAATAAAAGAAGTTAATTAAGAACAATGTTTGTTGCGTGAAAGAAATATTTTGAAATTCCAGGGTCTCTATGTTGTTAAATAATTATGACCTGTCGTCTTTAAGTGTATTCTCATTCAGTATTCATGTGAAGATCGCTGAAAATTCTTACGATACATGAGATGAACGAAGTTTACCTTACAACTGTGAATCAATGGCATGGCTGGGCGTCCCCATTTTATAGTATATCATTACTTACAATATTATATATCATCTATTCGTTATTGAGAAAAATATATTATTTAGTTTTCAAGTTATGTTTAATTAGTTTACATTAACTAGGGTTCTTCTCATAGAGCCCACGTTAAATGTTGCTTTTTGATGTTGATTATGTCGACTATCAGATGGTCAAGGTGTCGAAAATTTCGCAGTCTCACCCAAAATTATTTCTAGAATGTTTCAAAGAAATTTATACGAATTTGGTCATGCGATGAACTACTTTTATAAGTAAAAATTCTAAAAGTTCCGACCATTCTTTAGCTCTTCGAAGTCCAAAAAGAAATCAAAACAAAAAAAATTATATTATTATAAAATATATAACCTTTGTGATATGTTTAATTACTTACAAACCCGACTTCGATATCATAGTTGAAATAAAGTACATATGTGGCCACTCTGTTATAAGTTAATGAAAATAAAATATGTTAATTCCAAATTTACCTTACTTTTAGAAATTTGTTGAAGAGGAAACTAGTTTATCAACAAATACATCAGGAGATTACATCAACGAACCTAAAGTCAGTAAGTTATAATTTTTAAGTAGTTATTCACTATTTTTTTAAAATATAGCTGATGCTATTTATATATAATTACTTTCAGTAAGTAGCACATTTCAGTAAATATGAAAGATATCAAAAAATGTGGAATATGACAAATTACAACTTCAATGCAATGTTAAAAAAGTATGATAAAAAATATTTTCCAAAATTGTTATTTTTCTTTAATATTTCTAATTTACATTTGTACTATTTAAGACCAAATTATAAGTTAAGGATAGTCGTAGATAATAGATTCTTAAATTAAGGACTATATCTACCGAATAAAATTTTAATTCCAAGGTGACATACGTAGTTTCAGAATAATCTTCTGAATGTAGAAACTAAAAACTGGATTAAATATGAAATTTGAATTCGGATAGAATAATTTGAAATATGTCGAATAGTAGCCCTAATTAAATCAATCGTTTTTATTTCAAAATATGAACCCATCAGACTATTCGGAATGTCTATGGCTGACTTAAATGTAATTACGAAACATGTTTGATGTTTTGCCTAATAGTAAAAACATGCAAATGTTTTACGAAATAAACACTCAATGAGCCATTAGAGAATAAAATGCAATTGAATGAATTTTAAAATATTGTATACTTATTTTAAAATTGTGTGTAGAGTACTTTTAATAGTCATAGTATTCTTTACCTTCAACAATTACATAAAGCCTAAAATCAATACGAATTCATTATATTTTTAGGTAAAATGTTACGAGTTATATTCGAAGCATCCGAAGGAAGCGAATACTACCATCATTCTGACGCAAGTTTTATTAATGTAAGCACTAACCTAATTTGGCATATTCGTCGCTTCATCCACATTACTAATTTCACTAAAAACACTCCTTGGTTTTTACAGCCTTATTGATCAAGTTGTGTTTTTTAAGTATTTTTATAATATATGCGATACAGAGTTTTACATGATAAGTATTCAAAGCATTATTAGGCGCATTTTTACTACAACAATCTTGGTGATCCTTAGAGCAGATGTGATCTAAAAACTAAAGAATTCATTACAATTAGCAATTATATTACATTTAACAGTGGCGGCTCATAAGTACTAGTGCTTAGGGGACTAAATGTAATCTGATTTGGAGAAAATTCTACTCGCTCAATAAAATATACTTTTTGCAGGTAGTAAACGGACATGGTGATTACGAGAGTGATTAGTTTAGTTAAGTATGTTATAAATTTTGATAACAAAAAAGAGTATAAAAAAGTATAATTTACTGCCCAGCAAAATCAACGGAGAGGTCAATCTTGCAAGGAAAGGTAAAAAAGGGAATTTGGATAAAAAAATATTAGTATAAGAAATTGATAGATATTTTACTTATAACAATACTTCACAATAATACTTGTTAAAAAGGCTTAAGCATGACATATCAACAAATATAAACTATATTTTTGACAAAATCTTTGGTTGATAAATATTGTATTTACAAAACATATTTATAAAACCATTTAACAAAAACTTGGATATAGAAGCATTAGAAACAAAATTAAAGTAAGTACTTTAAGAAGTTGATGCTGGTAGCCGTTTCTATGTGGTAGTGAATCATCGTCGGGAAATGTTTAAAAAGAAACTACTATGTTTTATAACACTAAATTTATTTAGAAAACAGTGACTGCAGTTTCAATTCACAGACCCATTTTCAAACTGAATTACAAAGGTAGACTAAGTATTTTATACTGTAACATGAGAAAATTTAACAATAAATGAAGACTACCTGAGAATAACATTATTACAAAGGGGAGGTACTAAATTTTGGGAACTAATAATTATTTGGCAACAACAAATAACGGGGAAAACCCAAATTCTGTCTGGTCATTAAGCAAATTTACATTTTTATTTTTCCTATGTTTATATATTTCTAAAGATTCAAGAATATTTAACTCTTGGCCCTTTGTTGAATAATGTTAGATGTCAGTGTTGCTTAAATTAGGAAAACTGTGATTATGTTCTAAATAATGGTTGGCAAAGCTCGAGTCTGTTTTCTGTAGTCTATTTGATCGGTAGTGTTCTGAAAAACGAGTTTTAAAGCTTCGATCACTTTGTCCAATGTACAAGCTATCACACAACATTTCAACTTATAAACTCCTGATTATCAAATTTATTAATTTTATCTTTAGCATTGTAAAGGATAGTGGACAGATTGTGTTGAGATTTAAAAGCTACGTTTATGTTATGTTTGGAAAGAGTATTAGCTATGTTTTCTGATAGGGTACCACAGTATGACAAAGATATGTAAGATGAACTATCTTTACCATTTTTTATTTTGGGATATACTGAACTAAAGGCTATTTGTTTTTGTTTTTTAGTTATTAATTTCTTTATAGTTTGTTGGGAGAAATGGTCTGATATTCGAATCCTTTCAATGATATTTAGTTCCTCTTGAAGATCTTCTTCAGAGACTGGCAAAGATAATGCCCTATATATCATTGAATTGTATGCAGCCATTTTGTGTTGTAAGGGGTGAAAAGAGTCATTAGATATAGTATTACCTGTAAAAGTTGGTTTTCTGAAAATTTTAAAATTACACTGATTATTGAGATGAGATATGGTGAGATCTAAAAAATTTATTTTATAGTTATTTTCAGTTTCCAGAGTAAATTGAATTTTTGGATGGCAATTATTAATGTATTGTAAGAATTTTTGAAGCTGTCTATTAGTGCCTTTAAAACATGCTAGAACATCGTCAACATATCTGTACCAAAAGTGAACATGGTTTTTGCTTAAAGGGGAATTAAGAATTTTGTTTTCTATGTTTGACATGAAAAAGTCTGCTAGAAGAGGGCTAAAAGGAAAACCCATTGGTAGACCTGAATTTTGTAAATAAAATTTGTTACTGAACTGGAAATAGGTTTGTGATAGGCAAAGTTCAAAAGAGGACAAGGTCTCGGTAGTAACTATTGGATTTATATTTCGTTCTTGGAATATTTCTTGGATATGTATAAAACATTCATCTGTTGGAATATTAGACAACATGCTTTTTATGTCAAAAGAGGACAAGGTCTCGGTAGTAACTATTGGATTTATATTTGGTTCTTGGAACATTTCTTGGATATGTATAAAACATTCATCTGTTGGAATATTAGAAAACATGCTTTTTATGTCAAAAGAAACTAGTATGGAGTTATCTGGGGTTTTTATGTTTTTTAGTTTTTGGACGAGATCTACTGAATTAATTAAATTGTGGATTGGTTTAAATTTGGTAATTTGTTTGAAGAATGAATTCAGTTTCATACTTAGTTATCTCCTGGGGCTATTTATGTATGAAACGACTGGGCGAATGGGATTTCCTGGTTTGTGATTTTTTATAAGGCCATAGAATTTTAGTGCTTGTGGGTTCATATTGATTATTCTTTTTTTATCGAATTCTGAAAATATGGCTGTTATATTTGACAGAGTTTGTTTTAATTTTGTTTGAAAAACTTTTGTAGGATCGCTTTTATCTCTGTAATATTTTCGGATTGAATAAATGTTTCTATTTTATTGACATATTCAACTTTTGGTAACATAACCGTTGCATTTGATTTATCTGTTTTTGTTATTATTAGATCATTATTTTTTACTTTTTCTCTAATGCTTTTTACTGTGTCTATGTGTGTATGTTTATGGTTTATTTAAAGCTAGAATACTTTCAGATATGATGGAATCGATTATATTTTTATTGTTTATGTGAGGTGAAAATTTAGGGCCTTTTGACATTAGATCTATTTCTTTACTATTGAAATCTACATTTGACAGATTTGTGACTCTTTCACTAAAGTTTTGGTTGGACTGTGGTGTTTTGCTAGTTGTTTGAGAAATTTTACATGACTTTAAATGGTTAAATTTTTTAGATTGAGTTTCAAATTTTTTGCGGATAATTATATTAATTTTTGATCTAATACTATAGTCTAAAATATCGAATTCAATGGGGTGAAGTTTATAAGTCAATTCAGAATGTAATACCATAATATAATTTTGTAGAACAAATCTTCTAGAGAAATGGTGTTTGCAAACATCGATTCCATCATATCTGAAAGTACTCTGGCTCTAAACAAAATAGAACATCCCGATAATACTGACTTAACTATCGGAATAATTAAAAAACATATAGAATCAAACAAAATTAAAACAAACCCTGTCAAACATAACATCCATATTTTCAGAATTGGATAAAAAAATAATAATCAATATGAACCCACAAGCATCAAAACTCTAAGGCCTTATAGAAAATCACAAACCATGAAATCCCATTCGTCCAGTCGTTCATACATAAATAGCCCCAGGAGATAACTAAGTATGAAACTGAATTCATTCTTCAAACAAATTACCAAATTTAAACCAATCCACAGTTTAAAAATTCAGTACATCTCATCTAAAAACTAAAAAACATAAAAACCCCAGATAACTCCATACTAGTTTCTTTTGGCATAAAAAGCATGTTTTCTAATATTCCAACAGATGATTGTTTTATACTTATCCAAGAAGTGTTCCAAGAACTAAACATAAATCCAATAGTTACTACTGAAATCTTGTTCTCTTTTTAATTTTGCCTATCACAAACCTATTTCCAGTTCAATAACAAATTTTATTTACAAAATTCAGGTCTACTAATGGGTTCGCTTCTAAGCCCTCTTCTAGCAAACATTTTCGTGTCAAACATAGAAAACAAAATTCTTAATTCCCCTCTAAGCAAAAACCATGTTCAATTTTGGTACAGATATGTTGACGATGCTCTAATATGTTTTAAAAGCACTAATAGACAGCTTCAAAAATTCTTACAATACATTAATAACTGCCATCCAAAAATTGAATTTACTCTGGAAACTGAAAATAACCAACGTTTACAGGTAATACTATATCTAGTGACTCTTTTGTTCACCCCTTACAACACTGCATACAATTCAATGATACATGGAGCATTCTCTTTGCCTCTCTCTGAAGAAGATCTTCAAGAGGAACTAAATATCATTGAAAGGATTGCAATCTCAAACAATTTCTCCCAACAAACTATAAAGGAATTAATAACTAAAAAACAAAAACAACTAACCTTTAATTCAATATATCCAAAATAAAAAATGATAAAAAAAAGTTCATCCTACATATCTTTGTCATACAGTGGTAGCCTATCAGAAACATAGCTAATACTCTTTCCAAACATAACATAAAAGTAGCTTTTAAATCTCAACACAATTTTTCCACTATCCTTTACAATGCTAAAGATAAAATTAATAAATTTGATAAATCAGGAGTTATTAAGTTAAAATGTTCAGAGTGTGATAGCTTGTATATTGGACAAAGGGTAGAAACGTTAAAATTCGTTTTTCAGAACACTACCGATCATATAGACTACAAAAAACAGATTCGAGCTTTGCCAACCATTGTTTAGAACATAACCACAGTTTTCTTAATTTAAGCAATACTGACATATTACATTATTTAACAAGAACCAAAAGTTAATATTCTTGAATCTTTCGCAATATATAAACATAGTAAAAACAAAAAAGTAAATTTACTTAATGACCAGACAGAACTTGGATTTTCCCCGTTATTTCTTGTTGCCAAATAATAATTAGTTCCCAAAATTTAGCACCTCCCTTTTGTAATAATGTTATTCTAAGGTAGTCTTTATTTATTGTTAAATTTTCTCATATCCTCCGTATAAAATACTTAGTCTACCTTTGTAATTCAGTTTGAAAATGGGTCTGTGAATTGAAACTGCAGTCACTGTTTTCTAAATAAATTTAGTTGTATAAAACATAGTAGTTCCTTTTTAAACATTTCCCTAAGTACTTTAACAAAATCTTTGGTAAATACATCATTTATAAATGTCAGAAAGCGTGGTTTGTATTGGCAATTAAAAAAAAAATTAGCTCTTTACTTAACTTAAATAAAAACATACATATAGGAATTTTACGTATTTATTCTTTGTCAAAAATAGTATTAAAGAATTTTGATACAGTAACATGTCTTTATCATCTTAAAAGTACTATATATAAATACACAAAGAAACATAAGATGAACATGTAATAACAAAATATCTCTTAATAAAACAAGTTATTAGTTCTTTTAAACTTTTTTTTACTCTTCATTAAAAATAAGGTAAATATCTCGATTTTTTGAACTTGCAAGGTGATTTATGTTGGTCTTTGCACAATGCTTCCACTAGTTTTTTTTTTCAATAGATATGCGCGAGACCTTGCCTAACCTGTTCTGAATCATAGTATTGCGACCATAGCTTTTTATTTTCTTTATGGCAGAAAAACTTCTTTCTGCTGAGACAGAGATAAATAGGTACATCAACAACAATACTAATAAATTTTAAGAAATTCCGGCCTACAAGTGTATAAATCGTTTCGAAATATGGATTTTAAAAATTCTGTTGGGATTTTACATCTGGGGGTCATTATACAGTACGATTAATTAATTTTTCAATTTTCTCTGGTCAAAAAATGGATATTGTACTAACAAGTAGTCTAACAAATTTCAGGAAAAAGGCTTAGAATACAGTAGACGTTATTCAAACAGCAAAAGAAAAAAATTTTAGTTTTTTAGGCCACCAAATCATCTACTTTGTGAGGCGTTTTTCGTAAAGGCGCAAGTCGTGCTCTACGGATCTATTTTTGTTACGGCAGCGAAACATCGGTCAGTGGATATTTATCGTGCAGACAGTCATCGGTCAAATGCTCAGCACAGGGGTATCGGTTTGACAGTGTCTACTTAAAATCAGAATATCCCTGCTCTCTGAACTCTTCAATGGTTTGACTGCTCGGTGGTCAATACATCCACTCGGTGGTCGGTTCTCAGACGCCACCCTCGGGACTAGTGTTGTCGGGGGCCCACTTATGCACCGAGCAGCTTGTTACAGTGGAGAAACGGCAAACCAGGGGTAAATTGCGCTTATTAATGCTGGCTACCGGCTGCCAATTGTTACCTGTGATATTAAAAATGGGAATAGGTAATGAAACAAATGGTTTAAAAATTCTGTATCCTGTATTCCATACTTTGATAAAGTTATGGCCTAAAACTAACTTACAACCTAAGATTTACAACAAAATAAACAATTAAACGGTCTGAAGGGCAAGAATATGTTATGAACGCTGTTCACGTTAGCGGTAGACGGTAACCCGACGGTATCATTCACGACGCTATTCACGTTAGCTCGTACTACGCGTTTGCGACGCTATTCACGACTGCTCGTACTTCAATTCTTGGCGCTTCGTGTCTAGAATCCGCGGACGCTGTTCACGGTGTTTCGTACTAAAAATTCAACCGACGACGGAACACGTGATATATTTTACAGTAACTCGGCATCGGTCGGCGTAGGCGGGGTCTCTACACGAAACGGCGGCGATAAACGTCGAGGCGGCAATTGTTAAGTGTTCTTATCAATGGACATCGGCGGGCACCCGGAGGTAAAACACATTCCTGGGCAATACGGAAACAAAACAAAACTGACGGCATTCAGTGCATGTGTGTACAGGCTGCGGTAGGAAGGAAAGAAAGTAACTGACACTGCTTGTATTTATAAGGATCCTCGGCAGTGACGGTAGGATGACACAACGTTGCCCGTACTTACAAGAGTCCTCGACAATACTGGTCATTAGCGGGGTAGGATGTAAGGAAGAAAGTGGATGGTGAAACATCATATACACACAAGCTTAGCCTCACCTACATTGCTAGACCAGGGAGACGTGGTCCGGCAGACGACCCAAGCAGGCCGTTGGGACTGTTGCCCCGGGTAAAGAACGTGCAGTTCTCCGCGAATTAATGGTCAGCTTGTTGCAGAAAAGGTCCAAACGAAATCTAAAATGAGAATGACGGGACAACGTGTCGCGTTTGTTACTTAGGAAACGGCCGAACTTCGTTAGTAAGTCACGCCTCCTACGCCTCGATCTCTAGAGCGCAGTGGTTGGCTGACTAACGAAGTATAAGTTGATTTTTTCAAACGCTAAAAACATCAAGCGAGACCTACCTTACATTGAATAAGAAATGTAAGGCGGTGAGAAGCAATAGGTGCAACGGCAGCTGGAGAGAAACGCCAACGAGTGATGACTGGAGTTTTATAAAGCTTCTGCCCAGAAACCAATGGGACACTCACAGTGGACTTCTTTAGGCTATGGCCTCACTATAGCAAATATATGGAGATCGTGGGGACCTTAAGTCCAGGGGGTTTTAGCCGGTAGAAATCCGGCACTAGCTACGCACTTCGTGTAGGTGTCTATGCAAGATTTCCCCTCCTCTAAAAAAAAATAAAAAAAGTCTAAATCATCATTAATGTTTAAATAATTGGACGGAAAGCATATAGGGTAAAAGCTGTGAAATTTATGCAAAAACAGTGACATGCTATAGTTTTCTAGTACAATATAAATGGTATTACCCATATGCATGCCTCATTTAGGTAAAAAAATTATATTCTAGCATAAAATAATTTACCCTAAGCTTTAACAAAATACGATATTTTTTTCTAACTTTTATCAAGCATATATTTTATATCGAGACTATTCCGAATCCAAGTTTACAGAAACTTTTCCTCTTGTTTTGAAATAATAAATCTCCAAACAAGCGTTGGTGCAAGTTTTTTGAAACATCTTCTATATTTTTTTAAATATTGAGTTATGTACCGCCATGTCTTGCAAATAGTTAAGCTAAATATGAGATTAAAATTATTTTGAACGATAAGTTTTGGTTTTACAATTATCCCAAGGTCATTAAAATCGTGCTCATCTAATTTGGTCTTAGCATAATAGAAATGGTGAGCACCATTTTAAAGGTAATGCTAAAAAACATGAAATAACTTGAAAAGAAATGTTGAATAAATATAATGAGGACTAGGATCAAATTGATATAAATTATCTGAGAAAATTAGTAGCTTTTGAAAAATGTTGTCCAAGCAAAAGATAATCATATTAAATACTAATTTTGTATATCTTCTCCGAAATTTTTTTAGAGTTACTGGAAAAATAAATTTCTTTTGGATCAAACTTTAGCAAAAAACATACATATTTTGAATATCTCTGCAAAAACATATTTTTAAATCTCTCATAATTATGACTATAATTTTAGGGTTATATGAATCCAAAGGCATACATTGTGACACGACATCCAAGAAGTATTGTTGAAAGAAGTGTTGCTGACTTTTGGCAAACTGTTTGGCAGGAAAAAATAACCTTTATTTTTATGGTAACAGACAACGGGGACAAGGTATAAAAATATAAATTTTTCTCCTTATATTCACTCACTCGGTCGAAATAAAACATCAATTTTCACTAAATACTTTCCATTTTTTAATAACACTGTTAAATCATAACTAACTAACTTAAATATTATTTACCTATTTATATACATCTAAAAAACATTCAAGAATACAAACATAGAATCTTTCTAGAAACATTAATAATGATAAATCATCGATATAATATGTATATAAGGACACTGCCGAACTCGGACAGTTCTTCGTTATACGGCCCCTTCTAAGTCTGATCGTCCCGATCAGCTTCGATACTTCTGTGATATGGCTTCAACCTGTGTGTTTGGAACCTTGTTATATTCTATAAACAACGTCACTGATTCTTTTCAAAAGGATATTCGGTCCTTCTGACATCAATTTAGGTGATTCGCCTTTCTTCCTTTCCGTCACCTTCCTGGAACCCTGCTGAGTTTGCTTTGATGTCATATCCTGTCTTCATTCTGTGTATGTTTCCACTAACTAGTTCATTAATTTCTCTCAACTTCTCTGGTAAGGCATACACCCAGTCTTCAATCTCCATACTTTCATCAGTTGAAGAACCGAACATTATGTCTCAAGATAATATAAATTCCCTTCCAAATATGACCTTGTCTGGTATAACGGTAATTTCAGTATTTCATGGTTTGCGGAATGGCAATTAAAAAGATTGGCAAATATGTGTCTCAGTCTTACTTATGTCTGTCCACAAATTTTGAGGGATATTCTTTAATGGTCCTATTAAATCGTCCAACCATGTCATCTAACTGAAGATGCTAAGTAGTTCTCGGAGCATCTAAAAATGCTTAGATTTAAAATTACATCCTTGGTCAGAATGTTGCTCCAAAGACATTTAAATTCGGCTGACCACATTTTTGACTAAGACTTCAGCTACTGTTTAGGTTCCCCGGTTAAGAATGGTAAATACCTCAGGCCATTTACTGAAGTAGTCAATAGAAACCAAGATGTATTTCATGCTTTTATCTATTCCTTGGAATGGTCCAGCTACATCAAAGGCCAATCGTGCAATAGGTATTCCCATATTGTACTTCATCATTGTTTCCTTAGATCCTGTGCTTGAACCTATATCATTATTTTATGCCTTGAGAGTAGTTATTCCAGTAAAATTTCTCGAAGTTTTTTCTAGAGTTTTATTACCTCCCAAATGAGCACCAGACTTTTCATTGTAGATTCCTTTTAAAATCACGGAAGCTTTGTTTTTGGGTATCACCAACTGAATTTTGATTTCCTTGCCATCGATATATGCTCAGGATCTATTTATCAACTGGTTTTCATTCACTAGTAAGTTCCACTGAGCCCAAAGTGCCCTAAATGTAAGAACTTTGGCCAAGATATTTTTCCAACTTTTGGTGACGTTTTTCTTCTTTCTTTTTATTTTTAAAGCGACGTTCCATATAATCAGACAATGTTTTATTTATTTATTCCATTTCAGCTGTTTATTGTCCAGAATTTAACATAGAAACGAAAAATGTTGTTGGAAATTCGACTCCAAACTTGTTTCTTGATAACAAATTCGACGATAAAAACAGTTTTTTGCGCTCTTTGAGTTCCCAAATAGAATGTTCTAGAACCTTGTCGAAAATTCGTTTCTGAGCTTCTTTCTTGATGGCAAATTCAACAGTAAAGTCCGTTTTATCTCTTTTTCTTGGTTTACAAATAGAATCTTTTGAAAATCCTGTGATAATTCAACTTCTGACACCAATTGTTACCATTTTCTCTCTTTTTATTCACTCAGTGGATCCAAATAAAATACCACTTTAAATTGTTGAATAACTCTTTTACTGTTAATCACAACTAACAAACATAAGAGAATACAAGTTTAGAATTTTACTAGAAATATGACTAACAATGAGGACTGATCGAGATAATATTTCTATAGACACGACCGAACTCGGTTCTTGGTTACAACAATTTATAATTTTTAATTTATAACAGGGTTCTAGGTAAAACGTAGATATTTTAACTATCATCTCCTATGAATAAAATGTTATGAATTATTTTAATATCTACAAAAAAAACGCTATACCTACATCGGATATAAAAAAAATGTGCCACTCTTTAAATAGATAATCCTCGACAAAAGAAAACAAGAAGTTTTCAGTTTGTTAGCTTGTGCTATATTCAAAATATCTTTAAAACAACTTATCATTTAAATAATAGTAGGTTTGTGAAAAATATAGAAACCAGTACAGATTTAGCATTAAAAGACAACTCCAGGGCATGCGTGCGGAAGATCACTGAGATAATTTTGAAAAAATATGTATGATATTAATTTGTCGATAGCATAATTACGTACACTTAAATTAGGATTGGGTATTTCTAGACATTTTTTATGGCTTCATATATATTTTGGCATGGCTGCTGACAATCTAAGCGAAATTATATTCGTACATATAGGACATTATTTGTCAATCGGACTCCCGTCTTTGCCGATAACAGTTTTAACCCAAGTTAGGTGCGACAGCTTAAATGAGAGTTCTTGACATCTACTTTCGAAAATGGTCTGGCCATTTTGGAAATACAAAATGGCGAACCCAAAAGGGCGACTGAGCTTCCAATGAATTTGAGAAAAAATATATTTTTTTTTCAAATTACTTGGTATATTTCGTATAAACGTTTATTTTGTATTATTTCACCGATTTCAATTAATTTTTTATGCATAAAGTTTCTGCAATATTGTTAGACGAAACTGGTTCACTAACATCCGAGATGACTCACAATGTATTAATTTGATTTTAAACAAAATCAAATAACTCTTTACAGAAAAGAGCAAAAAAGTATTCGATACGGAAAAAGATGAAAAATCTGGGAAAATTATGCTGAAATCTTTAGCTATTCGCGATTTTACACAGTGCCAACAGCTGGTAGAGGCGAGTCTATTTTTCTAAATTAGAAGCTCTAGGGTGGGGCAATCGCCCTCTCCTGGGATCTACAAACATAACTGGATTTTCCAAGCATTATAATTCGCAAGTTTAACTGTTTAGGTAATCGTGAGTTTTAAAACTACTCTTGACAAAATGTTTCCTTTTTTTCTGCTAGGCTTGAAGAGCTCTAAAATATGCAATTGTATAAACAGGTTTGAAAAAGCGGAAAATATGGTGTTCCCTGTAAGTTTCAAGTCACTGAGACTACAGACAGACTTGCCTATCGGTTGTTTTGATCACATAGATGTGTGTCACTATTACTTGACTACGTGGATAAAAGGGCTTGAGACTCGAACATCTCCTGCGATCTTCGAATTTGAAGTTTAAATCTCGTCTGTTTCGGATTTCGATCACATGAAACTCGCTGTTACCTGGTTATGTAAGGTGAAGACCTTAGTGATTAAAGCTTGCCTATTTTCGGACTTGGTCGCATATAAGTGGCAGCGCCGCGATTCCATAGGTTTAAAAGATTAAAACTTGCAAATTTGTGGTTTTTGTCATGTGGAACTTGCTGTACCCAGGAACTATAGGTTAGAAAGCTTGGATTTTGTAGATTGCCCATCTACGGTATTAGTAACTTGTAATATACAAAGAACACGATATTCTTCGATTTTTAAAACCTGTTTGTAGAATTGCAATTTTCGTCAACAATTATGCTACACAAAGCTCAATTTTTATGGATTTTTAAATGGCTTTGTAATCGTGAAGTTTTGAAGCATTTTGAACGTGCTAACATCAAAATTAAGCGATTTGAAAATACTTTAATTTTTTGGTACGTCTAAAAAACGTTTCTTAAGACAGTTTTTAGGCTAAATATTTCAATATAATTTTCCTCAATTGTACACCTTTTTACTTTTCGAATGCTTTTGGCTCATTTAGTCCAAGAAATTTTTAATTTTGTCCAAAAATCAATCAAATTGGTTCAATGTGTTAAGTTTCTTATGTGGCAGACAAAAAATTAATATTTTTCCAATTTTCCTTAAAATATTCATGGGGGGTTTTAGGTGTTCCAGATAACGTATCTGAAGTGATTTAAAATAATAAATAAATATTTCGGAACTAATATGGCAGACTTAAAATTTTACATTTTCCGATATTGTTCAAAAATATTTTGAAAGTGCAAAATTAAAAATGAAAAATAAATTTAAAAAAATGAACCATCAAATAATTAATAAATGTAAAAGTAATTACGAACACGAGATATAAACTAGCTACGATAAAAAAAAAACATTTACAAATAGTCAGTTATAGATTTTATGTATGACTGTTTGTATGTATACAGGGAGAACGAAATTGGTGGTGACAACATTGCAATCTCGAAAATTATAAGACATATAAAGGCGGTTAAACGGGGAAAGTTTTAGGTAATTATGTCAGTAAGTTATTGGTGCTAGTCCATCTGTAGTTTTTTTTTGCATTTTTGGAATACAAAAAAAAAGTAAATTATTACGGCTAAAACTTTTTTATTTACCAATACTTTTTAAATCTTTAAACACTTTTGTTTGGCCACTTTGATGCAAGATACGTGACTAAGTCAAATTTTAGTTAAAATGTTTCAGTTTTCTGGAACCATAAATTTTGTTTTTCCTGATGACCTCTATATTGGATTTTTAACTCGTCGAAAAGTACTTAATTTTTTCGATACCACTATGTAAACACTAATGCAGAGGAACAACGTTGTCATCTAAAAATAACTAAACACACTTATTTATAAAAAATTTGAATATTTGATAACACCGAAATTCTTTTATTCAATAATAAATTCAAATTAATAACACCTCTTCATAAGACTGCGTTCCTTTTTGTAAAAATATTATTTAATAATTATAAATTATATAGCCATACTAAGATTGAAAGTCTCTATCATTTTTTTTAATACACTGTTGACATTTTTTCGAAACGGCTCTGGTTACACAATAAGCGGTAGTTAGTAGAATATAGTGAGTTTTCTGTTCAAGAACTTCCCTGCTTTCAGTGCAATCAAATTCGTACACTTTATTTATCATATATCCCCATAAATAAAAGTCTAAATGTGTTAGGTCCAGAGACCTGGCAGGCCAGCATACAGGACCACTGTTGGAGATTACTTTTTTGCCTCCGTTAAAAATGTTTGTCCTCCCCAGGAATTATATGCGGGGCAACCGACTTGCTAAAACCACACATCATCAAACTGATGATTTGGACGAACTTGTCGAATCGGAGGAATAATTTGATTTTATAATATTGCAAGATACCTTTGACCTATCAATGTTCGTTCATAAATAATTGAGCCAATCAGATAATTTGCTTAAAATAATTGAGTATATTAAGAAAGATAAATCTTAATTATTACAAAAATAAGAAATACATTTTGAAGATAAATATTTAAAGTATTTTAAAAATATGTTAATTATTTAAAACTATTATACTTGCAATTTGTGATCAGATTTTATTTGTGAAAAAAACATGCATCAACTCAAATAAAATCTGATCATGCACCAAGTGAACATAGTATATCTAGAGAAATGTTGAAACTTGAAGGGTCTGCAACGCTACATTCAGTGAGTATTCTTTTGAATAAATGTCTTCAAAACGGCAAAATCTCTGATAACTGGCAGAATGCCCGAGTCATTCTCCTATACAAAAAAGGCAACAAATTATAAGTCTCCTGCTAGATCCATACAAATTGCTTACAAAGATTATAACTAATAAACTAACTAACAAATTTGACTCCCATCAACCTCCAGAACAAGCTGGGTTTCGAAAGGGGTTTAGTACAACAGAGCAGATATAGAATATCAAATTAATAATCGAAAAATGCACAGAATATAATATTCAAATCCACCTAGCATTTGTTGATAATAGCAAGGCTTTTGACTCTGTCGAGCTATACACCATATTTCAAGCAATGGATAATGCAAAAATTGACTCCAGATACAGAAATCTTCTGAAATATATTTACAAGGCCACACTACAAGTAAAGATAGCAGAGGACCTAGAAACACAGAATATAAATATGGATCGAGGGGTGCGACAAGGAGATACGATTTCCCCTAAACTCTTTACTTTAACACGGGAAGATGTCTTTAAACAACTAAACTGGGTACATAAGAGCATTAACATCGATGGTAGATATCTCAACCATTTACATTTTGCGGATGACGTGGTATTAATAAGTAAAGATCTAGACAACTTATAGGAAATGCTTTCTCAATTGAAAAATGCTTCAGAGAATGTTGGATTAAGCATGAACCTGGCAAAAACCAAAATAATGTCTCCAGAAGATACGCCATTTTATGTAGGAAACGCGAAATACAAAGTGTTGAGGAATATGTGTATTTGGGTCATCTAATTAGAATTGGGAAAGAAAACCAACAAGCGGAAATAAATAGAAGAATTAGAATGTCATGGGCAGCCGTTCTTAAAAACCCTGATATTCCCATTAATTTGAAAAGAAGAGTATTTGACTCGCGCGTTCTCCCAGTAATGACCTATGGAACGAAAACCACCACACTAACAGTTGAAGCAGCCAAAAAACTGCGTACTACTCAGCGAGCAATAGAAAGAATCATGCTGGAAATATCACTACGTGACCAAATACGGAACGAAGAGGTAAGAAGACCCACGAAAGAGGATAATGTGATAAAACGCATTGCTACTTTGAAATGGACAGGAGTAGGACATGTCGCTAGGCAAGACTATACAAGATGGATGAAACATATATTGCAATGAAGACCTAGGTCGTCTAAAAGAAGTATCGGAAGACCTTTAAAAGATGGATAGATGGCATAAAGAAGAAAGCAGGTAGAAATTGGCACCGGATTGCAGAAAATAGATTGAAATGGAAGAGACTAGAGGGGGCCTGTGTCAAGGAGTGGACCAGATTGGGCTGCTAGAGAGAGAGAGAAAGAAAAAGAGATACTTTCAATCTTTGTAGTTTGCTTAATTGCGAATTTGCGATAGCCCAGTAATGGTGATTCTTTCTATGAAAAACTCCGCATTTAGCAACATACCAACTACAAAAAAAACTATTCTTCTATCAAAATCAACTGCTTGAAGTCATTGTACGATTATTAGTTTTTAAGAATGGTATGTAGTGACTTCTAAAACATCACAAACAGTTGATTTTGGAATGTTAAGCTCTGTGTCAGCAATTTTGGTAGACGACGTCGGATTGTCATTAAAATATTCAAAAATTATTCTATTACGATTCTCGTTACTTTTCATATAATTTTTCCGACGAGATTTTTCGAAACTACCAAACTCAATTAAGTTTTTAACCAGTTTAGGAAAATAAGTTTTTCTGCATTGTCGTCGTTCCGTACACATGTCAAAATAATTATCCATAGCTCTGATCACATATGTTTCATTAATGATATAATACTCTAGCATATCAAACTGTTCTTCGTTAGAAAAATTTAATGCCATAGTAAAAATAGAAAAAAAAATCAAAATATCAGTAAGAAATAAAGAAATCTATCTGCCGTATTTAAACAGTTTGTTATATATGTAACTCTCTTTTTAGGCAGAGAATATGAAAAGTATATATAAAAACACTTTATTTCCTGCAAATATCGCTCTGGTCCTCTATCCATACGCGTTTCGATCACCTCATGATCTCGTCAGTGGAGCCGTATCGGACCGAGAGCAACATTAGCAGGAAATAACTGATATATGAAATATAAATTTCAAGGTATGTCGATAGGATATTGCACCTGCCATCTACCGACCTCGATGTCAGACTGAAAAATATTGCTAGTTGAACAACATCTATGAATCATTGGAGAAAAGTGAAAATTAAAAAAAAAATCAAAATTTCAGTAAGAAATAAAGATGTTTATTAAAATGTCAAAAAGCGTACTTAAAAATATACCTTAAAGTTGGATTTGTGACAAAGTAAATAATTTCATTTGTTTCAGGTTTAAAGCCTAATAAACAAAAATATTACAATAACCGAATCAAGCTTAACTTAATTTTTAAATTTTTTATTACGATTTTTTAATACTTTTAGCCTAGAGTGAACTCAGGATAAACAAATATAGTAATTTGACTTTATTTTTAAGTAAAAGAATTATTTAAAATTTCGGTGTCAAATATTTAAATTTTCATTAAAAAAGTGTGTTTAATTATTTTTAGTTTATAATTTTTTTTGGCATTAATGTTTCACAATGTATTAGAGTACTAAGTACTTTTCAATAAGTATACAATTCAATAGGACAGGCATAAGGGAAACATGTTATTGATGGTTCTAGAAAACCAAAATGTTGTAACTAAAATTTGACTAGAGACGTATTCTGCTTAAAAAGTGACCATACAAAAGTGACTACAGATTTAAAAAATATTGAGAAAAAAAAAAGTTACAGCCGATCTAAAATAATGCAAGGTTTTACCTTCTTTTATATTTCAAAAGCGCGCCAAACCAGAATCGATTCACAAGAATTAATAACCTACTGACATAACTGCCTAAAACTTTCCCCACTTCACCGCATTTCCATCTGTTACAGTTTTCGAAATTGCAATGCTGTCATCACGAATTTTAGACAACCTGTGTTGTAAGGTCAGAAAGTTGTGGGTATTATTACTTTGTTCATTAATTTTGTGCCTATTTTAAAAATTTCAATTCCATATGAAAATTTGCAGTGAAAATTTCCACTTTTTAGTGTTATCAATTTTTTTATATTTTATTTTGCGCTTGTTGTTATATAAAGCTGATAAATCACACTCAAAAAGTTTGTCAGAAGTATTGCAATTTGGCTAAAAGAGGTAGGACATTAAACATTGTAACTTTAATATTTTGTTACTGTTATTATTTTTGAATTAAATTTTAGGAGCAAATGGAGCAATACTGGCCTGACAGCAATGAAAAACAATTACTTTGTGATGACTTTACAATTTCATTTATTAATGAAAAAAGTTATAGTACTTATGATGAAAGAAAGTTTAGTCTTCGCTGCCAACAATCTAAACCCAGAAAGGCAAGTACTCGTACTTATTAAGTTTCAGTAGATTATCGTATCAGAAAAAATTTTGGAAAGGCAACGTCATTCAGTGACGTTTCTTTCTAATTTCCTACTATGTTTTAAATTTTAAGGAAATATTTGTCCTCTAAAATTAAGAATTTTTTAATTTATGTATATGTATGTATGTGTTTAAAACTTAAAGAAGTTGGAAGGGATGGTGGAATGATAATGTTGAAGCTTAAAGGCTACAAATATTATTGGTAACATTAACTGGCTAAATCGATTTGCTGCACTAAGAAATTTAGTAGTAAATCGCAACAAAAGTGAACTTTTCCAATTTATAGCTACTTTGATTTTTCTTTGTTGTACGATTAGAGCAATTAAAAGTTTTTAAATTCGTATTATGACCTTGTTTTTTGTGTGTTAATCGTGATTACCAATAGTGCAATATCTCTAAGCAGGCTTTCTGACTGACGGTAAAGTACGGAAACAAAATTCCATAACATAGGGTGCGGCATTTATCTTGAGACAACGGAATCTGTCGGTGGGATCACATTTTTAGAAAATTGTTTTATACAAAAATTATAGAGTTGCAGGGGGCTAACTAGCGGTGACCTTGACGGTGTCCTTCAAGGCAATTTGAAGGTCAAATTCAGAATTTTAAATGAGACCCTTCAATTTCGAATCTGGGAATGAAAAGGGCGGAAAATTTTACAGTCGAATAAGACTTGATTTCAAGGTGAATATTAAATATCAAACGTCATTTCTAGGTCAAAACAAAAAGATCGCAATATTTTGTGAAATGTTTCATACAAAAATTGTTGCGTCGCACGGGGCTAAGTAGTAGTGACCTTGAAAATAACCTTGACTTTCAGGGTTATTTGAGGCTTAATTTCAAAATTTAAAAAGAAAACCTCCAATTTGACACCCGAAAATTGAAAGACCGATCAATTTCACAGTAATTTCATCTTAAGATACGTCCATGACCTCAAAAGCAAGATCATCAGTTAGCATATTCAGTCTGCAAATCGAACGCAAAAAAAAATTATGAAGGCTTTCTTTTTACATAAGTTACAAAAGATCACTGATCTTTTTAAGTGGTAATAAATGTTAAGGAAAACTTCAATGGTAATAAACTCTTAACACTTTTCAACTAAACTTTTTATTAATTATTCCCATCAATAGTTGCTGATTCATTACTTTTTGCAAATGTTGTACATTAGATGATTAATTATTTACAGTACGTGTTAGAAAAAAACATTAATTTTTAATTTAAACTTTTCTAACTTATTTGTTTTATGAATCCTTAGCAAAATCCTTCATTTAAAATTATGTTTCGTGTGTATATGTGTAAAATAGTGAACTAGGATAATTTATCCTTTTAGCTAAATGATTCTTTTAACTTATTTTTTTTGTTAATTTATTTGAATTAATTTAATTTAATTTTGAAAGGGCTGTCGTTAAGTTTTTTTTTCTGCGTTCACTTAATAATACCTGTGAGGTAATGCCCTGATTCTCCTACGTAACCTAAAGGCTGTCTACCGTCCATCACTTTTCATGCAAACAGACTATATGGCGCCGCTTTTGAAACCCAATCACTCTCTTGAGATAATTTTACCAAGTTGAGAGATTTGGGAGGAAGACTCAACTCTTCCGAAAAATGGATCATAGTGGTGTACAGATAAACCTAGACAAGATGAGAGAGCTGGAGCTGGAGTATTGGACAGGGGCACGGGATTCAGTTAGTTTTACTCTCTCGTAAAACATGCTGTTCTGCAATGTGATAATCTCTATGACGATATATACAGAACTAAGATACTGAAGTCTAGTATCGCAAAATTATCACTGGTGTCTCGTAAGGATGTACTGGATAGTCTAGCAAGGAACGGCAGCACAATCAGACGCATGTGGATCCGGGGTTACTCAGGTATACAACGGAACGAGCAGATCGTCTGTTGAAGATAGCATCCCCAATTCAACCTGAGAAGTAAATTTATTGAACCTGTTGAATCAGAGAGTGCCTAGCGTTCAACGCACTACGGCAAAGATATTTCGAAGATAAAATATTATTATCTAAAACCATCAGGTAAATTTTGTTAACAAGGGTGCTTGGATGTACAAACACGATTGGTCTTGAATAACTTGGCACAAAGTGCCCAATGGGACCTAGGCATATATTTAGTATCAGCACTATGTATTCATTTATTCATTCAGATTAATTCAGGTTAGCTCAGGGAACTAGGCATTGGATATCTAGTATTAGCACTATTTACTGGAAAATCTTCATTAAAGGAACTCCTCAGCGATTTGGTAGTGAATGAACATTTTGATTAAGACCCTGAAAATGTAAAAATGTTACGCAAACAGTATAAATAATTTTCATAAATAATCAGACTACACCAGCTCAACATTTCTATTTCAAATTCCTTGCATTCATACCATAATGAAATTTATTGGGTCTTCAAAATAATTTCCAAAATTTTAATCTTTTAATATCTAGGTGTACTCTATCGGTGATCCTCCTCCAGGATCTGCAACCAAAGATATCCGTATTACTAGATATCATAAGAAAAGATAGAATTTTTAACCAGCGTTCATCTAGACGTGTAGCAATATTAGTGTACGAGAATGGTAGTGGACTATATTTTGGGCGGTGGTAAAGAATTTAATTTCAGTTAAAATATACGACGAAGGTAGGACAATCTCGGACAATTAAAAATGGCCTAACTTGTAGCTGCTCACTAAATGTGGAAATCGTGGATACTTTTCTGGAGCTGAGTTCTTTGGGGTTTGGCATTGTTATAGGGTTGAATAAAAATTTGTTTTTAAGATTTTAGCGGATTTAGCCGGCATATAGAGGTTTTAACACTCGCGTGGTATATTAGTGTTCACAACACGTGTGTTCAGTTGAAGGTTCAAGTGCAAAATGATAGTGTTTTCTACCATGGACCGTTGAGGTGCATGCGACACTTCTTGGCCATTTTGGGAAGAGATTGTCATATATGGCGCGAAAAGGGAATAAAATAAAATTATCTTCAGTTTGCTTAAATATAAATGTAAACGTAAAGATATGTTAATTTTACCCAGAAAATTATAACGTAAAAATTAATAATTCGGAAAGACGGAACAATTAGTAAAAGAAAATATCTATTTCCCTAACATCAATATCGACACTGATTTAGAAGCCATAGCGATTAAAACAGAAATTTTCAACTTGACGTTCTGCTCCATATATATTCTTAACTCAACTAAACTTTCAAATGATCTCCTTATAGATCTACTCCGTCAACTCCCACCTCCATTTATATTGGCGGGTGACTTTATTGCCCACAACACTATTTCGGGATCAATCCATACTGAGACTAGAGGCCAATTAATCGAATCACTTATTGAAAAACTATCCCTTATTCCTTCTTAATGACGGCACTGCAACCTTTGTTAGCTCTGCCTTTCCCTTCTATAGACTTAACCTTTTGCAGACCTTCGAGATCAGATCGATATCAATGGGTGGCACTGAATGAGACGTTTGGTATTGGTTATACCCCTTTAGTATGCAAACATTTAACTTGGCAATCTTCTAGACATCAAAAAATAATCCATGATGTAAAAAATGCCGATTGGGAGAGATACAGAACATAATTTATTGGTCCCAATATAGATTCATCTAACATTAATACCTCTCTGGGATCTTTCATATCATCTGTGAAACAATCTGCGGATATGAGTATCCCGGAAAAAAACACAAAAGATTGAAAAATAGCCCTAAACTGATTCAAGCACCGTCCCACACAAGGTAATTTTGTTGCTTTTAGGCAAGCCAGAGCCAAAGCTAAAAGAATAATTAAAGAATCGAAATCGTGAAATAAATTTGTTGATTGTCTCATGAAGTATGGAGCAAGATTAATCGTCTCAAAGGCAGACCTTCTAAGATAATCCACAGTATCAAATGTAATAACACCTGGAAACATGATAATCTAGATATATCTGAATATTTTGCATCCCACTATACAGAAATATCCAGCTACCATAACTACAATGACAATTTTATATAAATTAAGAACCTTGCCGGGAAATAAATCTTCAATTTTAACTCTCCTACAAAGTTCTCATATATCTTTCGATTTAACATTCTGAGGAAATATTAGACTTGGACTCAGACCACACAGCAGTCATATTAACCTTAAGTGAAACAATCATCAGGAAAGAATCAAAACCTTCGCTAGTGAATAAGACTACGGATTGGGAAAGCTTTAAAACTGACTTGGAGAACAGCATCAACCTAAAAATAAACCTAAAAACAAAAGACCAACTAGAACTAGAAGCGGAGAACTTCATGAAAATAGTCCAGGAAGCTGCATACAAAAATACTAAAGAGATAACCCACATTACAAAGGGAAATAATTATCCACTGGAAATTCGACAACTTGTTGCAGAAAAGAGAAAAGCGAGAAGAAAATGGCAGCAAACAAGAGATCCTACAGATAAAAATATCCTTAACAACAAGACGCAAATTCTAAAAAGAGAAATCCAAAAAATTAAAGAAAACTCAATAAACTACTCTTTAAGTAGTTTAACAGCAGACCAAACAACAGATTATTCAATGTGGAAAGCTACTAGAAGAGTCAAAAGAGCAGTAACATCGATACCCCCGATTAGAAAAGGATTAGGACCATGGGCAAGAAGCAATAAACAAAAAGCTGATGTCTTTGCAGATCATCTAGCGGAGGTATTTACACCAAACCAAGGACAGGAAGATTCTGAGCTACAAGAAATCGAAAATGAAAATTCATTAAAGATAAAACTGGTAACACTACAAGAGGTAACAAAAGAGATAAGGGATAACGTAAGTGCGAAAAAAGCACCAGGTTTTGACCTTATTATAGGAGAAATACTCAAGCAGCTTCCAAGAAAAGGTATTGTACTGTTAACATACCTAATAAATGCTTCATTCAGATTAAGATACGTCCCAGCTGTCTGGCAAAGTGCAGAAGTTATTATGTTACAAAAACCTGGAAAACCTCCTAACAATATTGAGTCATACCGGCCAATATCATTGCTACCGGTTATCTCCAAACTTTTTGAGAAACTGTTGTTAAAGAGGTTAAAACCAATAATGGAATGTAACAAACTGATCCCAGAATACCAATTCGGTTTCCGACAAAAACACTGTACAGTAGACCAAGTACATAGGATTACTGATATAATCGAGAGAGCCCTTGAGGAGAAACAAATATGTTCAACTGTATTTCTAGACGTAGCCCAGGCCTTCGACAAAGTGTGGCATAAAGGCCTGATACACAAATTAAATGGATTACTACCGAAGCAGTACGTGGAAATATTGACCTCTTATATTACTGAGCGGACATTCAGAATAAAACAAGAAGATGAGTATTCACAACTGAAAGATGTAAAAGCAGGGGTCCCACAAGGTAGCGTACTGGGACCAGTCTTATATGTACTATACACAAGTGATATTGCTTCTATTGATAATTCAACAATAGCAACCTTTGCCGACGATACAGCTATATTGTCTGTCGGCAAGGAACCAGAAACAGCCACTGGAAGGCTACAAGAAGATTGCAACTAATTCTTAGAATGGGCAGAAAAATGGAAAATAAAACTAAATGAAATGAAGTCGATACATGTAAATTTCACGAACAGAAAGATTAAAACTCCACCAAGGCTTTTGCTAAACGATAACACTGTCTCGCTTGATAATGAAGCAAAATACCTAGGGATGACTTTGGACGCAAAATTATTATGGAACAAACATATTAACAAGAAAAAAACAGAACTCAAACTCAAATACAGGCAATATTATTGGCTAATAGGAAGAAGTTCAAAATTATCCATACAGAATAAACTCCTGATCTACAACCAAGTTATCAAACCAATCTGGACCTATGGAGCTCAACTCTGGGGATGTGCCAGCAAGTCAAATATCAAACACATACAAAAGTTTCAAAATAAAGTATTGAGAAATATGATCAATGCTCCATGGTATATTAGAGACAAAGACATTCATAGAGATCTAAAAGTCCCACTCGTTATAGACGTAATCAAGGAAAAGGCTATTAAACATGAAGAGAAACTTCACTGCCACCCAAACGCAGAAGCCCTTCAGCTGCTGGACAACCAGAATCTCGTCCGAAGACTGAAGAGAACCAAGCCGTTTGAACTAGTGTAGTGCTGTGTGAAAGCAGAGCATGTGTCTGGTTTAGGTTAGCTTAAGACAACAAAACAAACTAAGGGGCATCATTGGATAACTTTAGAAGTTAAGAAATTAGATTGTATTCGGAAAAAATTAATGGTTGGTCACTTGTGACCAGTTTTAGTTGGAAACGTGTAATTAGGCATATACGTAAATAAAAAAAAATTTAACATTCTGGAACTGAAATGCTCCTTATCAAAGAGCAGAAATAGCGCTCCCGGACCTAACAATATCCTCATTCCTATGGTGACCAACTTACCAGATTATGCACTCTCCATGGTTTTAAAAATACCCAACAGAATATGGATAACTCATGGAAACATTCTATATTAATCCCAATTCACAAACCTGCCAAATCCCGTATATGGATAGCGAACTACCGTCCTATATCTCTGACTAGTCATATATGTAAGATACTAGAAGGGATGGTTAATTACCATCTTATGTGTTAATTAGAAAAAAATAAACTTTTGGATCCAAATCAATTGAAATTTATTAAGAGTTTTCAACCATAGAGCATATCATTGGATTAAGAATAGACATACACTCGAATTTCTATCGGAAGGATCACCTCTTGGCTATATTTCTGGACTTATCTCATGCTCATGATACAACATGGAGATATGACATTATGAGAACCTTACATATCAAGGGCTTAAAAGACAACCTACCCCTCTTCATATCTAACTTTGTATGTAATAGAACTTTCCAGGTCAGAATAATGGGATGACTCTTCTCCATCCATACATTGGAAAATGGACTACCTCAGGGTTCTACACTCAACCAGTCACTCTTCTTAATTGCTATCAGTAGTATAAAATGACACATTCCCTGGGAAATTTCATATCAACTTTTTGCAGAAGATATAGACATATATTATTCATCCTCAAAGCCCAGAACAAACCAAAATATTAACCAAATCTGCCTCAATCATTAACAAAATGGTCCAATGACCTTTCTCTTTCTCAGCCAACAAATCATCTTGCACCCATTTTTGCAAGAAAATGAACTGCCCTAGAATATAGAACTTGAAAATGAAAAATATTTACATAGTTCCATCGTCTAAATTTCTGGGTATAATATTTGATAGTAAGTTAAACTGGATAAAACACATCAAATAGCTCAGAACAAAGTGTCTTAAAGATATAGTCATACCTAGAATGTTATAAGGAAATATATGGAATACAGACTCCTTCTCATTGCTATGGCTACATCCTTAATCAGATCTAAAATTGATTATAGCAGCAGGATATATACATAACTGCTAGAATCTCTTATATCAATATGTTAAATACCGTCTATAGCAAGTCTTAATTGTATCAATAGAATTCCCTTTCTTCACTACAGAAGACTAACCTTACTTCGTCAGTACTCTTAGAATATGGGGCATGCCTGATCGCTCTTTCTACGGTAAATTCTTTATTCTGCACAACTTTATCCTGCCAACATCTCAATGCCAAATTCCCCGAATAAGCTCCTGTAAAATATCCTTACATAACTTACAATAACCCCCATTCCAAACATCTTATCCAACATTTCCCCCATGAACAATACCATCATACAGAATTAACTATTATCTTTTATCCTACGACAAAAAATCCTCCAATCTTATAATCCTAAGAAATGATTATAATAATATTAATTCAAACGAATTTTGTAACTATAAAATTATATACAGAGATGAATCAAAATCCCCTATATCAATTGGTGATGCCTTCTACCATTCATCACACCAAAAATCCTTTAAACTTAGCCCTTCATCAATTTTTTCTCTAAGTTGAACTATTTGCCATCGAAATGGCAATTCCATTCATTCACAAATCCCCAATTGATAGATCCGACTCCTTCAACCTCCTTATAAAAATAGAATTCATTTCTTTGGATCATCCTGATCTATTGATCACTCTCTGTCCATTAACCCAACCAACATAACTGAAGATATGGAATTCCTAAAAGATACCGAACTATTTGATAAAATATAGAATATTTGAGTTCAGATTAGGCTTTTACGACGTAGTATTTCAGTTATCAAATCGGTGATTCTCTCTCTCTCTCACACACACAGATTTATATATATATATATATATATATATATATATATATATATATATATATATATATATATATATAAGTATTAATGCAACGATCAGCGAAAACTATAATGGATTATGTGCACTAGGTTAGCGCCTGTAATTAGAGTACGACGTAGTATTTCAGTTATCAAATCGGTGATTCTCTCTCTCTCTCACGCACACACACAGATTTATATATATATATATATATATATATATATATATATATATATATATATGTATATATATATATATATATATATATATATATATATATATATATATATATATATATATATAGATATATATATATATATATATATATATATATATATATACATATATATATATATATATATATATATATATATATATATATATATATATATATATATATATATATGTAGATATATATATATATATATATATATATATATATATATATATATATATATATATATATTTATATATATATATAAGTATTAATGCAACGATCAGCGAAAACTATAATGGATTATGTGCACTAGGTTAGCGCCTGTAATTAGAGTAAATCTTCTCTTCGTATACGACGGTGCGTACGTCATATTTGATGAAACGTTATTTCTTTATAGCGTTAAAAGCAATTAAAACATTACATTTTCGCATTGAGATTAATTCCAGCTTATAGTTCTTAACTTTAACTATCAACTGTTGGGCGCCGAATTGGGAAATATTTGTTTAATCGAAAGTTATTTTTGTTGAAAAATGGCAAACAATGCTTTTTTCAAATGTTTGATGATATTTAACTCAAAAACTGTGTCAAACGAAAAAATCACAAGAGACACTTCCTTCGAATCGGACGAGAAGCATAAATATTTAATTTACAAAAAAAAAATTAAGTAATCAACAATTTTTTTATAACAAATTATTTGACCATTCATTGGGAATCCACCCTCAATATTCGTAATCAGTTAGTCAAAAAACCATATAAAAGACATTCGTGATGCCATGTCTCTTCATTGACCACAAAAACCCACTGGATTTTCCGACCACGTCAAACAAAGATAGAAGACTTCTCGATCTAAAAAAGGCTAGTCGAGTAATAATTAATCTCTTCACAGGATATTGTTCTGTGAGATATCACCTCAAAAACAGTAGCAAAGGTCCCTAATTTATTCCCTTTCAGGTTCATCAACTACATTTTAAGGGATGGCCCGATCAGGGAGTGCCTAAGTTCTCTAAGAGTCTGATTCCAGTTTTGGAAAAACTGCAATGCCTGCGTGCCAATGATTTTCCAGTAATTGTTCATTGCAGGTAATAGTATTGATACTAGGGTGTTCTCAAAAATTATTGTCGCTGACATGAGAGCGAAAAAAAAATGAAGTAACTCTGGATTGTCTTAACCGATTTTAATAAAGATCATATTAAAAACGTTTTTAAAATTTTTGGAAAAATAACATTATTAATTAATTTAATTAAATACTTTTATAATTTCTAATTTACATTTTTAAATATGTTATTAAAGGGCGTATTTGATAATATGTATACCTTTTTGCTCTTACTTTTAAATTGAGGGAGGGAGGAGAAGCAAGGAATATTGTTATTAAAAAAATACTATAACTCAGCATTGCTTTGTCTGATTTTAATAAACTGTATCTTATTTACGAGATAATTCTTATATAGTTAAGAACTTTAATTAAGTTTTAATGATAGCTTATCAATCAAGAATCAGATGGCGTTATTTATTGAAGTTACTAATTTTTCAAATTTTTTAAAATATTGTTAATAAAAAGGAGTCATAAGATATAAAATTTTTAAAAAATCCAAAGATCAGAAGTAGTTATTATTTTTTAGAATCAGATTAAAGGAAAAAATAATGATAGTAGACAGAAGAGTATCAAGAAAAAGCTAAATGAATATGAAGTAATACTATATTTTGTTATAGTATTATATACATATATATATATATATATATATATATATATATATATATATATATATATATATATATATATATATATATATATATATATATGCAAAATGAAGTCCATTTATGTCTATGCAAGTGCAGAGTTTTTGATGTGTAGAAAATATAGCAATTTCAATCTCTGCTAGAAATTGACAATCGCGGTATCAGTCAAATTTGAAAACAATATCTTTTATAGTTCTTCATAGGAAAAGATCTAAAATTGTCAAATTGTGTAATTTGGCTAGCCAATAAAATGTTCCACTTCTTCCGTATTCATCTATTCAGAAACTTGTTCAAAGTTTCCCTAAGGTTTTGAGCATAATTTAGTAAACCGCCAGTGTGTTGAAATCACATATTTCTGCGTATCTCTCATGCGACATCTTCTAAAAAACAGGCTGGTTTATTAACTAATCCAAATAAATTTTTCAATTTAAACGTTTGGCAAATATATGCATAAAAATTTTTCCTCCTATAAGAGTAAGTTGACTTTGGTCTATAATTTAATTTTTAAAAACAATAGCAAGTTCTTTTTTTCTCTCATTTTAAATGCTTTAAAGCTGATTATTTAGAAAGACGCCTCTTCATGTAAAATATTTGAAAAGATTAATCAGTTTGACAATACCATTAAAATTTAATTGAAGTTCCTTGCTATACAAGATGTTTCAGTTTTGACGTATCACTACAGGTAACTCGGAATACGGAAGATTCGAGAATTGTTAAACTAGGAAAAATTCGCACAATTTTAAATGCTTTAAAGAATTTTTTTTAATTTTTTCCGTGATTGATGAAATATCCCGAAAAAAAAAACAAAAAATTTAAAATTTACTTTGTTGCTAACAGTTATGTAAATATTAATCTATTAAAAAAAAAAGTTTTCAATATAAGTTCCATAAGTTGCCAAGATTTATCAAACATTTAAAAAATTAAACCGTTGACGCTAAGCGTCGTGACACACTTTTTGTTTTTAAATGGGACGCCAATAGTATTTTCACTTTAAATTAAAAATAATATTGACCTTAATAAATTCGACAAAGATATCTGTTCCAGTTCCAAAGATATTGACTATTGTATTTAGATATATTTCAATAACATCGAACGACAAAATAAAAACTTAAAAAATTACGACTTAGAATCCTTTCGTATACTTTCTACAGACACAGTTTTTATAGATTAACTAATTTTTTATCTGTAATTTCAACACTATTTACATAATTTTTACGGCACCCCATAAAAAATATCAAGTGGCGTAAGATCGGGACTACGAAGAGGCCATCGCACTGGTCCATTTGTACCTATCCATCGTTCGTACTGCTTATCCAAATAATTTTCTGCTATTCTGACTATATGATTACATGCTCTATTGAGTTGAAAATTAGTAAACAGTTTGTGATTTACTAAGAAAATGTCGTGTCTAAATGTTCATAAATTTGGCACAATACGATCATTAATTATACCGCATTTTCGCTTTTTTTAATACTCTTAAACCCCTGAGGATTATCTTCTGCTCAGTGTATATAATTATGCTTATTAAACATCCTTCAAATTAATATTCATGAAAGAAAAAATATGAAACTTCCTATATTTTGAGCTAAGTATTAAATTTAATAATTAAAAAGAAAGCAAATTTTTCAACACAATAAGGAAGTAGTGGGAGTACCTTCATTAGTAAATTTGCAGTCATTTGTCTACAAAATTTTTGTTGAAAACTGAGGATCTATGATTCACCTTCGAGTAAAAAATGACTTACTTTTACTTTATGGGCTGTATATTCATAATTTTGTAAGATTCGATGCACTTTGCTTTTCGTTAGAGGCCCTGAAAGTTTACTCACTTTCCTTGTAGATA
This sequence comes from Diaprepes abbreviatus, assembly GCA_034092305.1. Lineage (NCBI taxonomy): Eukaryota > Metazoa > Arthropoda > Insecta > Coleoptera > Curculionidae > Diaprepes > Diaprepes abbreviatus. The sequence goes on from JASJET010000290.1 coordinate 1,507,773, forward strand.
AATATGGGTTATAATGAAAATACCCCAAAACGTTTATACCTTTCTGCTCTTTTCTTTTTTTATTATGAGCTAATCGAGTTTCGTTAAAGAACCAAAACTGAGTAAATTACCAACAAGATTTTGAAAAATACTTACACTTGGTTGAAGTCAGTTTGGATTTTCTTGTGCATATCTTGCAGTAGCTGCGATTGAATTTTATTAATTTAAAAAACAAATTTAACAGATTCGTCGCCTCATTAGATTTAAAAGTATTTATAATAGTTATTTTAAAAGTAGCTACTATAGCTTTACAAATTTTTTAAATTGCTAAACATACTCAAAATTCTCTAAATAGTTCAAATAGCGTTCGAGTGTTTTTCATGGCAAACTTATATGTCTCGGCATTGACTTAAAAGCTGCTGTATTAGGCGAACAAAAATTTTTAGGTACTCTTAAATGTTAAAAATTTTAAAAATATATAAAAAAGGAATAAATACAAAACATTATCTTTAATCTCTTTAGAAATTAAATTTTTTATAATTGGATGAGTATTTTAAAGAAATATTTGAATTTTTAATACATAAGATGGGAAAACGTTAATGAGTCTATGTTTTTAATTTTTTGCAATTTCGGTCAGAGATGTCGGAAGGAGGGATATATAGAAGCAGATATTTGCAGAAATGGAGATATTGTTGCAGTATTAGGAATACTTTTATTTTTCTTATGGCTTTGCGCAAAACCTTATATTTTCTAAATAAAATCGTCAATATCCTTGCAATAGTAAAATAAATTATTATTGAATTTTGCAACTATATTAAGGATAATTTCCGGTTGGATTTAAAGCGAAAATGCCATCAGCGTCCTAATTAACAACAGAAAGTTGGATACCACGATGCCTAGAGTCGATGGTTGATTCACATTATTTTATAATTGCTTGATAAGTCTCGGCCACTTACGCAACTTTTAGTTTTTTCAGTATATTTCAACAATCATTGAAAAAATTTAAAAAAAAAACACTTTAGATCACTTCAAATGACATTAGATTGTGTTGCTTTTGCCGAATTTAACCATTCTGGTATCTTCTGTAATTTCCGTGTTACCTGTAGTGCTATGTCCAAAACTAGGACACCCCGTAAAATAATTGCCTCTTAAGTTAGATCATGTTCAATAAAATCAAACAAGACAGTGTTACAGTATTTTTAGAATAACAATATTCCTTGCTAGTAGTGGGAATAGGGGGCTTGTACTTCACCCCCCCCACCACTTTTTTGATTGGTCAGCCAAGAATGACCTTGTTTCTGATTGGCTGCCCAAGTTCGCCCCCTATTCCGATTGGTTTCATAAACTCCGCCTCTTTTTGCTCCATCTCCTACCTCCTTCCTAACCACCACAGTAGTTGGAGGGGAGCTGGTATTTTAAAGACTGAATCTGAGCGAGCTACATTCAGTCACAGTTAGTCTTAAGCTTACATAGAAGATTCACCACTAATAACGAAAAGTGTTAAATTCAAAATAAGTGGTAGTTATGAACAGTGATTTGCAAAATGAAATAATCAAATTAGGTAAACAGTTTACTAAAATTCAAAATTCCGAATTAAAGAATGCAATGCTAAGAAAAACGCACCCCGAGTGGGCACAGGTATATTATGAGACTGCCTTCCAATACCAATTAGCTGCAACAGCCTGTTTAAATTATAGAAAAACACAAAATTTACTGAAGTTCGTTCATGAAATAAAGGAAATAGGATTCAGTTACTTTTTAAGGATATTGAAGGATTATATAAAAGATCCTGATATATTAAAAGAAATCGTGGAAGAGGAAGAGAGAGATAAAGAGATATTGAGAAACAGGGAGGTTTTAGTGTAGGATTTATTATGGAATTATTAATAAGAGAAATGTATGAAGAGTTTTTGATGTCCGCAGCCTGTTCCGAGTTTTATGCATATGAAGGTCAAGAAAGTGAAGCGCAGAATATTATATTGTTTTTAAATTATATGGAACATGCGGAATTATGTTTACTAGCAGCTAAATGTTGTAGCGAATATTTAAAAAATAAAAATATAGATATTTTAATATGTAAACTTCAAGAACTAGGATTAAATAATAATATTTCATGTATTAGAACAATGTTAGAAAATAAAACACATAATTTGTAATCAAGTCTTTTATTACATAAAAACATTGTTGTAAAGGTAATAAACATTTGATAATGCACATACACATGGTATTTTTTGATGATAAAAGCAGCAAGGATCCATTTTCTTTAGGGTGGGTTGTTCATCAATCTCGATAACTGGTTTCATGGAATATTTCTTTACGAAATCTGCCTTTTCTTCCCCTTTTACATAAACATAGTCCACCTTAGCACTTAAATCTCTTATGATATCTCCATATTTATGTAATGGCGTAAATCCTTCACACCACTCAATGCAATGGTAATTTTTTATTAACCACAGAGCTTGTTTGTGTAAATAGGATGGTAAATGACCCATCGGAAATGGAGCTTTGAAAATAAAATGACTTGCCTTTTGCCCATCGTAAGCTGCTAATTCCTTTACAATAAATTTATTATTTTCAATTTTGAATCCTTGAAGATCTAGAATAAGTTTCATATTTTCAAATATTTGAATTTCTTGATCATTTCTACTTTTAATTGATATTCACTTATTTGTTTTTTTAATTTCTGCAACTTAAGTTGAAAATCTAATACTCGAACTGAAATCTCGTAAGACATTATATAAATGAAGAATTCTGGTTTGGCTACGTTAATAAATATCAAAATTGACGCATGCGCTCTTAAGCATAAGTAGCGGTTTGTTTAAAAGGAGTATTTTATCTTAAGGAAATTGTATTACAGCTGTTTCACAATTTTTGTTAATGGATTGTAACTGAAAACTTTATCATGAATTATAACACAATATGCCGCTGTTTTAGGGGGAATTTTTTCCTTGGTTTCAAATTCAATTCTCATGGTTACTGGACCTGTTTGTAGTAAATCTCTTTGATGTGAACAATTAATGTAAACTATAGGAGCATTTTCTTTAAATTCTTTTGGATTAAAAATTGGTTCCACTGGAGAGTTATAATACCCTTGACGAAAGTCTGTAAACATTTCATACAGAGTAGCAAATTTATTATTTTCAAAGTCAAGTTGAAGATCATTGTAAGGATATCTTTCTGAATTTAAAAAGACATTCATATTTCTTAAATTACAATGATCAAATTTACTCATATCCATTTTTAGATTACCACGTCTATTTTTCTGAAAAGCAATTAGAACATGACGTGGCGTTTCGACTTTTGTAGATGTTTTTACGGGCCAGTTGTGCCTCGTAGTTTCCAATAACTCTGGATATTCAACTAATTCCCAGCTTCGGAAGGTTATTAGTATATCACTATTTTTGTCAATAATTTTAGTAAGTGCTAATTCTTGCGGAATCGCTACAGTAAGATGAGGAACTCTCCAACACAACTTTGTAATTTTAATTTTGGGTTTTTCATCTTCATTACTGGATAATAATGCATTTGTATCATCATTACTTCTTATTAGAATAAGTTCTTGTTGTGAATTAAGAATAATCTTATTATAATCTTCAAAAAATCCTGAATACATCTTTAATGGTATACATAATGAAACATTACCTTTGTCATCAGTCATAATTTTTTCTTTAGATTTTGTTTTCGGATACCAACCGGCATTTTCCAATTTAGCACTTTCATTTTGATTAAATGAAATATATCCCTTAAGAGTTGAAGTTATACCAATATCCCGAACGGAGTCAATAGTAACACCATTTAAAATATAGCGCAATTCTTTAAATAAAAATGCCGGAGCATTATTAATTAAAACAGTATTAGCTAAAGGGGAATCATGTTCTTTAGTTACTTGCAATTCCACATAAATTTCACTTTTGCAAGGTAAAGGATATTTTCCTGTTTGTTGCAAAGCAATTCTGATTTCATCATTTGGTCCGAGTTTTGTAGGATTAAAAGGATCGAAAGAAAGAATTTCCCAGCTTAATATTGATTCATCAACCAATACATTTTCTCTTACATTTAAATAATCCATTTTTATTTAAGTTTAAAACCCAAACTTTGAAGAAATTTTCTATTAGAAGGTGTTAACCTTTGGAAGTTTGATTTCCTACTAAAGGAAGTTGGTTTCTTTCTTGTCTTATTAATGTTTTTATTATTAAATTTTCTAGTAAAGTTTGCAGATTTATTGTTATATAATATTACCATCTTTCATCTACTTTTTTAAGATGTAGTCTGATGGTTATGGTTTCTTCTCTAAAATTAACCAAATCACCTTCCTGATCTATTATTTCAATGGCTATTTTATCAATTACTTTAACGGTGACTGGGAAATATATGACGTTTTGAGGTGACTCAATTATTTTGAACCCTGGAGCAACGCTCGGGAAAAATTGGTGTATTATATGAACAGGTTTCCCGTTTAAATATGATCCCTCTGCAATACTGCAGTCTATATTTATTGAATTTACTTTAATTATTTCCGCGGGAAAATCTGATATATGTTCAATGTTGGCTTCCAATCGCCCATTTTTAAACCCTAATAATTTACCAATAGTTCCTTCACGAAAAGTTATGGGGGCTGAACATTTAAGATGTGTACGCAAAGTATTATTATTTGCATAAAGACTAAAACTAATTTTATCCTCATTCAAGTGTTTTTTTAAAAAATCTGTCATGTCTTCTAATTCGTAGCTACCTGGGGGTATGGCTATTTCTAAATTTTCATCATGAATTAATACATTATTCCCAACATCAATATTGGGAATTGCATTAAATGTTTCGAAATTTACAAGACCGATAACATATTCAACATCTTCATCTAAATATATTGGAGGATGTAACTCTGATGTTAAAATAGCGGAATTGCCGCTAAGAACAAAACTATATGACATTTTACTTTAAAAATGTGTTTAATAATAAACTAAAATTACGTGTTACATATGGTTATAAAGAAATTTTAGACACAATTGACCACAATTTGTTTTGTTAAAGTTTTGATAACTGTTATAATTATAATTAACAATATTATTATTTTGGTCGCTATAAAAATATTTAATTAATTCATAAGGGAGTCGCAAATTACCATAACTATCAAAATATATTATGTTTTTTCCTTTTTTTGTATATGCTATCCAGTGAGTACCAGCACCACTATGATTATCTAGATTGACAATTGCACTTTCAATTATCTTTATCTTTTTTGGTAATTTATCCCTCATAAAAATACCACGAAGGTTGGGAATTTGTAAATATTTAACGTATTTAAGTAAATCATAATTTGTAAGTGCTTTTCGAGGTATATGTTTTAGCAGTTTTTTGAATAAGGTTTCAAGTATAATCCATATCCTGTTTTATAGGGTTTTAAATAAAGTCCACTTCCTTTTTTTCTTACCGCAATGGACTCCATCATTTGATTGTGTCGTTTAGATTCTTCTAATTTCGCTTTGGCTGCTTTTGCATCATTTACTGCTTTAGCAATACCTGCAGCCCCTCCTCCAAGAGCACCAAGAGCAGACAAACCAGCAAATAAAGGTATAAGTGGAAGAAATCCGCCAGTCTTTGGGATTGGAATTACCCTTTTCTTTGGAGGTAACACTTTACCTGTTTTTTTAATAGCTTTTAAAGCAGTTTGAATACTTTCATTTAGGTCTTTAAAACGTTTCCCCTTAATTCCTTTTCTAGCTTTTGAAATTACCTGAGATAATGATAGTCCTCGTCCTTTTCGGGTTTTTCGCTTGAACTTTCTTCTCGTTCGAAGTCCCATACCTAATTTTCTTTTAATTTTCATAGCACCAGGAATTCCTAGTGCAGCAGTTTTTTCCCCAAAACTCGAATCTTTAGCTTTGAACCTTGATAAAGTTTTGTCAGCTAATATTTTATCAGCTAAATGCCTTCTTTTTATATCATTTGATTGTGAGTAAGCAATATCGTGTTCTTTACAAGCCTCATCCAATAAATTTATACCTTTATCACCTCTTGACAATCGTTTTTCCAATTTTGTTCCAGGTCCACAAAAATTATAACCAGGAATATGCAATTCAAAGGGTAATTTATTGATTAATGAGTTTACTAAACCACTTCCTTTCCTTTTGCTGTTTGTCTTGTAAATGATTTGTTTATTATGTGATGGAAACATTATATATAGTCACAATCTTAGTGATAACTAACCAGTTACATCACAATACCGAATATTAATAGTTTGTTTTATATATAAAATGAGAGTTGAGAAACAACCATACTCTATAACAATTAAGGATCATGAAAGTTCAGTGAATGGTTTTAGAAAACATGGAAAACTGTTTGAGGGAAATAGTAAAAGAGGGTTAATTATTGGCCCGTCAGGCTGTGGCAAAACCAATGTTATTATTAGTTTAATTGAAGATCCGAATGGTTTGCGATTTGAAAATCTGTATGTTTATTCAAAATCCTTATATCAACCAAAGTACAAATATTTGAGAACACTTTTTAAACCTTTGAAAAAAATTGGATATTATGAATCTGAAAATGAAGAAACAATTGTTTCACCAAAACAAGTTAAACCAAACTCTATAATAATATTTGATGATATAGTGTGTTGTAATCATAATGTTGTAAAAGATTATTTTTGTTTCGGAAGACATAAAAATACTGATTGTTTTTATTTATGTCAAACATATTCTTCTATTCCGAAAGAATTAATTCGTGACAATGCAAATTTAATTGTTATATTTCAACAAGATCGAACAAACTTAAAACATATTTATGATGATCATGTTAATATTGATATATCATTCAACCAATTTAATGAGTTGTGCTTAATATGTCGGAAAGATAAATTTGGATTTTTGGTAATAGACAAAGACTCTAATGTGAAATCTGGCCGATATCGAAAAGGATTTGATTCATATATTTACTTATAAAAATAAACGTTTGATGGTAAATTATACCAATCACGGATGAACGTTTAGCAAGAGAGCTAGTTAAATCAAGAAAAGCTGTTAAACAAAAATATCAGAGTTTAAAAAATGCGGAATTTGAGGCGCAAACTAAATTGGAGGAAACATATAAACCGATAACTCAACCCTTACAAGAATTAATTTCAAAGATTGGTAAAATTGAACCTGTTGAAATAAAGGAAGAGCTACACACACCAATTAAAAAAATTTATGAAACACCACAAAAAAGATCAATTCAAACACTAACACCAAAGAGAAAATTACAATATGGAACATCAACACCAGAAAAAAGAAAGACGGGAAAAACTCCACTCCTTCCTACAGAAATACCATCGATTATTGACTGGGACGCGAGTTTAGCTTCAGCAAGTCAAATGCCATCTATACAACAAACAAGTATTATTGCAGAAACTACCCCTTCTTCAGATTCACATTCCACAATAGGAAATCTTTCAGATATACTAGAACAAACACGGCAAACAGTTCGAACATTTGTTGATACAGATTTATATAAAGAATATTTATCAGGATTTGATGAATTACCGCGCCAATATATTGATGGCGGTGTAAAAGATGTTGAACATGAGTTTGATCACCAATATGGAATAGTTCATGATTTGGAAACCGAGAAATTCTTTTTGGGTTTAACTCAAAAACCTGTCGAAATTATTGGTAGAAACATCAAAATTGAAGGAATAACCTATACAGGTACACCAGGTTTATATGAGTTATTATTTAAAAAAGAACCAATAGGGTATAAAAACAAGATTTGGAAAATTATATGGATATTTTAAAAAGAACCAATGCATACCGAAGAAATAATGATCCAAATGAGCAGGTGCAGGGAAATGGATCACATAAATATATTTCTATAATAGGACCTTATTTGCAAAGCAAAGGAATTACAAAAACTAAAACTCTAAATCCCGAATCACAACAAGCAATCTAGGGATTTTTTGAAAGACGCAAAGCTCCATATAGAGAAAGTCGAATGTCTTAAAAAAAAAACGGATTTGGTATAACTTTAAAAGTTAATAAACCTAATACAGATTACATATATTGGGATAATGTAAACGAACTTGTTGAGAGACTTCAACTATTGGTAGCATCCATGCTTGCGGGACACACTGGTCATAACAATGAAATTATTTCCATTATTGAAGAACTAAGAGAAGCGAATATTATTATATAAAAGAACATAATAGATACTTTTAAACATTTCTAAAATGACCATCGATAAATTTGGTCGTCATATTTCAAAAAAACCTGCTCTAAACACATTATTATCATTAGAAAATAAAATATTATCAAATGTTGAAGAGAAAATAATAAAAAATTTTGAAAGCGATGTAAAATATATTGAAAACAAATTAATTCAAAATTTAGATCTCGGGTTGAAAAGTGACGTTAATAATTTAAATAAGAGAATAAATGAATATGATAACAACATACAAAATATTGCAAAAAAGATTAAGTTATTTGAGGATAAAGTTATTCCTGAATATAATGACAAGATAATTAATTTGAAAAATACTGTTGATGGAAATGATGAGGTAGTAGAAAAATTTTCTCAGAAAGTTTCTAAATATGCAAATGACTTTGACGTAGTGAAGTTAAAATATGATAAAGTTGATGATTTTGAAAATGAAATAAAAAATGAAATTACATCAATTAAATCAATAATTAAGGATACTTCAGCAATTGACAACACCAAGAATAGTATTTCCAAGGAAATTACATCAAAGTTTCAAAATTTTACTAATATGCTTAATGATAGAGTAGCAGAAGAAGTAGGGAATTTTAAGAAAATACATGACGTTATGGATAAAAATACACAAAATCTTGAAAAATCAATGAACACTCATTTTCTAATTCACAAAAAAGATACCGACAAAGTTAATGAATTTAAAGAACAAATTAAAGAATTTGAAATTAAAATCAATGCATATAAATCAAATTTACAATATTTAGAAGACAAATTGAAGGAGGATTTTCAAAACGAAAATGAAAAAATTGAAACAAAATTCAAAGATCAAATTACAAAAAATAATGAAAAAATCGAGGATATACTAAAGCAATTAAACCATCTAAAAACCAAATCTGAAACTTCTTTTGACGAGGGAAATTTTACAAAGGTAATTGATGAAAAATTACAAAAAGAATTAGAATCCTTACTACAAGTAGTGCAAGCTATAATGGAAGTTTCTAAAAAGGATATATTAATTAAAATTAAAAATAATAGTTCAAAAATCGAGGAGATTTCTTTACTGATAAAAGAACTTGAAATATATTTCACAGATATATTACACAAAGCTGAAAAGACAGCGTCAGATATAAAAAATATAGAAAAAAAAATTGTAAAAATGACATTAGATATAACAAATGCAGAATTTCAATTAGGAAAAGATATAAAAAATCTAGAAGATAAATTAGTAAAAGAAATAAAATTATTAAATGAATTAGTTCAAAGAGCTGCTGAAGTTTCTAGAAAAGAATTTAATGATACAATGAATTATGCAAGAGAAGAAATGAATTCAACATTAGGTGGTTTCAAAAAAAATTATACGTTATCAAATGTTGTTTTGGAAACTAAATTTAATGTGAAAATGTCTGATTTTAATAACAACATCACCCAAATAAATTCGTCAATAAAAGAAATTAGAAATGAAAATAACAAATTATTTGAAACAATGGAAAATAAATTTAATGTAAAAATTTCTGATCTTACTAACAACATCACCCAAATAAATTCATCAATAAAAGAAATTAGAAATGAAAATAAAAAATCATTTGAAGCAGTGGAAAATAAAATTAAAGAACTTACTAAAAAAAACTGAGATGACTTTTTCATATTTTACATAGTCAGCGATAAAGGGTTTTTATAAACGGTTTAGAAGCAGGTAAAGTTATTTATGGGATTTATTTTCGAGAGTAAGATATAAATTAATAATGAGTAAAATTAAGCAAGACGTTGTAAATGAATTACATAAACCAGCGAGAAGGCGATATAGAAGGAGACGAACAATTGTAAAAGGACTGAATGATCTATTTCAAGCTGATCTGATAGAAATGCAGCCATATGCGAAATTTAATAGGGGTTTAAGATATATTTTAATGGTAATAAATGTGTTTTCTAAATTTGTACGGGCAGAACCTGTAAAATCCAAAACTGGTAAAGATATAACAGCTGCAATGAAAAAAATTCTATTAACTTTAAAAACTCCCCCAAAAAATCTGAATACTGACCAGGGTAAAGAATTCTTTAATCAAGACTTTCAGAAACTTATGGAGCAGTTCAAAATTAATCATTACAACACATTTTCTAATATGAAAGCTAGTATTGTAGAGAGAGTAAATAGAACTATAAAAAACAAAATGTGGAAAAAGTTTAGTTTACTAGGTAATTATAAATGGATCAGCTTTCTTAAAGAAATAATTACAGAATACAATAATACTAAGCATTCAACAATCGGAAAAAAACCAAACGAAGTTAACAAAAAGAATGAAATGGAAATCTTGAAATCAGCTTATACCCATAGGAAAACTGTGGAACCCAGATCACCAAAATTTCGTGTCAGTGATAGAGTACGAATAAGCAAAATTCGTGAACAATTTTCTAAAGGTTACACACCCAACTGGTCAAACGAAATTTTTCAAATAAAAAAAATCCAGCTGACTAATCCAACAACGTATTTCATTCAAGATTGAAACGGGATAGATATTCAAGGAGGTTTCTATGAGGAAGAACTTCAAAAAGTAAGACACCCAAATGTATATCTGGTGGAAAAAGTGTTAAGAAAGAAAGGAAACAAAGTATTTGTAAAATGGTTAGGATTAGATAAATCTTATAACTCTTGGATCTTCAAGGGAGATGTGATGTAATAGTAATTAATGCTGTAATAATAATTGATGTTTGTAATAAAAAAATGAATTTTTATATATATTTGTTTTATTTAAAAATAAGCTTATTACATAAACATTTTTTTAAATACAATATTCCTATAATCAGAGTCTAATATGGGATTTAAAATTTCTTCAGTCAATTTAATCCTTCTTCTAAAATGTTTTTGATTTATAAATTCTTCAGAAGTCATACGAGCTTTTCTGTAGGCAAAGTTCCAAGCAACCATCAGATGAATTTGGTTTCTTGATTCATCAATAGATACTGTCTTCTTCATAATAGTGCTTAGACTTTAATTTTTGTTCTAGTTCTTCGGGATGATTCAAGAGCAGTTCCAGCATGGAGCATACATTTTCACTATTTAGATTTTGTTTTGGAGAAAGGACATTATAAATTTTGTCAAAGGAATCTCCATCGTAAAAGTTGTTATTTCTAAAAACGTTGAAATAACGTCGAAAGTTTTGTTTTTGTAAAACGTTTAGTCTATATTCTATAAGTGGAATTTGTTCCCATAGTCTGCAGACAGTTTCATTTCCATAGTAAATAAATTCACAGCTTTTCGCAATCTTCACTATTGGTAATTCACCAATCTTTTCAAAATGAATAGATAGATTTTGCAAATATATCGGTTCATTGAAAACATTAGGTGAAAACATATAATTTGTTATAACTCCTTGATATTGCAATAAGTTCTTCCAATCATCTTCATTTAATATCACAGATTGACCATTTTTAGCACCAATGATGTATTTCAAAAACTAACTAGCTATCTGTTTACTCTCAAAAAACTAACTATCTATCCGTTTGCTCCTAAATTTTATACATTTTCCCTCTCCTCTCAAGTGGAGGGGTAAACTTATTTTCCTTCTCCATTTAAGAGGAGTGGATAAACTTTAAATGTCTTTATACTAACAAGAATCAATAAAAAACAAAATTTATATTATTTTTAAACATTTATTAAATAATTTTATAGATATTTTTTTATGAAATACAATAAAATTAAACATGTACAAATAAATATTGCTGCTGCAAATATAATAACAAATATATAACAACAGACACAATGACAGAATTCTTCTTTTTTATTGTTGAAAGGAATCCAATCTGAATATTGTAATGGTTTGTTTGTCATGGAATATTTAATTTTTATGAATGTATTTTCACATAAAGCAGAATCAGTTACATTATAGGTAAAAAAAATGTGAATTTCCAACAAGATATGTCATTTTCATCTGTTTGTAGCAATCGGTTTCATTTTTGAGGGCATTTATACATATATCAGCCCTAACTGCATTAGGAATGTAATTTACATATAGCACATTTCCAACAAGGGAAACTAAAACTATTAAAGATGCAGCAGTCATTGTTGTAATATTACTAACAAATAGTGGTATTTGTATACAATATATATGTCTTTGGATTCAGTTCCCCCTCCAACTTTTAAAGCTTCAAAAACGACTTACATATATTATCATCATATAAAATGATGATTTTATAAAGATGAAAAATTACTAGGAGTAGTTAATTCTAATCGTGGTTTTTTATTTTTAGATGCATTTTCGTTTTCGGAACTTAAAGAAGTTAGAGTATCATACATCATTTTCATATCTTTATCAAAAAAATCTGTTTCCAAAATATCTTTATGTCCCCATGCAAGAGTTTTTGTGGAATTTGGTATACAATATCTTTTATCATCATGAGTTGTTAATGCCAATTTATTTAACAAATTAGTGTATATGTTATGCATATCTGACTTGAATACATACATGGTGCAGAATATTTTGTCACCTTTCTCAACAACATCTTTATAATCTGATAATGTTAATTGATTTTTTATACATGATTTACTAACACCTTTTGCTTTTTTATCTACACTATTTTTGGATTTGATGCAATATGCTTCAGCACCAGTTCCATAAAAACTTTCAATGGGAATCCCTTTGTACTCATCTTTAAATTTACCAACAACTGATGTTGTAATAGGCATGCAATGAATATTTTGTTCAGAAAAATTAGAAGTATCAAATTTATCCAGATTTAGCTTCATATCTTCATAAAAGTTTTGGGTCTGAACTTCAAGAATTAAGGAATCAGTATCCGTATATAATAAATTTAAATTATTACCATATTTAACTTTTAAATACCCGTAATAAAAATTATACATCACAGTTTTTGCAATATCCAAGATACTCATCCCAACATAAATTGGTTTATTGTATTCAATGCAAACCTGTTGAAGTTGAAGAGCAACTAAATTTTCAGAGAAAATTTTAAAATCCTTTAATTGAGGTTTAGAAATAAGTTTTTCGTCACTAAATTTATTACCCTGTCTTTCCCATTGAGATACTAATTTAATATCTGCTCGCCTATCAACATTTTCCATGGTTTTACCGAAAATTGAATTATTTGCCAATTTATAACAATTTTTATCAAATTTATTTTTAGATAAATTTCGTAAATTTGTATTTAAATCTATATATTCCGCTAACCATGGTGATTGTGTAAACTTAACTGCTCTGTGTATTTTTATGATTTTGAGTCCAAATTCTAGACATTGTTTCTGATATCGGTAATGAATGATATAGTTATATTTATTATGTAAGTTTGGAATCAATTTGGAGTGGTTTGAAATTGGCGGTGTATATTGTTCAGGACAAAATGGGAAATCATTATGACTATCATGTAAATAATTTGGATATTCTAAATCAACTTCAAATATGTAGCCTATAGATGATGTATCTGAAAGTTCGGATAGATTTAAAGTTTCTATTTCGAGCTTAGGTACCCAAGCAAAATTTTTTTCAGGCAAATATTGTTTCATAGCATAACCATACAAATTTGTGGCGTCTAAGTAAGTGATATATGTTGTAGGTCTTTCAGGATTAAAATTTTCTAAGAATGGAATATTTGCTTCAGATTTGCGTTTGGAACAAGTGCTAACCCCACCACGAACACCTTTTTTGAAAAAATGAAGCATATCTGGTTCCGTTAATAATTCTAATTCTACATTAGTTAATTTCATCATTGCATCCCAGCACATAGAAGGGCTAGTAACATAATTAACAGGATCTAACTTATAGGTTTTAATACATGTGGATCTATAATTTTCAAAAACATCAGCCAAAAGTAAAACATCAGATTTTAAGTAAATATCGGAATAAGCCCCTATTGTAGAACACTTAAATAGATTCCACATTTCTACAGCACGATTGTAGTCTTGAGGAGAGATATTTTCATCGGTTAAGTTATTATAAAATTTATCAATCGATGGTAGAGATTTCTCATTTAATTTTTCGTTGGAATCTATGTAAGAGTATGGAAATACCCCTTTTTGTCTAATGTATCGAAATTCATCAGCATTTGAGAAAAACTTTTTAATTTCAAAACATTGTGAATCTTGTAGAGTTTGTGATAGCGACTCTAAAGACTCTGGGAGAAATTGAAAAGAATCTATAAAGCGTAGTCGCAAAGAAACTGGTTTCCGCTTTTCTGACACATAACTGTCAACGAAAATTTCCTTACTAAAAGAAATATACTTTTCTTTATTTTGAGCTATAACACTAATATTTTCTTTATTATAGCAAAGCGATTTAATAAATAGGTGAGAATCATAGTTTTTTAAATTATGCAATACTATTGGTATATATTTTGGAGGTTTAAAATGCAAATTACAAATTGAGTGGGCAGCTCCTCGATATTTACCTGTAATATGACAATGATCTCTACACTTTATGAAATTTCCTTTTGAAAAAGGTTTTTCACATATGTAACAAATGCTAGAATTTTCATACTCAATCTGTTCTACAGATGACAAATCTTTCAATGGTACTTGATATTTTAAATATTTTTTATAAATTTCTTTTACATCATTTTCAATGTATTCAATAAATTTTAAAGCGCAATCTGTACCTCTATAAAGTTTAAGACAAACAACATTCTCATCAAATGATGATTTAATATAATAAGCAAATGAATAGGGTATATGTTCAGCAGTTTTAATAGTATATGAGGTTGTCGAATCAGGTGTAGATTGTTGGCACTCAATGTTTTTTAAATAACATTCAAAATCGGCATATATAACAAAAGGAGCTTTATACTGTTTCTGAATATTTTGAAACTTTAATATATTTGCAGGAATATAATTTCCAAATTTATCCAAAATCAAATTATCTGAAGGAAGCTCAATTCGAACAAAACTACAATCACGTTCTAAATGCGCGTTAAGTTTTTCATATGTTCCAAAATATTGAAGGCATCCATCACATAAGTATTTTTTTATTTTCTTTTTTGATAATTGTTTAGATACCAAGCAACCTAAATCTTTTATCCAACAGTAGTGGTTATTTCCATCATCAGAACTTATTAAAAGCAAATTAATATGTAATTTTTTCTTTTCATTATTATAATGTAAAGGACCGACAATCTCATATACATTTTTATTATCTCTAAAAAATTTTTCAACTCCATATACATTTATGGACAAATTATTTTTTTCCTCAAACTTTTTTATATCTAATAATTTTACTGGAAATTCAATACCTGTAAAATCGAAAGCGTTTCTGAAGTCTGGATATGATGAGGTCTTTTGAGGATTACCAATTGGCTGGTATGCTGCTGATACGACTGCCCAGGCGAAACAGCAATTGTCCTGATTCATCACATTCACTATTGATTTAGAAAATGTTTGCATCTTAATGTAGGAGGAGGCATTCAATGGGTTGTACTTATTGATGTTGACTTCCAAATGCAGAATTCTTTGTAGAGCCCACCCTGTAATAGGAATTAAAAAATTAGTTCTGAATAATATTTGTTAGAGATGTTTAAGTGATATTAAGAAAACTTAGCTCTTGAGATTAAATAATAATTACCTGAGTCTCTTTCCGGCAATTCATCTGCTTTGGTTTCAATAATCTTGAATAAATCATCGTAAAGCTGTTGTAGATCAGTTGTATGGGTTACAATGAAGAACGGTGTATTAAATGACTTAATTGAAGTAGAGGTTAAAGTTGGAGAATAATATATGCCAAATAACTCCAAATTTACTTTAGCACATGTAAATTCTTGTTGGCGCTGGCGTATTAATGTTTGCACTTTATTACCAACATCTTGCTGAAACTTTTTGATGTCGATGTGATAATTCTGCGAATATATTCTGTAGGAAGCTATTCGACATTTAAATGCACTCCTGATAATGTCAATTCCATTTCCATATTTTATGCAGCTCCTGTTTTTATGAATATTTGTCCTCAAGTGTGTGCTCCAGGAATTAGATTTGACATTTACTTCACAATCTTGGCAATATCGCATTTGAGGTCTTGAAAGTAGTTCATCAACTGAAACAATTATTATTTTTTAATTTCTCTGTAAAACTTTATTAATATTAAAAAGTACAATTAAAAGAAAAATTATAGCTAAATATGTTATAAAAAAATACTTACGATTAATTATATAATCTTCCAAGTTAAAGGTGTTTTCGTTATTAACAACATTTTCTCGAAGGTGGCGTACAATATTTTGTTTTCTTTTAAATTCTCTTAAGCAGTGCGTGCAAAGGAGAGTCATTTTAACATGGAATCGATTAGGGCCGTGTCGCTTTTAAATAAATACAATTTCGATCTATCAAGACCCAATGACATAGAATAATTAGCAATTTTTTCAGCTCGCGCAATTTAGAAAACTTTTGGATTTACTTTTGAATTAACTTTTGGATTCACTTTTTAATTTGAAGAAAAACATGGATTTTTTTTTAAAAATATATTTCCAAAATTTAAAAGAAGATCGCCTTGTCGTTGAATACAATTTTTAACGTCTTTTAAAGTCGAATTATATAAATTATTACATATATTATATAAGTTTAAATAGGAATAAACCATTGACTTAAATCTAGATGTGGCACACCTTGTTTCATTCCTATTTAAGCTCGGCTTAGTTTTCTTATGTAGAAACTTATCTAATTCTCCAATAGCGACTTTATTTGTTGGATTGATCTTCGGAGCTGTTGTTACAGCGACTGGTAAAGAATTTTTTGAAATTTGTGCCCCTAAAGTTTGGGAACTAGAAATATCACCGTCCAATTTTGACTTTTTTAAATCTGGACAATCATTTGTTTCTGATAAAGAACGTTTTTTGGAAAAATTTTTTTCAATTAAATTTTCAGAACTTTGTACTAAATTTAGGCCAGAAGGATTTTTCAAAAATTGATTTTGATTAGAGGAAGAAATTAAGGGACATTGAGGCTGCTCATCTTCAAAATTTTCAGTATAAGTCCCCCACAATTTCGCCACAACTCAAATCAAAAACATCTACCGAATTTACTGAATTTCTGGTATAGCCAAATTTGGATGGTTGTTCAAACCCCTGAATAAAATTTTGATCCAACCCTTCAATTAAATTTTGATCCAACACTTCAATAAAATTATGTTGAGCTTTGGATGAGACGTTTATAACAGTCTCAACGCTGTCGTTGGAATCCTCTGATGAATCTGACGATGCATCTGAAATTGGCGAATAGTGGGGGCGATAAACCTCTTCCATATTATTTTTCGAAAAACCCCCAATGTCAATCCTCTTATCATTATTTAAAGCTCCCTCGTTACCAACCCCATTGTTATTATTGTTTAAAACCCCCTTATTATTTTGTTCCTCACAGCTCTCAAAAGTCTCCTGATATTCCACATCACCCTTAATTAAATTTTGCCCTGAGCTATTTTCACAAATTTCACCCCCTTCTAATATATCTAAAAGTTGTTCCAAATTATATCCCTCATTTATTTCAGAATTGCTAATTAAATTTTTCCTCAATATATCATTATTTAAATCATCGAAATTAATTGTTTCAAGAGGTTCTTGAGGAATATCTGGGATAATAGATTCATCCAAAACTTTTAAGAGCTGTGTCAAAATATCGCTTTCACCAATTTCGGAAGAATCGCCAGATTCAGATGAATTGTTAAATGTATTAATATCCATTTCCCTAAATTTAATATCTAGCTCCTCGTCGCTTAGCCCACAAAATGAACAATCCATCAAATCATGCACAAGGCAAGCGTCGTTTAAATCGAAGGCTGTTAAGTCGATGTTTTCAATTTTTACATTTAAAAATGACATTTTAAATTATAAATTAAAAAATCAAAAAAATTATAAATCGATAAAAAAATCAAAAAATCAATAAAAAAATCAATAAAAAAATCAAAAAAATCCACAAAAATGAAAAAATCAATCAAAAATTGGCTTTTAAAAGATGAAATAAAAATGAATTAAAAATCCAAAGTATTAAGTCAAAAATATTAAATCAAAAATATTAAATCAAAAATATGAAATCAACAATACAAACCAAATGAAAATTAATAATATGTCACTACGTCACACAATAATTCGAAATAAATCCGACTATCAAGATATATTAAAATCGATTCGATAATTTTACAAGCGTACGCTAATAGCGAGATGTAAACTGAAGAGACGCTTCGTACCCAGCCGCCTTTTAAAGCGGCCAAGAGCCTGGTACTGGCTGGTACGGCGTGGCACTGCATGGTACGACGGGAACCGTGAGACCGTGAACTCGAGAGAGGTCGTTGAACGGTCGTAAGTTGTTTTGTTCGTAAGAAAAAGACGAGTAAAGAAGTAAAAAAAAGTTGTTTTTTGGAATAATATAAAAAACTTTTTTTTTTTTAATTTTTTTTTTTTTTTTAGTTTTTTATATTATTCCAAAAAACAACTTTTTTTTTTCTTCTTCTCTTCTTTACTCGTCTTTTTCTTAAGAACAAAACAACTTACGACCGTTCAACGATCTCTCTCGAGTTCACGCTATCTTTGCCTTCTTCTTCTTCTCATTCTTCGGACCGGTTTCGCCGCTGGAGGTACGGAAAGGTGGTATTTCAGTATTGTATATAAGGATTTACAGCGTCTTGACTTATCATTCATTAAGTTTAAAGTCTGAAAATGAGTACTTTCATAATTCTAACACTACAAGACTTTCTGGGATTCTTAGAACATCAGATTAATCTGATGGATCGTCAGAGTCCAAATTCAGAGAACACGGTGATGTGGCCGCCACCATCAGAGGCTGACTATTTAGATGAAGAATTTATCAATATGTTTGAGCCAGACCTGGATCCCGAGCCTATCGCCTTTGAGTGGGATCCAGACCGAGCAATGGATCTTCAACGTTTGATGATGGAGCAACAACAGCCTATGGAAGAAGATCGGCCACAACCTATGGAAAAGCAGCAGCAGCAAGCTATGGCAGAGCCGGAGCAACAGCAAGCTATGGCAGAGCCGGAGCAGCAGCAAGCTATGGCAGAGCCCGAGCAGCAGCAAGCTATGGCAGAGCCGGAGCAGCAGCAAGCTATGGCAGAGCCGGAGCAGCAGCAAGCTATGGCAGAGCCGGAGCAACCTCTAGCAATGCGAAGACAGAGATACGATCGAAAATGCAAGAGGCGGATACCGGAGCAGCAGCAAGCTATGGCAGAGCCGGAGCAACCTCTGGCAATGCCAAAACAGAGATACGATCGAAAATGCAAGAGGCCGATACCGGAGCGAAGACAGAGATACGATCGAAAATGCAAGAGGCCGATACCAGAGCAGCAGCAAGCTATGGCAGAGCCGGAGCAACCTTTGGCAATGCAAAGACAGAGATACGATCGAAAATGCAAGAGGCCGATAAATTATAAATTATAATTTATAATTTACGGCAATCTCTGGTGGGCAACAACATCTCTGGTGGGCAACAACATCTCTGGTGGGCAGCCACAATCTCTAATGCATCAGCAGCAACCGATGGCAAAGCAGTAGCAACCTATGGCAAAGCAGCAGCAACCTATGGCGGACAGCAGCAACCTATGGCGGACAGCAGCAACCTATGGTAAAGCAGCAGCAACCTATGGCAGAGCAGCAGCAGCAACCTATGGCAGAGCAGCAGCAGCAACCTATGGCAGAGCTGGAACAGAGATCCATCCCAAAATGGTACTTGGTATTATGATTTATATATGTATATATGTATTTATCTATTTATGTATATATGTATATTTGTATTTTAATTTAGGAATAATAAAAAACAAAATCGTTGAGGAAAAAATTTTTTCTATTTCACACCTAATAACCAAGTTTCTTCAACTTTAAAGAATTATTATGAATAGGATGATTATATATATTTTTATTTTTTTACAAGCATAGTAACGAAAACTAGTTTTTTTTTAACTTGGCAGAATTATTCTACATGGAAGAATAAATCATAAGCTCGGTTTTCAGAGAATCTTATTTAATCAAACCTAATTGTTCTTTATCTTATATATTAATTCTTATTTAAATATCTTAGTTGACATTTTTAAACTTAATATTACAAACTACTAGGGTGCATGAATAAATTCAAGTGAAGTATCAAATTTATTTATTTAAAATTCAATTTATCAATAGGATTGATGGTGCATATTATGTAGAAAAAATTATTCTACACTGAAAGAACAAAATCATTAATTCTTGGAATCTAAATATAGACAAATTTCTATTTATTTACATGGTACCCTTATATTTATTTAACTTAAACTTAATATATATCTTATAACTTATACCTTATATCTTATAACTTATATCTTACAACTTATATTTTATATAAAATTTTATTTAAATTGATTGGCATTTTAAACTTAATATAAAAAACTACTAGGAATAAATTCAAGTGGAGTATCAAATTCATTTATTTAAATTTATGCATATTATTTGAAAAGAATTATTCTATACTGAAAATACAAAATTATAAATTCTTTCAATGGGAATAAATACAAATTCTTATCTATTCACATCATTCCCTTATATTTATTTACATAGTTTTTTACATTTACTTAACTTAGCAGAACAAAATCTAAATTCTTATAAAATATTTTAAACTTAAACTTAAACTTAATATAGTCCATAGTGCATGAATAAGTGCAAGTGAAATAAATTTATTTAAAATTTGATTTTTCGATTAGATGGTTTTGCATATTCTTTAGTTTTGGTTTGTTACATATTATACATGCTTGTGAAGGAGTTGTTACAAATAAATCGTTTTCACAAGTGTTGCATTGTAGATCTTTTTCGCAACATATAAAGGATCGTTTATAGTGGCTATTAACAAAATTATGTTTCCCATTTGGGCAATTTAGAGCATGTATATAGTAACATTCACAACATAAATTATATGCACCGCCAGAAGATGAAATGATTACAACATAAGATTGGAAAACGCACACTTCTCGCGTAAGGTAATTTGGTGCCAATGCATCACTTGCATTTATTTTTGTCACTTTCACGAGCCCCTCTTCTCCACACCCGTTTGGAACTCCATTATCCTCTATCCCATCATCTTCTTCGTCTTCATCATCGTCTTCGAAGTTATTACGATCAATAGTAATCAGAGACTCCTGTCTTGCGTTGAATTTCCCCCTTCCAGCCAATTTAAAATGAGTTACTTCTTCCTTGTACATTGACTGGATTGATTCATCGCAAGCGGAATCTAAATAGATTTGTTCTTGATCCATTTCGAAGACTGATGAACTAAATTTGTGAGATTTGATTCACTTGTTTAAACAATTTGCACTTTGACAACACTTTTTTATTGGTAAAGGAGGACCGTCTATATGATTTTTGTATAAGTTGTAATGTTCAAAACAGGGTAAATTTAGCTTCAATTCCTCGTCACTTCTATAATTTTCGGGCAACCTATTCCAAATTTGTTGTAAACTAAGTGAATCAACGTATCTCTTCAAATAACTGATGGAAAAGAAGGCCAAGTCTTGATCTTCAAAATCGGTAAGATTTTTTCCGTTATTTTGGTAGGAAATTATTACTTGGCCTACACGTTCAATGAGTTGCTGTTGTTGTTGTTGCTGTTGGTCACTATTTGACATCGCGCACGAATGACTGAAGCTCGCTCAGACTCGATCGTTTAAAATACCAGCTCCCCTCCAACTGCTACCAGCTCCCCTCCAACTACTGTGGTGGTTAGGAAGGAGGTAGGAGGTGGAGCAAAAAGAGGCGGAGTTTATGAAACCAATCGGAATAGGGGGCGAACTTGGGCAGCCAATCAGAAACAAGGTCATTCTTGGCTGACCAATCAAAAAAGTGGTGGGGGGGGGGTGAAGTACAAGCCCCCTATTCCCACTACTCTTGCTTCCTCTTCTATTTATTTTCAAAATTAGAGTAAAAAGTTTAATACGGAAGCTTTAAAACATAATTAGTATACGTCAAAAACTTAAAATTTACATTTAATTTTTTGGAGAAAATATTGTATATCTTGGCAATAACCAATATTTCCCTAGATACGGGGGATCGATACCCCATAAATATTTTCTTTTAACTTGTGTTTAGCAGATTTTAAATTTTCTTAATACTAGAAATATATTCCATTAGAATACATTTAATGCAGCTAAGATTTTTTTAGTGATGGAGCTGGCAAAAGCGGAACTGTAATTTTATGCGATATATGTCTAAGAATGATCGCCACCGAAGGTTCTTTGGACGTGTTGGCGATTTTAGAAGACATCAGAAATCAGAGACTCAACATGGTCGATACTGCGGAGCGATACAAGTTTGCCCATTTCGTGATTTTAAATTATTTGGTGCATACAAAAAAACAATAAACTTCTGTATTAAGCCAACTTGTTCATTATAATTGTTATTATTGAACTTTAGATTTTATTTAAATTTTATGACTGTAGCAGTCGCTGACAATAAAAATACACAATAAATGATTTTTAATTATTTTCCATTTTCTTCGCTTTCGAAGAGTCATTACATTTTGTATTTAGGTTTCCATAGTCAGCTTGGAACTTTTATAGTTTCGTCATTTTCGTCTGTATGTCCGTCTATATATCACAGCCTTTCAATTTCATCACTTTTTGGATGCACATGTTTTCTGTTAACTGAAAAACAGACATGAGGATAAATTAAAAAAAAAAAAACTGTTTAAAGTACGAACGAAAACAAATATTTTTGGTTTTCAAAAACACAAATTACTATTATGTAATAAATTTTTAATTTAGTCATTTAATTCGCACAAGTTTTTTATCCCTTCGTTTATGTTCATTTAAATTTACAAAGGAAATATAAAATATATTATAAAAAATAATTATCCATTTTTTGGATTCAACGTTTGATATACTTGAGTTTGTGGAAATGCAAAATATGATTTTAACAACCGACTTGTCAAAAGAAGGAGTTTTCAAATTCTCTCTCTCTCTCTCTCCCACCCTCTCTCTCTCTCTATATATATATATATATATATATATATATATATATATATATATATATATATATATATATATATATATATATATATATGTATACAGGTGTGGAAAGTCGAGAACAGAACCTCTTAAAAAAAGGGAACGTAAAAAAAAGCGATGTTGAAGAAGTGTTATATCGTAGCTTACTTCCTGATTTCTAGCAAAAATGGCGTCGGACAAGGACTTTTCGCTGGTTTCGGGTCATCAAAACACAGTGGGTCGAAAGAACGGATTTGATAATAAAAATAAAAATCTAAACTGAAACTTTAAAATCATGAAATAAATTCGAAAAACGTCTAATGTGGTTCAACGCTTTAAAAATAAAATAAAAAAATAATTGTATTTCCATGAATAAAATATTGCGGTTGACTTCAAGGTACATTTTAAATATAATACTATAATAATAAATACATGGATATCGATAATCGTTAAAAAGGCGAAAGTACTTTTTCCTCTATGCTTAAGACTTCTTAATAAATACCAATGCAAATAATTTGTAAGTAATATAATATTTATTGATTCACATAAATGAATAAATAATACGACTGTAATAAAAATAATAAAAATAACTTTTTAATCACTGCCTTCTTTGTTAACAGCCCTTTTCTCATTCTCCAATACGTATGAATTGTTATCCGAATCCTTACTATGTCAAAAACAGTGTAAGGATCCATCGACGTCAAAAGTTTTGGAACACATCTTTTATATTTTTTTTTCGAACAGATTTTCGAGCAAAGTCTAGACGATAGTTTCTTATCAACTTGTCCGTTGACTTTTGTGCATCTTTCGATAGTTTACCTATCGGTAATATTGCAAATGATGTCTGGTTAATGAAGTAAGTCATTTGTGGATTCCTGTTGGAATGTTGTACCAAGAATATCCTTTGAAGAATAATCTTGCTGTTTGAAGTTTGTATTCCCAAACTTCTCTATTGCAGTTTAATGTCCGCTTCCAATAGTTTGCAAAATGGCCGGAGGATTAGTTTTCACTTTACTCTTGTTATAATGGTTGTAGGTTGAAATACTCTGTATTTACTGAGACACCGTATCAATGTTGTTGAACTAAGATGTTTGGCAGAGGTAACAACGTTGGACCGATTTCGCTCCAGCCAAAGCATTCACCTAGCCATCTATCATCGTCATAGATAAATTGTACTGTACTGAAGCTCGGGTGGCAAAGAAAACTCTATTATATGGTGCAAGTTGTCTGGTTTGAGTTCATAATTTTCTATTTTCGTTAAAGACCTTTGTTCGGTTTTCTTAATAAATTCAAATTTCAGAGGCCCGCAATCCATTGTAGACGAGGGTTTGGAATTGTACAACACAATCTGTTCTTGTTGAGTTTGCGTGTTAATACCTGCTAACTGAAGTGGAATAAGAGAGGTTAGGAATAAGTTTGTATCAGAAATAGTCGGATCAGTGAATTTCATTTTGTACTGGCTCTGATCTGACGTTCCATCGAAGCCCCATTTGCAAATGAAACTCATATCTACAAATCTAATTTATCGATTTGTTCAAGGACATCTAATTTTAAGCAATATAATTCGATCCACTGTATGATCCAGTAAGCCTTGGAATTTAACCTCGGCTTTTGATTTAGTAAAAATTAGATACTCGTCATGTGGATAACATGCTTTTTTTTTGTATTTTACACACCAGAGTACGGCGAAAATATATTAATGCCTTTCTGTTTAGTCCAATTTTGTAATCGTTGATATTTGTTTCTCGACAATCCAATGTTAAATAGAAGAGCGGCGCACAAATATAACTGGGCGCGACGCAACCACAACACTGTTGCCTTTAACCTAAGACGAAACTTTAGAAAGAAAAGACTGGCCGTTCATATTATCGAGATTTAATAAAAACGTTACTACAGGCAAACTTCTATTTTAAATGTTTTAACTAGAAATTATTTTGGCCGTTTCTCAAATTCTAACCCACTAAGCCCATCTAACTTCTTTCGGACAGAAGATCGTACGGAACGCCTGCCGCAATATTACCCCCGCTAAATTCCGTGCGACTCGAAAACGACCTTGAAACGACTGAGAGGGTGTATTTACTTTTCGTCTAAACCTATAACGTACTCGACGGAATTTGGAATATTTAATGACTATTTGATACATTGATTGTTTTAAATACATCAAATAGTCGAAATACAAAAAAAAAAAAAAGTTTTTGTTGGGCATTCAGCGTAAAGAAAATTGATATTTCTGTTACAAAATAAACATTTATTCTAATAAAAATACTAGTGAAACGCAATGGGAATTTCTAAGTAAATAAGCTAATAGACCACTTTAAAATTAAAAATCATTCTCAAAAATAAACTTTTATTCTGGTAAAAAATAAAAGTAACATGTTCAGTAATTGTAAATAAATAAACAAATAATTAAATTCAATTTAAATCAACAAAAACACCTAAAAGTCTACAAGAGTTGCTCAAACAGGTCTCCACTTTGAGCGAGACAATAACCCAGTCTATTGTAAAATATGGTTCGCGTATTTGCCAAAATTTCAGGGGTTATATCTCTATTAGCTTTAAAATATTCTGAACTGTTCGAGCGTTCATATCAAGTTCTTAGGAAATTACGGTACAATTGCAAGGAAAATTAATTTCTGCTAAACTACAAACGTCAGTCTCCCCGATTTGTTCGTTCTTCAGTAATTTGAGGAACCGGTTGCTCCTCATTATTATCAGTGCATTTTTTACAAACTTTTAGACAACCGGTTGTCAAAAATTTTTAAATAATTTTCAAGAAATGGGATGATTTTCGCACATAAATAAAAATCTGCCGATTATTTATCAGAATAGTGTACCACTTAATAATGTGCTCTTTTTGTTCCGTGGAATAAACTACCATTGTAACAAAAAAATTTGGCGCGAAACACGGTACTTACGCTTCGACGGCAGAATGTAAGTGAAGTAAAATGCGAAACAGTAAATGCAAATTTCTCTCCATCATATCCTTTCTGTGTTAGAGGTTGCACAGTTAGAATAAATTGTAATAAAACACAATTCATCCTATTCCACCACCATCGCGATGGTGGCCTACCTGTACCACCACCATATAAGCTATCTGACGAGAAGTCAGCGAAGCAGCGTTCAGTGGTGCATGCTTCCTGCCGATCTGTCCTTTGCACAGCCAGGTGCATGTCGGTACCCTGATGAGTCTAGTGAGAGACGAAACATGTACCTCTGCCGTATCACTGTGGCGGCGAGGGTAAGCTTTGATTTTCTTCTCGGTATGGTGGTACAGGTAGGCCACCATCTCGATGGTGGTGGAATAGGATGAATTGTGTTTTATTACAATTTATTCTGACTGTGTAAACTCTAACACAGAAAGGATATGATGGAGACAAGTTTGCATTTACTGTTTCGCATTTTACTTCACATATATATATATATATATATATATATATATATATATATATATATATATATATATATATATATATATATATATATATATATATATATATATATATATTTACATATAAATATATTAATATCAAAATTATTGCGACCATCTATTTATTACGTCCGTATACCGAATGCAATAATTCGACCGATGTTTTTTCGGGTTTCCCACGCTTTTTACAAGGTGAATTTAATTTTTTTTTTTTCATCGGCTGTCATATGATCTTTGTGAATATATTTTCAGTTCCGCGCCATCTATTAAGACTGGTGAAATAAAAATACATTTACAAAATTTTTCTGGACTCAACAATATTACCACTTTGAAAAGAAGAGTAATATATCGTTAGTTCAGCGAACTTCCATGTAGAGGTGCAAAAATATACAATTCTATATAGGTTCGCTTACGCTTTCTTTTGACTCTTAATATTATTGCGACCGATGTTTGGCGACGTAGCATTCTATTTATAGATTATTGAAGTGGCCTTGATATTTATTTTAAGTAATAATTTTATTTTTGCTTTATTTGGTATCTGACTGCTCGCGCGTATATTTCTTTATAGCGTCCGGTAAATTATGGCCAGAAATTCGAGCGGTTATTAAGACGATACGCGTATGCATGTCAATCAAAATTATTAACTAACAAAATTGTTGACAAAAAATTATCAGAAGACGTGTTTCCTCGGATGCGGGCAGACAAGATACTTTTAAAAGTGAAAAATGATGTTTTAATTTACTAATTCGGGTCAAGGTATATAAATACAGTACTCACAGAGAAGAGCACTTTATACAATAGCTTCCAGAAAGATGAGAGAGCTGTCGAAAATCCTCAATGAACTGAGAAAACTAACTAACTAATATGACTTCGACATTGAAACAATGAAACTTTGATTAATTATTTGAACCTGTTAAACGTACCGCAAAGTAAGATTCTGAAAAAGATATTTACTTATTTCCGATTGTTGAATATTCTTACATCACTTAAGCGTGTGACATAACTGTCACAAATGTTTATAAAAAAAAATATTCCTTATTTTTCTGTTACGTTTGCTGAAGCAGAAGCCTAGCTATAATACTTTACTTCACCTCTTTAAATGAAATTGTAGATTTGAAGTTTTATCACAGGCCGCGAATATTCTGAAACTTAATAAAATAACTCATTTCATTAGCTACTGACTTAAAGATATTATGGCACAATTTAATAAATCTTGCTGATAATGAGTAACAAAAAATAAAGATTTCATAATAACTTGGTAGAGTATTTTTACTGCAGAGTAATAATATTAAACTAAAAACGTTCCAGAAAATTGCGAAGAATGCCTCTACATGTTATAATACGAATTCTTAAGAAGAGGGCGCTTACGAAAAATTTAACAAAGTTGTATCTTTCTCAGAACAAATTCTATTAAGAATCCTAAAAAAAGTAGTTATAAGAGGCAAGAGACGTAAGAAAGTATCAGTTTTATTTAGTTTCGATGTTCAGGCACATATTAATATTCTATTTAATGTAAGAGGCAATATTTTTCTTCAACAAAAAATAGCTACTTGCTCGCAAAATCAAATTCATTAATTAAAATTGCGGGGCACAAAATATTAAGAAAACATTCCCAACGTTGTGGAGCAAACAATTCGTCAACAATAACGTCCATTCGCCTTGGAAAACACTTGATCACTCTCAACAACTGGTAACATTTTTGAGCCATACTCCAGCAGTACATAGAAATTTATATTATTATGATTTTACTCTTTTTATATCCACCCACTATTAAATTACAACTAACTCCTAGCTCATACTCTAACTACTTATATACAGTTATACCACATATTAAAATAAAAGTCTAGAATCTTCCAGGAAAAATTACTAACAAAAGTTTCTAGATTGTATACCTAGAAAGAAGAGGGTAGTATTCAGGGGGTTCTCGTTACACTACCTCCCTCCTAATTCTAGTCATCCCAATCAGCTTTGATACTTCTTAGGATTTAGTTGGATTCTATAAACAACGTTATTTTTTCTCTTCAAAACAGTACATGATCCTTCTCAAGCTGACTCAACTTAGGTTATTTACCTTTTTTCCTCTGTTGATTCCATAATCAAATTCTGTCACCTAGCTGAAGCCGTATCGAGTTTGTTGTCTTCATTCTGTTTGTTGTCAGTTCGATACTTTCTCTAACTAGTTTTTAAACTTCTAGCAACTTCTCTTTTAAGGCATCAATCCAGTCTTTGATCTCCAAACTTTCAAGTTCCCTTGCAAATAGGACTAGTATAACTCTAGTAGGTTTTTCCTTTATCTATGTGGATCCCCTCTGGTGGTACTATATATTCAGTAAACTCAACGTTTTGTTTGAATAATAAGCACTTTTTGAGATTAAATCGAAAGTTGGCGTTTCTAATTCATGCTAAAATTCCCCGTAGATTCTGCAAGTGTTCATTAAATGTTTTTCCCATAATCATGAAATCATCAAGGTAGACTAGACTTATTTTCCATGTAATACTTCGCTGTGTCATGCTGGATGATGTTCATCGTACATATATTACCATTTTTTGTTTCAAAAACATCATTATGACTCCTCTTAGCATCTTAAAGTTCTAGAGGCAAAAGATGTTTCGAATTTGTCTGAAGCACTTCGATAAGTTCGTTATATGACGACTTTAATGTAGATTTGTCAAGTTGCTCACATTTCACCAAACATTCAATTGGCTCGTATAATGCTACTCCGTCTTTTTTAATAATTTTAACATAGTTAAGGAGAATATTCATTACTCTTATTGATATGATGTTTGAGGTGTTGAATTAATCCGACATTGCTGCTAAAACTCTCTAGTCTTTCGTAAATGATCTGCTCTGTGCTCCCTTTTATTTTCGCATTTTGCTCGGCAACGTCTCTGATTAGCTCGGTATTACGGTCCATAGACAGAATAAATTCTTTGGTGCCAAACTTTAGGATGATGAGGTTGTTGTCAAAGGAAAATTCATATTGACGAATCAGGTATATAGCCAAAAAAAAACGTATCTTCTATGTCGGCCACTAACACTAAATAGTTTACTTTTATCCTTCCAAGTTGAAGCTCCACTTGCATTTCTCCAATCACAACATCTGCTTCTACAGTTACAGTGCCCATTGTTGCTCTTCTAGACAATGGTAAGATTTTAAATTTACCACAAGGTTTGACTTTATCAGTCATAAGTTGTGATTTCGATGTTCTGTCCAGTAGTTAGAAGAGTCTATGCTTTTTTATTTTAGTCATTTCTGTATGAAGCGCCTTCATTTTAGATCCTATCCAGTCTACGCTCTCGTTCACTTCTTGTCACACTTTTCCTATGTCTTGTTGCACAATTGATTCAGTACTACTAACTTCTTGGCGTACTTCTCCCATGTCCTCACTTAACTTCTCTCTTTCTTAAACTTTTGCGTTTGTCGTAATGTAATTTGATCCAATTCTTTTACAGTGGTTTCTTTTATTTATTAGCAAAGTTCATCTCGATCTTTTTCTTCTTAAGGTGAAGTTATTCTTCTTGTTTTTTTTTGACGACGTTTTTTTTCTTCGTGCTTGGTTTTTTTTTCAGACGACGCTGTTCTTTTTAAAGAATAAGAACTGTTTGAGGCGACGTTCCTCTATAAATTCTATTTCGGCTTTTTGTTGTCAAGTATTTATCATAGAAACTCCTAGAATATTGTTGAAAACTTGGTTCAAAACTTCTTTCTTAATTTTGATAGTGAAGTTCGTTTTCGTTATCTCATCTGGTTTCCATATAGAATGTTCTAGACTTTTGCCGAACATTCGGTTCAAAGCTTCTTTTTAATGACAAATTCGATGATGAAATCAGTTTTCCGCTATTTCATTTAGTTTCCAAGTAGAATATTCCAAAACTTTGTCGAAAATTCGGTTCCAATTTTCTTTTTTGGTGATAAATTCGATGGGAAAGTCACTTTTTCGCTATCTTCTAGTTTCCAAATAAAATATTCTAAAACTTCGTCGAAAATTCGGTACTAAGCTGCTTTGTTTATAACAAATTCGATGGTAAAGTTAGTTTTTCACTATATCTTTTAGTGTCCAAATAGAATATTCTAGAAGTCAAAATTCGGTTTTATGCTTGTTTCTTGAGGACATATTTGATGATGTAGACAGTTTTCGAGATATCCTTTAGTTTCTAAATGGAATGTCCTTGATTATAAAGTCTACGCTGATTTTATGACTACAAGTAGGGGTTGTCTCTAAAGAAGGTATCGTTCTTTGTATATTGAGCAAAAATGCAAAAATGTATAAAATCTATCATTCTAATTTACTAAAGTTATCTAATTTTGAACCGTACTAATTGGACAATGAAAGCTTTAAATTGACATATGCAACACTAACCTAAAAAATTCTGAATATGTTCATCATAGGCTAAAAATTAGGGGTGTGCGAATATTCGAAATTTCGAGTTTGTTTGAAAAAAATCGACTCGAGTTCTAGTCGAGTCGAATAAAAACTTGAAACTTCAAGTTTTCAAACAACCTCGAATATTCGAACAACCTCGAATATTTGAACAAACTCGAAATTTCGAACAAACTCGAATTTTCAAACAATCTCGAATTTTCGAACAAACTCGAATTTTCAAACAAACTCTAATTTTCGAACAAACTCGAGTATGCGAATGAACTCGAATTTTTAAACACATTGAAACTATCAAACAAATTAAAATATTCGAAAGAACTCGAAAATTAAAAGAAAACTTTGAATAAAACATTCATATGATTCCATCAAATAATCAAAGAACATACTGCAGCTTTTATTAACAGGTAACTAACTGGATTCATGAACACTCAAATGCAAAAATGTTTATGTAGACAACTTAAATGATTTTTGTTGATTATTATAAGTTAAATGTCTCAGTTTGTATGAACATTTCAACCATATATTAATGGGTCTTTTTAGACGACTAAAAACAATTTACCGGTATAGAAGTTATCTGGGTGATTGCTTATGTAGACCTCAAACCGATACATTCAAGGAAATATTAATACCTATACAAGACATATATGCCACTCATTGTCGCACCCCTTGGTAGTAAATAAATTAAATTTTATTTCGGGCTAGTGCTATAGAATGAAAAAATCTTCTTAAAAGCTTTATCCTTCTTTCATACGTTTTAAAACATAAATTAGCTCATGCACGTAGGATCGTATTAAGTTGAAATTTACGCCTCAAAACATAAGTTATTAAAACTGTATAATAATGAGGCTGAAAATATCAGCTAGAGGCCAAATCGAGATACAGCGCGCTCAGTATAGGTAAAAATATATATTTAAAACATCATAAAATCCACATTTATTAATATTTTTCTAAGATTTTTGGTATTAACTTTTATTATAGCTTCCTCTAAGTACCTAAAAGGATTATATAGCTTGTTCTCCAAAATTAACCCTACTGCTCAGGGTTAATTAATTATATTTAATTATATCATAAAATCCATACTTATTAAAATTTTTCAACGATTTTTGGTAACTAAGCTTCTAAACTTGTTTGCTAAACACCTTATGAGTTCCTAAATTTTTTCCTCCAAGACAACCCTAGCGGTCGGGATTCAGCCCTTAATTTAAAAGGATAATAAAATCCCCGTTTTTCACCATAAGGTTTTTAGAGGCTTTTATTATAAACTTAGTTACCAAAATCACCGAACAATTTTGAAAAATTTGGAGAATAGAACAATTTTAAAATAAGAGTTGCACCTTGGCCGCTGGGGTTGTCTTAAGGGAAAAAAATATTGGGTATATATATATATATATATATATATATATATATATATATATATATATATATATATATAGGTGTTTAGAGCACTCTATAATAAGCTTAATTATCAAAAATCACAGAAAATTTTTGAAAAATGTGGAATTTATGACCCTTTCAAAATAAGGGCTAAACCTTGGCCGCTGAAGTTGTCTCAGAGGAACAAATTATATAACCCATATAGGTATAGAAGACTTTTTTATAAGATTAGCTACCAAAAATCACAAAAAATTTATAAAAATGGGGAAATTGGAACAATTTTAAAATAAGGGTTGAATCTTGGCCGCTGGGGTTGTCTTATGGGAACAAGTTATGTGATCCATATAGGTATTTAGAGGATATTATGGTAAGATCAATTAGCGAAAATCACCGAGAAATTTTGAAAAATGTGGAATTTATGACGTTTTCAAAATGAGGGCTGAACTCTAACCGCTGAGGTTGTCTATGAAGAACAAGTTATGGGACCTATATAGGTGTTTAGAGGACATTATTGTAAGCTTAATTACCAAAAATCACCCAAAAATATGGAAATTATGACAATTTTAAAATAAGGGTTGAACTTTGGCCGCTGAGGTTGTCATAGGGAAACAAATTCTGGGACCTATATAGATGTTTAAAAGACTTTATTTTAAGCTTAATTACAAAAAGTAACCGAAAAATTTTGAAAAACGTGGAATTTGTGACCATTTCTAAATAAGGACTGAACCCTGGGCCCTGGAGTTCTCTTAGGGGAACAGATCATGAGACCCATATAGTTGTTTGAGAACATCATTATATGATTAACGGTCGAAAATTACCAAAAATTTTGAAAAACGTGGAATTTATGGCCCTTTTAAAATGAGGGTTATACTCTGGCCGCTGGTCTTAGGAGAACAAATTATGTGACCCATAAAGGTGTTTAGAAGACATCTTTGAAAGCTTAATTAGCAAAAATCACCCAAAAATTTTAAAAAATGTGGAATTTATGACAATTTTAAAATAAGGGTCAAACCTTGGCTCATGGGGTTGTCTTAGGGGAACAAATTGTGAGACCTATGTAAACGCTTAGAGAACTTTATTATAAGAACAATTACCAAAAATCGCCGAAAAATTTTGAAAAATGTAGAAAATATGAATACGAAATAATTTTTTAGCGGTAGAAAACGAAGCATTAAATAAATATAAAACTCGCCCACTAGCTCTAGTTATTTTGGTAGTTTTCACAACGAAGGAATTTTAAAAAAAATCTATAAGTGTCGCTTTCTTTTTCGTCAATTTTATTTGCAATTCTTTGATTTTCGAATCTACTTCTCCTTCAACATTGTCACTATGTTGCAAACTTCGCCATAACGTGTTAACTTCGTCTTGTATATTTTGTTTATTTTTATCAGCATAAGCTGCACTGTATGCTTGATATAGTTTGGCGATAAAGAATATCTAAATTAATTTTTTTTTCCCATTTTAAATTTGTTAGATATTGAAAATTAGAAAATAGTAGACCTAAGAAAAACACTTCTATCACTCAGCGAAAGTCAAGTGCCCAATGAATGTTATAAACAATTAACCATAGACGAAATCACGGCGGACGGCTTTTGTCAAAGCCTCAAAGGCGGTATTGGCCTTTCGGTGTATGTCAAAGGCGCTGACAAAAAGTGATACAAACAAATTTAGGCCTTATAATAATATTGATAAAGTTGGTAATATTTTAAAATTTGTGGTTAAAGTTGAAGTTTAAGGGTTTTAATATTTTTAGGATTAATATATGTGACGTCACGAAACTTATGACTCGTCCCCTCCCTTGTCACATGATGTCACATTTTATTGACCCCGACCTCCCCCTTAACGTGT
The DNA here is from genome assembly GCA_034092305.1 of Diaprepes abbreviatus. Classification (NCBI taxonomy): domain Eukaryota; kingdom Metazoa; phylum Arthropoda; class Insecta; order Coleoptera; family Curculionidae; genus Diaprepes; species Diaprepes abbreviatus. The sequence continues at coordinate 1,541,898 of JASJET010000290.1, forward strand.
GACATAATTGAACTTTTTATTACGAAGTTACTCGATGGAAAAAAGTTCTATCAGCCGATTTGTATTGTTATGACAAGTATGTAGATACAATTTTAGCTCAATCGATACACAAACCCAAAAATGTATTTGAAATTTGAAAGCTCAAGCTGACGTCCCCAGTCCCTTAAACAAATATTATCACACTTCGAATTGAACAATCGAGATTCCTGCGGTTTTAAAATTATATGCGCAAAGATCTAGTGTCAATTTCCTATTTATTCTAAACATACACCTATAATCCAAGCCATAGGTAAAAATTAGTGCTATTTTTAAAGTAAATTCCGAGACGAATGAGACCTTTCCAAGGGTGTTGGGAGTAATGTAAGAATAAACCCTACATAAAATGTAACAGCAAAAAATAGATTGGGATGATTTTCCTTAATTTGTTATTGCGATAAGGTCAAAATCAGCCATTTTTTCCACATCAATTATTTATTGCAAAATGAACTTTTTTTACACTTTTTTTTGCTTTTAGAGGGAAGCCCTTGTCATTCTGATCAAAATGATATGTTATAGTATTAAATCGGATAATTCGTTTGTTCCAAGACTCCAGCTCTATTTCTTTATTTAAAAAAAAATCATTTTTGAAAGCGATATTTAAGGGGTTAAAAATTATTTTTTTCATTTGTCCCTAATACGATATGAAAACTTAGGCATTCAAGAAGAGATTTCAATCTCTTTGTGGATGTCAAAATGTTCACTCAAAAAAAAAAGTTATAGCAATCATTATTTTGCGTCTTGGGATAAACAATTAGCAATATCTCAGCAACAAATTATCAGATTTACTATTATAAAATATAATTTTTTTCCGAAAGACAGGGCTTCCCTTTGTATAGTAGGAGAAATAATTCTTTTGCTATAAAGAATGACTGAAGGTATCATCAAAATTGTTTGTAATAAAGCATGTAAAAGTCGCGTGTTATACGAGCTCTTATAGGAGTCACATACACAATGCTTTATTATTCTAGCTGAAAAATATGTAGTTTCGAATAAATAATGGAAGTTTACACAAGACAAATCTAGTAATTTTTTGCTAAATACCACTTGGCGTTATAACGTGAAAATTAATATAAAAAAGACGCCTCTTAAAAACACGTTCTATGATGTACAGGGTGGATCGATTTGGATGTTTGCCATTTGGGAAACTGTAAAAGTCTTTTTTTGAGAAAATTATAATGGCGAAAACAAATTGCGGCTACTGGGATCGGTTTCGAATTTACAGGTCGATTTTCGAATTTTTCATTTTCTAAAATGTCCTATATCTTATTTATCAAAACAACTACGATAAAACTAATAAAGTATTCTTGAAGTACTGTTTTCTGTAGAATCTGTTGGCGTAGTCAGATTTTTAATTTTAGTTTTAATTAGGGAGATATATAGATATAATACCAAATTCTAATTTATTAAATTTTTTTTTGCATTTTACATTTTCTTTACGAACATATTATATTCTCAATGTAAATTGACAACAAATAAACTAAAAATAGTTTTTATTAAACTTTATAAAAAAGGTATATGATCTTGGTACTTTCTTACCAAGACCATATACCTGACAACCTACGATCGGCGCTCACACCACACTACAGTAAGCCACCACATCTTTACGGACTACCAAAAATTCATAAAACAAACATACCATTGAGGCAAATAACCAGCTCCAGAGGATCCCCAACAAATGCACTGGCGAAGTTTCTTTTAACACTCATACAAACTTTTGGAGGTAAGACGAACACATATGTTAAAAATTCCACACAGTTCGTGAACATTATTAGTAGCATCAATCTAGCGCCAGACGACAGACTAATAAGCTTCGATGTGGAAAGTCTGTATACTAATGTACCATTAGGGGAATCACTAGACATAATCAAAACTAGACTTTCAAATGATACTACTTTATCAGATAGAACCACGTTACCACTAGACGGGGTGATGGATCTTTTGGAGTGTTGCCTGCGTAGTGCTTACTTTCAAGTAAAGGATAGGTTCTACGCTCAAGACGACGGGCTTCCGATGGGTTCTTCACTCTCTCCAGTCATCACCAATATATATATGGAATGGTTCGAAACTCATGCCATAGAAACGGCAACAGTAAAACCGAAAGTCTGATTGAGATATGTCGATGATAACTTCATCGTATGGAAGGGCAATGATCAAGAACTTAATGATTTCTAGAAACATCTAAATAACATTGGACCTACAATTAAATTTGCCATGAGTTAACTTATTGATTCCAGAAAATCCTTTTTTAAAAACAATTTTATTTGTTTTATTTTTTTAACTTATTATTTTAAAGATTTACTTTCGTCTGTTTTAAAATAGCTCGATACGTTGCTGAAGTGCAGGTGATTTTCTTGGATTTTATTTTCAAGATCCAAGAGTTCATCTAGTTCGACTTTTTGTAAATGAAAACTAAGGTTGAGGGTTGGCAACAGGCTGATTTTTTCGTTAAAATCGGGAAACAGAACTGGTTGACTATTACCTAACATTAATTTATTATTGAAGATTGATTTTTGGTCAACAATTACTTGAAAATTTATTGGTATTAGGACTATATACGTGCCGAATAATTTTTGACTTTCTTCTTCATTTTGACATTTTAATTTAACGATTTCTTCTTTTGGCAGAATAAGAATCCAATGGTCGGCAATATCCAACTGTTTAATTATTAACTTAGTGATTTTTACTTCTATTTGCTGATATGCGGAAATGTTTGCTGTGGAGTCTAAAAGTTGAACTGTACAGGGGCTATTTTTGTCGATTTCTTGAAGTTCTATTTTTCCACAGATATAGTTTTGAGCTTTGATATCTTCGCATTCTTGACTTTGGTATGCGTAGTGCAATTTATTTTTTAAAAGAAATTTATTTCGCGGTATGACAACCTTAAACAGACTCTTTCTCCAGATCGGAATAGAATGGAGGTGAAAATAATCGAATAAATCGGGATATGTAATTGGTATATGCAATAAATACGTAATCTTATTATTTAGAATATTAGAGTCTAATTTTATTATTTTTTTGAAAAATTCTTTAATTTTTCAAAGTGACTTGTAAGGGCATTTGTTTTATTCTAACTTGTTTTTGTACTTTTAAGAGCTCAAAATAAAGATCTTCCATTTTTATTATACTCGGATTTAAAGTCTGAAGTTTTGCGAACGCAATTGAATTTTTTATATCTTGTAGAGTAGAATCAATAATTTCGTACACATTAATTATTTGATTGAAGATACCTTTGACTAGGTTTGCATTCTCCCTGTTAAAAAGTTTTTTGCATTATCAAATTTATTTGATTTAATTTGGATTCCAACAATTTTTCATTATGGTTAATTTGTTTAATAGTAGTATTAAATTTCTTAATAATACTTAAATATATTGAGTTCTCTTTCGAAACACTTGCGCTTTATTAATTTTGACTATTTTGCAGTCCCGTAATAAGTTTTTCGTATCTTTCTCCGTCCGAGGAGTCTAAGTTTCCTGTAACAGCCTTGAAAGCTGATCCTAATAAATTAATTAAACCTCATTGTATTCTATTTGGTTGAGGGATTATTTCAATTATTTTTGTTTCAACCCTATCTTGTGTTAATTTTTAAATCTTAAAATAATTCGGAGTGTCGAATGTGTATTCGAGATTGCAGCTTATTGTTTCCGATAAATTTTTAGACTTATATAAAGCTTATTGATTTCTAAAATTATTGGATTAAGGTCACAATAATGTATTAAAGTGTATGTAATATCTTGCACTTTCGCAGTTCCCAATTTAAATGGAAATATAGCGGGATTGTCGTTTAGTTTTCTCAAGGTAATTTTTTCTTCATATCCGAATGTTAAGTGAAGAATTCTGAAAAATAAAAAGATTGTGTTTTATTTGAAACTATATCGTTTTCTCAGTGAACGTTTTAGATTACTTAGATGTACTTTCTCGTGTGAATTTGTTTTTGCTGTTTTGCGTTCTTGTTTCACGGAAACTAACTCGGTTGGTTTTGTGAATTTATCCACGGATTTTTTACCTAATATGCTTTTTAATGTATACATTTTGTTCTGGTGTAAAAATCTCAGGGTCTTCTCTGGTTTCGTTAATTTTACTAGCAATATTACTTTTTGATTTATAAGCTTTTCATTGATTTGAGAATACAAAATTTTCGTTTTTTCCCTATGATCATTTATATAGTCTGTGAGTAATAACTGTTCGATGTTTATGTCGAATAGATTATCGTCTGTAATGTGTCCATTGATTACGTCAATAGGTTTAAGTTTTGTAGATGAATGAATGGAATTATTATATGCTAAAATCTCATATATCATTTTTTGATTAATAGCGAATTCTTGGTTATTGAGCAACCGGATATGTTCCGAAAGGGAAGAATGTAATCTTTCAATCAATCTGTTCTATTGTGGATGATTGGGAGAACAGAAATGAATTTTTACTTTATGTAATTATAAGAGTTCAGTAACTACGGAGTTTTTAAATTCCGTCCCGTTGCCAACTATTATTTGTTTTGGGATTTTACGATGTGAAAAATAAAATAAAAGTTTATCTACTATTTCAGTAGAAGAAAAAGATTTTAACGGATACCCCTGCGCGTATTTGTAAAAAACTATCAATAATGGTCAAACTTTTGTTTGTTCTAAAGTGTATGTATCAAGATGGATTATTCCGAATGGTTTTTATGCTATAGGTGTTATGTTCATTTGAATTTTAATCGGGTTCCGATCGTATTTACTGAGTTGATAAATTTCACAATTATTTATATAAGTTTGAATTGAACTTTTCAAATTTGACCAGTAATATTTACTTTTAATTTTTTGTTCCTGGTAATTTTTGATTATCTCAGGAATATTCTGTTTGTCAATAACGTCAACTAATTTTGTTAGACAACGCTTACATTTTATAGAAGGCCATTTAAAATTTTTCCTTAATACCTCGCAAAATGGTTCATAGGTATTTGGATTCTCGAAATATAAATAATAGAGTTTATTCGGAATGATCGATTCTTTTATAAAGTTGATAATATCCTGTTCAAAATTGTTTTTGAAGATTTGGAATTTTAGTCTGTGATTTTTCTCGAATAAAATTATATTTTTAAGTTTCGCTGGTGAATGTAGTACTTCTTGGATTAAAATTTGTTTCGCGCCGTAACTTACAGGTATATCTGCTATAGGGATTCCTACAATGGGATTTTGTTCATTATTTGAGTGAATAGTGGCGTCATCGTCATTTTGTACGTCGAGGTTATCTAACGATTCATTATCGGCTTGTGCCTGAGTAGAAATTTGATCTATGTCGTCATCATCTTTTTCTTGTCCGTTGGTTGTGTTCTCGGGATTTACGTTACTATATTGGGTAGCTTGATCAGTGTATTCACCTAAGTCAAAAACATCTTTCGTATGAATTTCTATTCGCGATAGTGGGTCGGCATTTGTATTTAACTTGCCTTTTTTGCAAATAATTTTGTAATCGAATTCTTCAAGTTTGATTCGCCATCTAACTAATTTAAAACTAGGGTATTTTAACGAAAAGAGCCATTGAAGTGTTTTATGATTGGTAATGATATTAAATTTTCGCCCGTATAAATAAGGTCGAAAGTATTTGGTAGCCCAAACTAGACAAAGACATTCTTTTTCGATAGTTCAGTAATTTTGGATGAAGGGGTAGCGATACGATTTTGTATAGATTGGCACTTCATTGGTGGTTCTAATATGATGTTTAATTTTACTAGTGCAAGTAAGAGAGGTGCCATCTTGGTAAAATATATCAGAGAATTTTTGACATAAATTTAGAATAGCATTTATTTCTTCCGCGTTTAGATGATCTGTACGTATTTGTGAAAAATCTAATTTTGCTTTAGGGGTTTCATCGACATTGTTAAAATCTATTTTTTCTAAATCCTTTCTGCAAAATTTTTCAACTTCTATAGGTTCAGAAAAATCAGGTGTAATAGGTTCACAAGTATTGTTTAAAATTGAAGATAGGGCTTTGCCGTTTCTTGCTATAGTTAAACATTCGGGAATTTCGCAATTATGAAATTTTTGGTGCGGAATTATTATTTCACCACTTTTTATGGTTGTTTTTATTTTTATAATCTGTTCATAACGTGGGGCAATGGTAACGCAATTTAATTCTGTTTGGGTTTTATGGAAACACAATTTTATTTTTGTATAAGGGGAATTAGTAAGTTCTTATCAAAATTTAAGTTGGCTTGAAGTAATTTTAAGTTATCGAGACCAATTAATCCGTCAAATAAATTATAAAATCTAAATAAGTAAAATTTTAAATCAAGTTTTTCCGGTAAATTGAAAATTTTCGGTGCGGGGATCATTGCGTTATATTTGTGAGCTGATTTCTGAAAAACGCTGGATATAATAAATGGGTCATTTTGAATACAATTTTGATAATATTTAAAAGCTAAATTTGGATTTATAAAAGATTTGGTTGAACCTGAATCAATTAAGAATTTTAGATTATACTCTGGAAACGTATATAAGATAGTTCACTACAATTGGTATTTAAAGATATTATTTCTTCTGTCAAATCTGGGGTTTCTTGAAATTTTTTTTGCTGATAATCGTTCGCGGCTTGTGACATCGTACTATAAGCGTCATCTTCCAAGTAATAGGAATTGTCTCGCGAGTTTTCCTCGTATTCATAATTATAGTCATGGTATGGTAGGTCAGAGTCGCTTGTTTCGCAGTTTTGATATTGTTGTTCTGTATCACAAGGGTTCGTTACTGCGTTGTATAATTCTTCCGCGATATATTTTAATTGTGGTTGATACGAAGTACCTTGCCTTTGTATATTATTATTATTTAGTTTAAAAGTTTGTCTAGTAGACACTGTCATAGGTGTTGGCTTAGGTAATGGTTTATTAGGATTGGGCTTGAAAACGTTTCTTTTTCCGAACACTTGCGAGTTTGTAAAGTATTTTTGTTGTTGCATATTGGAGTTTGGTCTAATAGATATAGGTTGTGAAGGGAAATTTGGCCTAAATTGATTGTGATTTGTATGAGTTTTGAAAAGTCGTTGATTAAAATTTTGGGGAATAGAATTATTGTTGTAAATTTGGGTCCTTGGATGCACATTAGGATTAAAATTATTAAAATTTTGGTTCACGCTACGTGTTCCGAAATTTGGTCTATTGTTTATATTTTTAATTTGGGCGTTACCCATATTTTGAAGGTATTTAATATTTCCGCACGCACGCACGCACGCACGCAAGCACGCAAGCACGCAAGCACACACACACACACACACACACACACCTACACACACACACAGATATATATATATATATATATATATATATATATATATATATATATATATATATATATATATATATATATATATATATATATATATATATATATATATATGTAAATCTAATTGCTTATAGTACTCGACGTCCTCTATAATTTTTTCCCATAAATTTTTTCCCTATTCCTAACCGTTACATTTCTACAAATTTTCTAAATTGTTGTGTTCATATTTTCCCTAAAAAATTTTTTTATTGCGTTATCTAGGTACTTTTTTCCACTAAGTAAATCCCTATTATCTAAACTCCCGTACTCCCTTCTTAAGGGAATCACTTTTTTTTATTGGGTTTCAAATAAATATAAAACTACTACTTGACTTTTTACAAATTTATTAATTGACGTTCCATATTTTAACATTATTTTGTGTTACATATAATGGATAATTACATTAAAATATAGATTTGTTGGCCACTGAACCGTTTAATACATTATAACTAAAAAATGAATCGTGAATAACTAATGCGTACACTTTAGTGTCTTTGGGGAATTTATTCTTTCTGGTTTGAAACTCTAATTTCACATCCACTGTCGATGAGTTAATAGCCTCTGGTTGATGACTGCAATTGATAATAAAAACACGGTTTTTCATATATTCGGAGAACGTCATCATCGGATCGTTTATTTCGTTCCTGTAGTAGCTGCATTGGAAGTTTTCATAATTGCAATAGGCTGCTGAGTACAGTTTCTTGGCGAAATCAAAATTCCATTTTTCGTAGGGATAAACGGTTAAATTCAAATATCGTCTAATATCGCACACGGCGGCGTGGGTAAACTCGGTTGCATTTCCTTCTTTTTTGTCGCAATTATTACTGTCTTGAAATCCGACGATTATATAGCTCGGTCTTTCTAGACTTGTGCTCGTTCTCAATGCCCATACGTCGGAAGATGTTTGTCTTAAAGCTGGCAATTCGCACAGATCTTATTTATTTACCATATGCCATCTGAATACTGGCACTATTTCCACATTTATTAATGCGAGACAATATTTTCAATTTTTGCTTGTCGTCTGGAATGATATGACGAATTTTCCATTCGATTTTGTCGATACTAATTTCGGCGTCTACTTCGCCGATGTAGCAATTGGTAAAAGTGCGAGCAATAATCACAATTAGCTCTTGTTTTACATTGAAAACACCTTTTGTATAATCTTATGCGAATCCCATAAGATATTTTAAGGGTAATTTCCGGAGAATTCGTTATTTGCAGTGTTTACGATATCTTGGTTTGCTTCGTCGAGACCCCATCAGCATGTGATGAAAAAATGTTTGTTGCAAACTTCCGAATGCAACCATGGTTTTTAATGTCGTGGTAACTCCAGGTTTACGACCTGCTCACCTCCCATCTCGTAGCGAATTTCATCGAACAAAAATGCGAGGGCATTATGTGATAAAAAAAAAACATCTTTTGGTTGCGTCTATGGGTTTAAATTTTCCTTCGATATATATATATATATATATATATATATATATATATATATATATATATATATATATATATATATAACTTTCGGCGATATCCAGTATAACATCCTGAAAATTAATGGGGATACGGACTTAATCGGAATTGTTGAATGATGGAGATCCGCATGGTTTATACGTATGCTCTTCTAGACTAATAATGGAATTGTCCAAGATGGGTTCGGAGAAAACCTATACTTTATCGTTGGTGGTGGAAATCATTTTCGCACCTTAAGACCGATTGATTTTAAAAATTTATAGTCCTCGGCAGATAACTGTTGAGATGTTTGCGATCTAATGTCTCGACGACTACTAACCTTGACTTTAACTCTTCTTTTATTATGTTTCGGCGATTCCCCAGTTTTACACAATTGACACTTGAAGCAAAAACCCATTTCCATGAAAGTTTCTTCAATTCTAATTTCACGATAACTTTCTCGCGTTCATTAGATCACCGCTATCGTCCAAGATGCGAAGAGTAATGTTATCGATAAACTGACGTCCTGCCGGCATTAACGCTATATAGATATTATTTTGTAGTCCTTCACTGATTTTGTAACCGGGCTCCACATCAATATCAAATTCAAATAAGGTGTGACCTTCCACAGAATTCATATATGCTCCGAAAATTATATTACAATTCACGCGTATGATGCGTACTTTCATTATTTCCACCATCTCGGTTGACTCGTGCTTTTTGTCTCTTTTTAACACTGTATAATTTAATCCTAATATTTTACCTATACTCGCTTCTTCCCGGAAATCTATAGTATATTGGGATTTCAGTTCACATTTCAGCGTATTATTATTAGCGACTAAGGAAAAGATTCCATCATTCTTTTCTTTAGTTGAATTCCTCAGAGCCTCCGACATAGCTTTACTTATTTTATCTATTTCATAGGCTCCAGGTGAAATCTGCAATTGTATCTGCTCGGTAGTGTAACCCTCCTTAATGTAGGCAAACTTATTGCTGCTTTCGTCCACGTTAAAAATTGAATTGTATGTATAAAATCCCAGCAATGGAAGACCATATTTGTTTTCTTTATGTAATTCGATTGGTGGATAAAAATCGGCGCTTAAAACGCTCGAGTGTTCTGTTAGTGTGAACGTATGAGACATGACTAACCATTAAAACATTAGACATCTCGCTTTTACTCTTAGCGGCAACATTTAAAAAGATTCATCTTCACACCTTTTCTCACTGCTTTTATGCGCACATCGCTGATTTTGCAATAACAACAAAATATTTTTCTAGCCGTAAGACCCTTATCAGCTGTAACCTCGTTTAAATTGCTGCTGAAATATTGTATGCAACCGCACTGATATTTTAATATATCGATATCGCTTTTGAGGTTCTCGAGCAACTTATCCCAAACGAATGGAATTCATTTGGGGCTAATGCAATCATTACTTCCTTGGGCATGTTTTCTAGCTGTTTCACGGTCATTTTCCTTAGTCCATGAAATGCTTTCAATGATTGCAACATTTTAGTATAGTTATTGCGATCCATTTGCGGTGTTAATGGTAGCGATGAAGGCATCTTTTACGCTGATGATTCGACAAGAAACTTTATGCACACATATCCACACAGACTGTTCCAAAATCCTGTTGACGATCGTATGTATAGTAAATAATTTTTAATGGTTCGGATCCCGTTTGTAGATATTGTACCAATTTGATCGGTGGGGGTAAATCGCCGAACCTGTCATAATATGTTACTTTAGAATTGTTTTTTCTATAAGCTACCCAATGAGTCCCCGCACCAGACGTACTATCCAAATTCACTATGGCTACTTCGTAAAGTCGAGGACCTTATCTTAGTAATGAATCCCTCATAGAAACACCTCGAAAGAGTGGTCTTCGAAGTAGAGATTCAATTAGTTTTTTGATCTACGGTTAAAAAAATTTTTCCATACCTTTACGATATGGCTTTAGAAACAAACAAAATTTCCTTTCGATTTCAAATACAGGCCGGCCCCGGTTTTATCTTTACTGCTTTTTTTTGCAGCTTTTACGACACGCACAATTCCCGCTGCTCCATCGGCTAAAGAAATCAAAGCTCATAACCCGGCAAAAATTGTAGTGGATATATGAGAGAAGGAAAGAGGAGGAGGAGGAGGAGTAAGAAAAGTAAATCATCAACACTTTTCATCCTCCTCCTCTTTTCTTCTCTCATTATACTTTTCAAATCTCTCATTATACTTACTAAAAAACCTCGTATCATCAACACTTTTCATCCTCCTCCTCTTTTGTTCTCTCATTATACTTTTCAAAAAGCCTCGTATACATCACCTTGAGTTTAATCTTAAAGTTAACAACGTGGCTAACCTTTCATCGAATCCGATAATAGTAGGAGATCTAACCTTATGTTTGACCTTGACGTGGATAACCTTATTTGACCATGAAGTCGATATAAAGTCCTACCACCAATGAATTTTCACTTCAGTAAATTTATAAAATAGATACGTGGAGCAACAAAAGATGATAAATTAAATACCAACAAATAATAAGTAAATAATTTTATATTTAATAGTAAATATTACAAAGTAAATATTAAAAAAATTCATTCAAAAATTTATGGATAATAATATTGAAGAAGAAGATCCAGATCTAGATGAATTAATTGGAGTATTGGATTACAATACACATCTTAACGAAAAAAAATTTCAGAAGAACTTCAGAAATTGTTTGAACTACGATATAAATAATTTCGAACAAACTGAAGCTGACTCTGGTGACTCCGATATTGAAGAAGATAATGAAGAAGACAGTGCTAGTGCTAAATTTTGTTTAGTGAAACATAAGTACACTGATCCCAAAGAAGTTGTGTTCTGTATTACTCAGAGTTATATCGTAGTGTTTGTTGTGACGGAAAATCAAGAAAAAACTCTTTGTCACGCATGCTATCAAATTATACAATATTATCAAAGGGCAGGGGCTCATAGACATGTAAATACTCATAATAAGAGAAAATTAAAACGCTTAAGTGATGATTTACATTGCGATATGTGTTCAAGACAGTTGTATCAAATTATTACCCCCAAAGTTTGTTTAATTTGCAATAGTAGTGTTAAAAATATTGATTTAGATTGGGACGCAAATGTTCCCGTGGTGCCAATATAATGCCTGGTAAAAAACTAATATATAAAAACAGTAGGAAGTCGAGAAGGGTAAAAAAAAAGTTGTTAACGAAATAATTGAAAATAAAACCGAAGAATGTCCTATATGTCTTGAAGATATATTATCTAATAAAATGATGTCACCAGAACCTTGTAATCACAGATTTTGCATCCCTTGTTTAGAAATGTGGATGTTAATTAATAAAACATGTCCAATCTGTCGCAATGTAGTCCTAGAATATTTAGATTAGAATGTATTATTTAATATTTATGTGTTGCAAACCACTTCATAAATGTGAAAATGAAGAAATTATAATCCTAGAATATTTATTTTAAAATGTATTATTATTTAATTTTTATTATTTTAAAATTATTATTGTTTGTATTTAATTTATCCATTTATTCTTATCTTATTGGAATAAAGAATTGAACAATTTCGAAAAAAAAAATGTTTTATTTATAAGAATAACGAACAAACATAACAACTCAATACAAAAGTTTTGATTATTCACAATAGATTGAAAAAATATTTTAAATTAACCACCCTGTTCAAAAATTCCTAATCCTTTCTTATTTTAGAGAGTTTTAAATCTAAAATTAATAAGTTTATAAATATGAAAGAAAAAATATTATAGGAAATTTAGATACAGTTATCTTCATACTCCTTTATAATTAGATCTATTAAATAAAATTTACATTACCATAAATCGTCTCCGTTACTATTCACTATCACTTAAACACTTTAACTTAACCTAAAAATAGTTTCACTTAACACTGTCCCTGAACTTGGTCTATTGTTTGTATCTGTCAACTGAAAAAAAAATCAATTAGTATTTTGATATTAGGAAGACTAATAATAAATTAAAACATTTAATATAAGCTTAATATAAGCTACTTACTTTGTAGTGGAATCAACTTCGTCACACTGGACTGGTTCCTCCGGATTTATTTGAGGTTTCACTTGAAGATCCTCATTTTCCTCTGGATTTGTTGATGAGGTTATAGATGGTACTTGTACCGGAGGACGAACGTTGAATCTTCTTCTTATTACAATTCTGTTCCCATCCATAACCTGAATTTCAAAATTTCTATTCCTGAACATATTAAAAATATTAAAAATTAAAATTTATGCGGACAGCAATGGTGATGAACCAAAAATGAAAAAGTCACCTCGCAAAACAGTCATTTTATGAAAGTAGGTCAAGGTATAATTTCGATTTTTAAATCGCGGAGAGGGCCCCTCAAACCGCCCCCTATACCCTCCCATACCCCCCCCCCCGCCCCCGCCCCTCCGAAGGGGGAGGGGCGGGGGGCCGAAGGCCAGGCGAGATGCCCCGAAAAAAACCTTGTGTTTTTTATACGCCCGCAAACCTCTCGTGTTTTTATAGTTACAGCACATTTTAGGACGTCTCACTGAGACTTATAGGGGACGTAGCTCCCTAAGCAGCTCAGCAGAGGGACTCATCTGGGGGCCTTAGCGGGGGGAAGGGAGGAAGGGAGAAGGGGGCTTTGCGGGGGAAGGGGGCGGGAGAAAAGGTTTTTGCGGGGGGGAAGGGGGGAGGGGGAAGGGGGGTTCCGCGGGGTGTGACGCGCAGAATTGAGGTCATTGACCTTTATTGAGGTCACTATACTTACGAGGACAAACCGTGGTCTACTTTCATATAAAACGGTCGAAGATCAGTTTATAGCAAACTTAAGTCGAGTTTACCACGCTTTAAATTTAAAGTCTCCAATTTTAGTTTGTTTTAGTTTGTTGCTGTCAAGTGTACTCAAATTTTAAAGGTATGTCTTTTTCTTTTGCCTCAACTTCCACTGAACAGTTAGGAGTGGTGAACAAAATTAATATAATTTCAAATATAATAATTCAGTCTGCTTTTTTGAAAAATGTAAATGAAAGTGACAACCAAAATTTAAGTCAGAGAACCCAAAATTTTAACGCGATGATTAATACGATGCAAGAAAAAAATTTAGAAAACAAATTACTCCAAAGTTGTTCAGAAACGAACATAAAATTTTTAGAAAATTTGGAATATTTGCCTGAACTAGAGAATATTTCGGAGACAGATTTTGACTTTCAAAATTCAATTTTATCACAAAATTTAGATTTTAATAATATTTTAACGCCGGAAACCCCAAATTTTTTAACTCAAGATTTAGATGTAACAACGGACACTCCCATTACAAATACTCCCGACATATTAACTCAAGATTTAGATAATATCGACAATTTTAAAAAGCTAATGGGGATTCCCAAAATTAATAAAAATTTAACAAATTATCAGAGTAACAGTGACAGTGACAGTGACAATGATTCGAGTTCAAATAAATCACAAAATTTTTTTGGAATGTTGAAAACTAGAAATTTTGAAAGTGAAAACAATTCTGGAGGAATACCGGGTAATTCTTCATTTTCTCCTCTATCTCTGTTCAAAATTACAACTAATCAAAAAAAAAAAAAAAATTTCGGAATCGACTAGTAGTGGAGAAGAGGATGGTTCACGGGATAGTTACAAAATTTCAGATTGTAGTGAAGATTTGGGAGCATCGTTTACTAGTGGTGGTGGTTCCCAAGAAATTCTTCCAATAATAAGTGAACCATCTAAAAAAATTGAAAATTTTAGTCAAAATTCAATTCCGTGCGGCCAAAATACATACTGTGAATTAAATTTTCCAAATTCTCCAATAATTTTTGAAAACTCGCCACCAGATTTCGATGAAATTTTAAATTCTGTTTCCACACAAACAGAGACAGTTCAAAATTCTGTTTTAACACAAACGGAAGTGTCAATCCCCTTCGAAAACGATTATCCGAAACTAAGTTTTCATTCAAAATCAAATTTCAAAATTAAAAATAAACATTTGTCTTATCAAAGATCATTAAGATTTGTTTTGGATTCTATTTTAAATTGCGATCCTAATAAAACAGCTGAGGAGAAAAGGAAGATGTGGGAAAGGGCGATAGAACTTTATAAAGCTACTCTTAGCTTTTTCAATCCCATTCCTTAACTCCCCTCCTACTTCTTTTCCACCATTTAAATTCATACCTGACCGTGTTACCTTCAGTGTGTTAAAATCGACTTTGGCTTCACAATAAGAGATTCGTTTTAGAAAAATGGATTTTAAATGTGAAGAGTGCTTCAAAATTTTTACTCGAAAAGACAATTTGAATCGCCACAAGAAGATAATTCACTCTAACAATGTCCCCCAGTTAGAACAGAAGAAGAAAACCTGTAAGTTTAATTTTAAATAGAAATTTTGTTTCAATTTAATAATTAATTATTAATTTGATGAATTAGAGGCAAATTTAATAAAGAAGTTATTAAATTTTAGGTGAAAGAAGATATTGTCAATTCTGCAAAATATTTATAAAAAAGTCATTATGGTTCTGTCATTTGAGAACAATAAACACAAAACCAATTCAATGGTGGTTGAGGATGAAAATGTGTCTGTAATAAAATCGGCATTTAAGGAAAGAATCATTTCACATAAAATATCATCGACTCAATACCAAATCAACATTTATAATTTTTTCTCCGAAATACAACAAAAAATAATTGAGGTAATCAGTTATGAAATCCAAAGACACACCTGCATCAAACTCAACATGGAGATATTTGGTCTTTACTTAAATCCTTCCAATGAAAGTCATGAAGTTAAGTCTTTCAATACCCCATTTCGGATTTTATGTAATAGTTCAGAATTAACGCAAGAACTAGAAGATATTATTAAAATTATTGACAGGAAAGCTGATGAACTGGCAGAAAAAATTCGGGTAAATTTTTTTTTATTAAATATTTAGTAACTAAACTTAAACCAACAATAAATTTGTTGTTAATTATTCTTCTTTAATTTCAGGATGGATTTTAATAAAAATATTACGCGTTGAGCTTAACATCAACAAGTACAACCCCTTAAAAGCTTCTTCATATATACCGCTACCGTCAGAGATCAAGTTGAAAAATGCTGTAGTCAACGTTCAAAACAATGATGAATGTTGTTTCGCCAATTATATGAAAGCTATGGTCTGTGGTTGCAGCTCTTCATTCACCTAACGGACCAATTGAAAAGGTGGAGTCATATCCACATTTCACCACTATTTTAAACTTCAAAGGTATCAATTTTCCTTTAACTTTAAAAGACATAAGTAAATTTGAAAATTTAAACAATATTTCGGTTAAGGTTTATGGATTAGAAAAAATCAAGAATAATTTTAAAACTCAATTCGAAATTATAGGACCTTTACATTATACAAAAAATAAGCGAGAACGTCACCTTAATTTATTATTAATTGGAGATGATAATGGAAATTTCCATTATTGTTATATTTCGGATTTATCTAGATTAATTTCTAAACAATTATCTAAACATCATGGGAAAAAATTTTTATGCGACGACCTATAGAGGTCCGTTACACTCTATATGCAACTTAAATTATAAATTATCTAATTCCATTCCAGTAGTTTTACACAATTTGAGTAATTATGATTCTCATCTGTTTATAAAAAAATTTATGTCCAAATCATGAACAATTATTTGTCATAGCCCAGAATAAAGAGAAATACATTTCATTTCAAAAATCTATTGAAGTAGATCAATATTTAGATAAAAAAAACTGGTTTCACCAAGTCAAAATTTCTATATCTTAAATTTATTGATTCATTCCAGTTCCTACCATATTCTTTGTCAAATTTAGCTTCCATTCTTAATGATGAACAATGCAAAGAAGTGTTCAAATATGTTAATGAAAAAGAAAAATTTAAGTATATCCTTCAAAAAGGCATTTTCCCTTATAAATATATTGATAATATAGCCAAATTAAATGAAACGGAGTTACCAGATAAAAAAATTTTTTATAATGACCTCACGGTGGAACACATTACTGATGAAGAATATGAGAGGGCTAAAAATGTTTGGAATTTATTTGAATGTAAAACAATCGGTGAATATTCCGATTTATATCTTAAATCTGATGTATTACTTTTGGCAGATGTTTTTCAAAATTTTAGAAAAACGTGTATGGAAACTTACAAACTTGATCCTGCACATTATTATACTTTTCCAGGTTTAAGTTTTGACGCTTGTTTAAGATATGCTGGAGTCGAATAGGAGTTAATAACAGACCCAGATTTGTTACATTTTTTTAAAGGTAGTGTAAGAGGAGGAATCAGTACCTGTGTATGTAGGAAATCTATAGCGAACAATTTATTTCTTTCAAATTATGATCCATTACAAACATCTAAATATATTATGTATTTTGATGCAACTAATCTTTACGGATATGCGATGTCTCAATATCTGCCCGAAAAAGATTTTGTTTGGTTATCAAATCAACAAATTCAAAATTTAGATATAATGAATATATCTGAGACTAATGACAAGGGTTATGTGCTAGAGGTTGATTTATAATATCCTAAAAATTTACACAATTTACATAATGAATTTCCATTCTGTCCAGAAAATTATAAGGCTCAAAATTCTAAAACTTTTAAATTAATTCCAAATTTAAAAAATAAAGAAAAATATGTAATTCACTATACTTTATTAAAACAATTTATTCAATATGGAATTAAACTAACTAAAATTCATAGAGTTGTAGAGTTTACACAATCTCAATGGTTAAAAAAATTTATTGATCTAAGTACAAATTTAAGAAATCAATCTAAAAATCAATTTCAGAAAAATTCTTATAAATTGGCAAATAATAGCATCTACGGAAAAACAATGGAAAATGTGGATAAAAGGACAGATATACGATTGGTTACACAATGGGCAAAAAATCATAGAAAAGATGGGGCAGAAAATTTAATTGCTAAACCATCCTTTAAAGATGTAACAATATTTTCAGAGAATTTAGTAGCTGAGCAAATGCGTAAAGTGTTAGTGCAATATGATAAACCTGTCTATGTAGGCTTTAGTATTTTAGATATATCAAAAACGGTGATGTATGACTTTTTCTATGGGTTTTTAAAACCTTTCTATAAGAATAATATTAAACTTCTGTACACAGATACAGATTCCTTTATTTTGGAAATTGAGACAAGTAATGTTTATGAAGACATTAGGGTTAATATTGATAAATTCGATACTTCAAATTATAATGTTAATAATATTCATGAAATACCAATAACTAAATCTGTTGTTGGAAAGTTTAAGGATGAATATGCTGGTGAACCAAAAAAAAGCTTTTATGGCACAGGGGCCAAAGCTTATTGTGTTAAGTCAGAAAATGGGTTGCTTAAAAAAGCTAAGGGGATAAAGAAAAGTAGCATTAAAAAACAATTAGAATTAACACATTATAAAGATGTTGTAGAACAAAACTCAAAAGCTTTCTGTACAATGTATTTGTTTAGATCTCGACTTCAAAATATTTATACAGAATTAGTTAACAAATTAGCTCTCACTTCTAATGATGATAAAAGATTTAAAATTCCCAATAGTTATGATACATTAGCATGAGGTCACCAAGATATTCCATTTTTTCAGTGGTTAATAGACCATGAAAATGAATTATAAAAAATTATTTTAAGATTAAAAGTTTTACTCTTCAAGGCAAAATTTGAAGTATTTAAGAACATGGTAAATTTAAAAATTATATCAGTATAAAATATACCACCGTCTAGAATAAATATGTGTTTAGAATCTTTTGAAAAAGAAATTGATAACAAATTATATAGAACATATGAAAAAAGACTTTCCTCATTTAAATTTTGGAATGGAAAATTAAATCCTAAAGTGTTAGCCCAATCAGGGTTTTATTATTTAGCTATTCATGATGTTTTTAAATGTTTTTACTGTGGTGCAGAAATATTTGCCTGGAAAATTGATGATTGTCCAATTGAGGAACATTATCGTCACTGGAAGAACTGTGACTTAATCGAGTGTTTGTGGTTAGGTGAAAAAAATAAAAAATGTGAACCTGTTGTCCTTAAAGTGAAAGAAAATATGTCATCATCTTTCATTTTTTTATTAGTTTTAATAACTATGTTTGTATCTCTAATTTGTAAACAAATTATTTAATGTCCTTAAAGTGAAAGAAAATATGTCAACATCTTTCATTTTTTAATAGTTTTAATAACCATGTTTGTATCTCTAATTTGTAAACAAATTATTTAATATTTTGAAAAAAAAATGTCTATATATTGTAGAAAATTAATTAAAACTGTTCAGTCTTATTTCAATCTCTTATTGTTTTGTTAATAGACAATTAAAATTGAAAAGTGTTTTAATGGCATCCCTTATCAACTACATTGTTTTGCATTCAATTTTAAATAATACTTTATATGTATGTCCTCCAAGGGTTTTACATGGAATGGTGTGTTTTGAAAACGAAACCTCTACTATTAAACCTGAAATATGTAATTATATGAAAGCTATGAATATTAATAATTATTCAACTGCTTTCGCAGGTAATATGAATAATAGTCAATCTAATAGTAATTTTTTCAAAATTTACTTTTATTATCCAAATAATACAATTTTTGACACTAACTGGATTGAAAAAAATAAAAAACCATTTACGATTTCTACCTGTGCTCATGTTAGAAATGATGAGGAAGGTAAAAACTGTTTAATTCTATTTATCTTCAATATAATTTTATCAATAGGTAGTTTTTCACTTTTGTTGTTCTTGACAATTTTGTTTTATCAAGATAGGTCATAAAAATTTAATAAACTTGCTTGACCTTGAAATTTATAGAGGAGTGGGGTGGATAAGATATATTCAGACTCAGTATTTTAGTTTTCAGTTAGCATCAAGACATCATGTTTAATAGTAGCAATTTTAATGGATATAAATCCAGTTCTAGTGAAACCAATGATAAAATTAGTCAATGTAATGAAAAATTATTAAATTCAAAAATCTACTATCTTAACAATTCCTTATCAAAATTTGTTTGTGTTGGAATTGGTATAAATGATTTTACACCAAAAGTTCTAATCAGAGGTCGAAATGGATTTCACATTTACTTGAATGAAGAAGAATGGAAAGAACTTCAAAAAAATCAAGGAGTGTTGGTGAATTATTTTTATTCTTCTCAAGCATATGCATACCCACTAAAAATTGAAAAAATCACAGTGTTTTTTGAAAAAATAAATCATTCTCCTGTTATCAGAATTCAAAAGGATGAACATTATGTGATTCTGGGAAAAGAATCAATAGATAAATTAGTTGAAATCGACGAACTTGTTGACTACAGAATTCATATAATTAAAAAGCAAGAATTTTCCAAAAATTTTAATTTGTTTAATCACTACAATTATCAGTCAGGAGATGTGTTGTCTCATATTTATAGTGTTTTGGATCCATGTCAGAATTTAAACAGTGAGAATGTCGGAACTGTTTTAGAAATGTTATCTCTACATAAACAGGAATTAGAAAACAAGTTAAAAAATCCGGTGCATTACAATAGAAATATGAAGAAATCAGTGACAATCAGTGAGAACAATAATAAAGTTTATGTATTAGTGGCATGGGACTTTGCATTTAGACACGCTCGAAAAAGTGAATATCAGAAATTTTATCTTGCCAGACTAAGATTTGAAAAACGAGTTGAACAATGTGAAAGTATTCTTAAAAGTATTTTTGATGAAGATCATAGAAAAAAAAATATATATTGAAAAATTTAATGTAAAAATATAAATTTATATTGTTAATCTCAGTTGTAAACATCTTAAAAATTATATTGTTAGTATTTGTTGTAAAAAGGATTATCGTAAATAAAAAATATGTTATATAAATAGGTATTTTATTTAAAAATTTGATATACAATATTACTTAAAATTAATTACAATACATCTTTTTTAAGAATCCATGAATTATGTGATTTATCGAATCCTAACCATTTAACAAAAACTTGGTTCCCTTTCTTCCTTAAAATTTTTTCAACCAAAAACACATCTGGATGTTTAACTTTTTGTAACTCTTCTTGGTAGAAACCCCCTTCAATATATTCATTTTTACTATCTTTTAATAAATAGGTGGGTGGATTTGTTAACTGAATCTTTCTAATTTGAAAAATTTCAGTTGACCAATTTGGAGTATATCCTTTTTCAAAAGCTTCTCTTTGTTTGGAAATTCTAACTAAATCATTTTCTTTAAATTTAGTGCACTTTAAATCAAATGTTTTTTTAAAAGTAAAAGAATTTTGCAGTATAGTTTTCTCATTTTTTTTATTAACCTCAACAGGTCTATATCCGGTAGTTCTATGAATACTATTATTATATTTTTCAATAATAGTGGGTAAAATAGAGTACCATTGGTAATTCCCTCTATTGCTAAAATATTTCCACATTATATTTTTTAAAGGTCGATTTACGCGTTTTACAATACTCGCTTTGAGATTAGAGTAAGTATTATAATGATTAATTTTGTAATAATTCATAAGATCTTTAAAATCTTTATTGAAAAATTCTTTTCCCAAATCTGTCTGCAAATTTTGCAGTTTACTTGTTTTTTCTAAAATTTTTTTCATAGCTTCAGTTACATCTTTTCCTTTTTTGCTTTTAAGTGGTTGAGTCCAAACATACTTTGAGAATGCATTTATCACCACCAAAATATATCTATAACCTTTATTAAATTTGGAATAGGGTTGCATCTCTACCAAATCAGCTTGCCATAAGTCATTTAGGCTTTTAACAATAGTTCGTCTTCTTCTATATCTTCTTCTTGCCGGTTTATGTAATTTATCTACAACTGTTTCTCTAATATTTTTACTCATAGTACTAGAATAAAATTCCTTAATACCTTCTTTAAATAACTTATTTTATTTTTTTGTTATCTTTTTTTAGCAAATCTTCGATTTTATATTCCAAAGTGTTAAAAGATGCATTATTCGAATCTTTGACTTTTTTGATTTCATCTTCGATTTTATATTCCAAATTTTTAAAAGATGCATTATTCGAATCTTTGACTTTTTTGATTTCATCTTCAATGTTGGTAATTCTTACATTAATTTTAATTTCAAAAGCAACAAGTGATTTTATACTTTCGTTTCTCATTTCTCTTACTGTTTCGTTTAATTTTTCTCTAGCATATGCCATTGTGTCATTAAACTCTTTTCTAGGAACTTCGGCTGCTCTTTGAACTAATTCGTTTAATAATTTTATTTCTTTTACCAATTTATTTTCTAGATTTGTTATATCTTTTCCTAATTGAAATTCTACATTTGTTAAATTTAATTTTATTTCTACCAATTTTTTTTTCTATTTTCTTTATATCTAAAATCGCTTTTTCAATTTCAATTCTTACATCGTTCAAAGATTTTTCATAATCATTTAACTTTGTTGAAATTTCTTCAATTTTTGAACTGTGTTGTGCAAGTCCTTTTTTTAAATCATGGATGGAGGTGTTAATCATAGCTTGTATTAGTTCTGCTAAGGATTCTAATTCTTTTTCTAATCTTTTATTCAACATCTTTTGAAAATATTCATCGTCAACAGTGATTTTTAATTCTGTTTTTAGATTGTTTAATTGTGAGATTATCTCAATGATTTGTTCACTATTTTTTAAAATTTCATTTTTAAATTTATTTTCAATTTTTTCATCTACATTTTGTAAATCTGTGTTTAATTTCATTTCCAAATTTTTCAAGTTTAATAGAATTATTTCAGCATTATTTTCAATTGAATTAATTTTCTGATTTATTTCATTAATATTATCGCTATCTTTTTTATGGATTATAAAGTGTGTATTCATAGCTCTCTCTATTTGTTGTGTGTTTTTATTCATACCATCATGAATGTTTTGAAAATTACCTATTTCTTCAGAAACTCTATTATGAAGTTTGTTCGTAAATTCTTGGAACTTTGATACCATATCTTTTATAATAATTTGTTTAACATTTTCTATTGCAGAAGTATCATTTGTTTTTGATTTAACCAATGTTATTTCATTTTTTATGTTATTTTCAAAACTCTTTACTTCATCATCTTTCTGTTTTATTGTTTTAAAATCATCTTCACACTTCGATGTTTTTTGAGAAAAACTTTTTAATAGTTCATCATTGTCTTTGACAATATTTTTTATATTTAATATCCTGTTATCATAGTTTGACACAATATTTTCTTCAAATAACTTAATTTTTTTTGAAATAGATTCCACATTTTCATCATTTTCACTAACTCTCTTTTTTAAATTTACAATATCATTTTTTAACACAGGTTCAAATCTAAGAACAATTTTATTTTCTATATATTTATCATCACTTTTAAAATTTTTTAATATTTCATTTTCAACATTGGCTAGTATTTTATTTTCTATTGTAGGTATATCTACTGTATACTTTTTAGAAATATGACGTCCAAATTTATCAATGGTCATTTTAACAATGTTATGTAACAATATTTACTTCATTCTTTTATAAAATTATATTGGCTTCTTTCAATTCTTCTATAATAGAAATAATTTCGTTGTTATGTCCTGTATTCCCAGCCATCGTAGATGCTACCAACAGTCGAAGTCTATCAACAAGTTCATTTACGTTATCCCAATATACGTAATCGGTATAAGGTTTATTAACTTTTAAAGTTATACCGGATCCTGTTCTTTTTGAAGATATTCGAGTTTCTCTGTATGGAGCTTTTCGTCTGTCAAAAAATCCTTGAACTATATTATGCGTTTCGGGATTTATGGTTTTAGTTTTTGTAATTCCTTTATTTTGTAAATAAGGCCCTATTATAGAAATATATTTTTGTGATCCATTTCCCTGTACCTGCTATTTGGATCATAATTTCTACGGTATGCATTGGTTCTCTTTAAAATATCCATATAATTTTCCAAATCTTGTTTTTTATAACCTACTGGTTCCTTTTTAAATAATAATTCATATAAACCTGGTGTACCTGTATAAGTTATTCCTTCAACTGTTATGTTTTTACCGATAATTTCTATAGGTCTTTGTGTTAAACCCAAAAAGAATTTCTCAGTTTCAAAATCATGTACTATTCCATAGAGGTGATCAAACTTATGTTCCACATCTTTTACACCTCCGTCAATATATTGACGAGGTAATTCATGAAATCCTGATAAATATTCTTGATATAAAAGTGTACTGACAAATGTTTGAATTGTTTGATGTGTTTGTTCTAATATATCCGAAAGATTTCCTACCGAGATTGTGAAATTGAAGAAGGGGTGGTTTCTGCTATGACACTTGTTTGTTGTAAAGATGGCATCTGACTATGTGAAGCTATACTGGTTTCCCAGTCAATAATTGTTGGTATTTCTGTAGGAAGAATTGGAGTTTTCCCTGTCTTTCTTTTTTCTGGTGTTGATGTTCCATACTGTAGTTTTTTTCTTGGTGTTAGTGTTGGAAACAATCTTTTTTCTGGTGTTTCATAATTTTTTTTAATGGATGTTTGTAGCTCTTCCTTTACTTCAGCCGATTCAATTTTACCAATTGTTGAAATTAATTGTTGTAGGGGTTGAGTTATTGGTTTATAGGTTTCCTCCAATTTGGATTGTGCTTCAAATTCAGCATTTTTTAAACTTTGATATTTTTGTTTAACAGCTTTCCTTGACTTAACAAGCTCTCTTGCTAAGCGTTCATTCATGATTAGTTAAATTTTTCACAAAACTTTTATTTTTATAAGAAAATATATGAATCAAATCCTTTTCGATATCGACCGGATTTTAAATTCGAATCCTTGTCTATTACCAAAAATCCAAATTTATCTTTCCAACACATCAAACATAACTCATTAAATTGATTAAATGACACATCAACATTAACATGATCATCATAAATATGTTTTAAGTTCCTTTTGTCTTGTTGAAATATAACAATCAAACTCGCATTGTCACGAATTAATTGCTTTGGAATCGAAGAATACGTTTGACACAAATAAAAACAATCAGTATTTTTATGTCTTCCGAAACAAAAATAATCTTTTACAACATTCTGATTGCAACACACTATATCATCAAATATTATTATGGAATTTGGTTTTATTTCTTGTGGAGAAACAATATTTTCTTCATTTTCGGATTCATAATATCCAATTTCTCTCAATGGTTTAAAAAGTAATCTCAAATATTCATATTTTGGTTGATATCGAGACTTTGAATAAATATATAAATTTTCAAACCGTAAACCATTGGGATCTTCAATTAAACTTATAATGATATTAGTTTTACCACATCCTGATGGACCAAAAATTAACCCCCTTTTACTAGAGCCTTCAAACAATTTTCCATGTTTTCTAAAATTATTCCTTGAAGTCTCATGGTCTTTAATAATAATTGAATAAGGTTGTTTGACAATTTTCATATATAAGAGGATGTATAAAGGGTAAGTCTAATTTAAAACTAGTCAGTTTGTTCCAAGATTTCAATTATATAATGCCAATCTCATATAAGCAACAATCCATTTATAAAAGAAGAGTCAGAAAAAGAGGTAGTGGTTTAATTAATACTCTAATAAATAAGTTACCTTTTGAATTACATCTACCTGGGTATAATTTTTGTGGACCTGGAACCAAACTAGAAAAGAGACTAGCTAGAGGCGATAAAGGCATAAACTTATTGGATGAAGCTTGTAAAGAGCATGATATTGCCTATGCACAATCAAATGATATAAAAAGCCGACACGCTGCTGATAAATTATTAGGTGACAAAGCTGCCGAAAGGTTCAGAGCAAAAGACGTCACTTTTGGAGAAAAAACTGCTGCACTTGGAATAAGAGGTGCAATGAAAATTAAAAAAAAATTTGGTATGGGATTAAAAAAAAGAAGGAAAAACAGAAGTCGAAAAACTCGTCTAGGACGAGGAATAACTTTATCTCAAGCTATTTCAAAAGCAAGACAAGCACTAAACGGAAAACAATTTAAAAGTTTGACTGATATTATTCAAACAGCACTTAGATCTATCGGAGATAGTAGAATATTATCACCAAAAAATAGAATCATACCAAAGCCAAAAACTGGTGGATTTCTACCTCTTATTCCTTTATTTGCTGGTTTGTCCGCTTTAGGTACTCTTGGAGGAGGAGCAGCAGGTATTGCGAAAGCTGTCAACGATGCAAAAGCTGCTAAAGAAAAATTAGAAGAGTCCAAAAGACATAATAAAATGATGGAATCTACAGCAGTAGGAAAACAAGGAAGTGGTCTTTATTTAAAACCATATAAAACAGGATGTGGATTATATCTGAAACCTTATTCAAAAAACTGTTAAAACAAATACCTCGAAAACCACTTACAAATTATGATTTAAGTAAATATATTAATCTACTTAAAATTCCCAACTTTCGAGGTATATTCATGAGAGATAAATTACCAAAAAAAAATTAATAAAAATGAAAGTGGTATTGTTAATCTCGATAAGAATAGTGGTGATGGAACTCATTGGACTGCATACATAAAAAAAGGGAAAAATATTTTATATTTTGATAGTTATGGCAATTTGCGACCATCTACCGAATTAACAAAATATTTTTTCAGCGATAAAAAGAAAAATATTGTGAAATATAACTACGATCATTATCAATCAATTAACAAAACAAATTGTGGTGAGCTCTGTCTTAAATTTCTTTATAATAATGGTTGAAAAACAATATTAATTCATTTTGTTAAAAATTTTTAAAGAGATATGTCGTACAGTTTTGTCATTAGTGGTAATTCCCCCACGCTTTCTGTTAATATTCATCCTCCAATATATTTAGATGAAAATTTTGAATATTCCATTGGACTTGTAAATTTTGAAACTTTTAATGCTATTCCAAATATTGATGAGACTAATAATCTTTTCATTTATGACTCAAATAAAGAAATAAGAATACCACCAGGTAGTTATGAAATAGATGATGTAAATAATTTTATTCAAAAATTTTTGGACAATCGTAATTTTCTTCATATTTATGCCAATAATAATACTTTACGAACACATATTAAAACAGATATTCCTATCTCGTTTCGTGATGGAACTATAGGAAAAATATTAGGTTTTAAAAATAAGGAATTAGAAGGTCTTAAGGAGCACATTTCAGATTTTCCAGCGGAAATTATTAATGTAAACGCCATAAACATCGATTGTAATATTGCCGAAGGATCATATTTAAATGGGAAACTTGTTCATATAATACATCAATTTTTTCCTAGTGTAGCTCCTGGTTTTAAAATAATAGAATCACCACAAAATGTCCTTTAATTTCCTGTTACTGTAAAGGTAATAGACAATATAAACATTAAAATAGTAGATCAAGATGGTGATCTCATCAATTTCAGAGGAGAAACGGTAACAGTAAGACTACATCTTAAAAAAATAGATGAATGATGGTTATTTTATATAATAAAAAAGTCTCAAATTATAATTTTTCAAAAAAATTTTACTCTAAAAACATTAATAAGAAAGATACTAAACGACATTTAACTAGTAATAAATTAAACTCTCAAAAGTTAACACCTTCTAATAAAAAATTTCTGATAAGTTTGGGTTTCAAACTAAAATAAAATGGAATATTTAAATGTAAAAGAAAATATTCTTGTAGATGAATCAATATTAAGCTGGGAAATACTATCATTTGAACCTTTCAATCCTACAAAACTTGGATTAAATGATGAAATTAGAATTGCTCTACAACAAACAGGAAAATATCCTTTACCTTGCAAAAGTGAATTATATTTAGAATTTCAAGTTACCAAAGAAGATGATACTCCAATGGCTAATACGGTATTAATCAACAGTGCTCCAGCATTCTTGTTTAAAGAATTACGTTATATTTTAAATGGTGTTACAATTGATTCAGTTCGAGATGTAGGAATTACTTCAACTCTTAAAGGATACATATCATTTCATCAAAACGAAAATGCAAAATTGGAAAATGCTGGATGGTATCCAAAAACGAAACCTAAAGAAAAAATTATGACTGATGAAAAAGGAAACGTTTCCCTGTGCGTCTCATTAAAAATGTACTCGGGATTTTTTGAAGATTATAACAAAATAATTTTAAATTCACAACAAGAACTAATACTAATAAGAAGCAATGATGACACTAATGCTTTAGTAACCACAAGTGATGATGAAAAACCGAAAATTAAAATAACCAAACTTTGTTGGCGAGTTCCACATCTTACTGTGGCCATTCCCCAAGAATTGGCACTAACGAAAATTATTGATAAAAACAATGATATTCTTCTTACTTTCCGAAGTTGGGAATTAATTGAATATCCAGAGTTATTAGAAAATACAAGACATAATTGGCCTGTCAAAACCTCCACAAAAATTGAAACACCAAGACATGTACTAATTGCTTTTCAAAAGGATAGACGTGGTAATTTAAAATCAGATATGAGTAAATTTGATCATTGTGACCTAAGGAATATAAATGTGTTTTTAAATTCAGAAAGATATCCTTACCAGGATCTTCAGCTTGATTTTAAAAATAATAAGTTTGCTACCCTGTATGAAATGTTTTCTGAATTTCGTCAAGTATATTATAACTTTCCAATAGAACCAATATTTAATCCCAAAGAATTTAAAGATAATACACCTATTGCTTATATTAATTGCTCTCATCAAAGAGATTTATTACAATCCGGCCCAGTAACCATGAGAATTGAATTTGAGACAAAAGAAAAAATATCGGGAAAAACAGCTGCGTATTGTGTTATAATACATGATAAAGTATTTAGCTATAATCCATTAACAAAAATTGTTAAACAACTTTAACTTCTCCCACCACATCAAATATCATTATTAAAATGAAAATATATCGAATAAGATCAGTTGTTTCTATACCATAGTTTGTTGCACATCAAATGGAATGTACGAAATACAAAAAGGAAAAATAGAACTATTTTTAAAAAAAATTAAACATCTAAAAATCTTATTGAAGACTATTCGAAAAAACAATTTGTAATAAAAAAATTTAGTACTTTAAAAATTTGCTAAATAAAAATGAGAATAGTTACGGATGTTCAAGGATTTAAGGATGAACACAACAAGTTTATTCCTAAAGGACTTGCAATGTTTGATGGACATAAAATGAGTCATTATATTTTTAAACCACCGTATCCACTACAAATGCTTCCACCAGAAACATACAAGCAAGCAGAATGGTTAATGAAATTTCATCACTGCATCAATTGGAATACAGGATATATTCCTCTTCATAATTTTTCATCTATAGTAAAAAACTTAACAGAAAAAGGTGAATTCATTTATATTAAAGGAGAAGAGAAAGCTAATTTTATTAGAAAATATTGTACTAAGCCAATAATTGAATTGGACGAACAACCTGTTTTAATTAAATCATCTCCTAAATGTTTTTATCATTCTCAATCACCTTCAATGTGTGCCCTTTCTAATGTATTCTTTATATATAAAAATTTTTTTATGAATGAATAAATTAACAATGAATGTAATAATATTGTTTTTATTTATCCACATCCCCACATTACTAACAGAAAATTATATTTTCCTATCTTTACATAATCAAATATTTAAACATAACAGCCGTTACACAACAATAAAACAACTATAAAAATTTAAATATTTTATTTCACACTAACTTTAATTAACCAATAAATCAATACATAAATTTATTTCTTTATTGAGTCCAATTTTTTTAAGTTCATCAAAGAATTCAAAGAATTTTAACACATTTTTAGTCTTCAAAAATTCACTACACAATTCTGCTGCTTTTTTACAACAATTTGCATGATCAACATATTTTATATATAACAATAAATCTTGACCCTCACTTTCTTCTTCAACTAAACAAGATAAATATCTGGAACATGCTTCGTTCATAATGAACCCTTCATAAAGGTCTCTCACAAAATTTTCAATTTTAGGCATCATCTTCACCACGCGATTTGATTAGTTCTTGTAATACAACAGGATCTCTAATATATTGGTTTAAATGACGAACTTCATGATGAAACCAACTTAACTTCACTAATTCACGTATAAACTGTACAATACTTTTGTTTTGAAAATAACGTTCGCACAATTTCACAGCCTCTATATGGTTTTTGGATATATCCAAATAATATTGAAACCAAGAAGGACCACTATCAACTGCATAATGTTCGAACTCAAAAGCAGAACTTTTACATTTTTTATAAAATTTTTGAATTAATAAATTTAATTCACTTCCTATAGAAGCAGAAGACATATTTCATTTTAGTATGTTTTAAGCTGGTAAAATGTTGCTTTTATAATCAAAATTTAAAGAAGAGATACAAGGTCATGTTAACATGTATACGAAGTAACTCGAATGTATACGAAGTAACTCGAATGTATACGAGATATTTCGAATGAGAAAACAAAAGAGGAGGAGGATGAAAAGTGTTGATGATACGAGGTTTTTTAATAAGTATAATGAGAGATTGGAAAAGTATAATGAGAGAAGAAAAGAGGAGGAGGATGAAAAGTGTTGATGACTTACTCTTACTCCTCCTCCTCCTCTTTCCTTCTCTCATATATCCACTACTGGTATTAATGGTATCATTCCGCCAGTTTTAGGAATCGGTATTATTCTCGGTGTACGAACCTTCCTTTTGCCACCAGAGCTATTTTATATGCATTCACGAGATTTTTTCCAACACATTTTTCCTTTCGGCTTTTAATAATTCCTTTCGAACTGCTTGTCGAATAGCTGTTCTGAAACTGACTTTCCGAACATGGCTACTTTTATTAACACCTTTCCTTTTTGTTCAACGTGTGCCTTTACTAGATTTTTTTTGTTGGTAATGATGATGGTACACCCATACCAAAACGTTGTTTTCCTTTCATAATGTTTATAATTAACCAAGCTGCAGTTTTTTCACTTAAACTGGAATCATTCGATTTTACTCTATTCCAAGCACTTTGTTCGAGCTCGTAATCCTCTCGATGTCTCGCACTTATGTTGTCTTTATTATGTAAATAGGCTAAATCGTGTTTTTGCATGCGGCATGCAAAGGATTAATGCCCGGATCACTTCTTGTTACCCGTTTTATTACTTTTGTTTCGGGTCCACAATATTGATAACCGGGAATGTGTACCTCGAATGGTAATTTATTTATTAACAAATTCACAATACCGTGTTCAGTTTTATTGAAAAAGTGAGACCGTCCAATTTGTTGGACTTTCGGCATCTGAATGACAGTTTTTGTGAAAATTTTCCTATAAAATATCAAATTTTCCTACGATGCGCGTTATCGATCTTAAACAAAATCTTTCTATTAGTAATCTCGATGAAAATGTCGGACTTCGATTTGAAAAGAAGATAATGAAGAGACACAGTCTTCTACTTCCTTCCTCTATTCGCGGTCTGTTAATTGGTTCATCCAATTGTGGAAAAACTAATGTCAGGATTTTACTGCTTACACACCCCCTTCCGCTATGTTTCGAAAATGTCTATATTTACTCGAAATCTCTCTATCAACCGAAATATGAGTATTTAAGGAAAATTTTAGCACCCATCAAAGGTTTAGGCTACTATGCCTTTAGTGATTCCAGTAAAATTGTGGAACCGTCCGATGCAAAACCAAACTCTATATTTATCTTTGATGATGTTATATGTGAAAACCAAGATGTTATAAGATCGTACTTTAGCATGGGACGTCATAAAAATATCGACTCCTTTTACCTAGCGCAAACATATTCGCCAGTGCCTAAACAGCTTATGCGAGACAATGCGAATTTTATTATTATGTTTAAACAAGATTAATCGAATATGAAACACAATATTTTCCGACCACGTTTCACCGGATCTAACTTCTACTCAATTTCAAGGAATGTGCCCAAAATGTTGGGATAATAATTATGGATTTTTAGTAATTGATAAAGACAGTGATGTGAAATCGGGAAGGTACCGCAAAGGATTTGATAGCTATATATTACTGTAATAATAAGAGAAAACACTCATTTGATAGTTGAAACGTCCTTCGTTAACATCATGAATAACGCGATTGACTTAAAACGTAAAGTGGTAGAAGTCACTAATGCCGTTAGAAAAAAATTTAAGCAAATTAAAGCGGCTAAAGAATTAAATGTGGTGGAATTGGAAAAAATTTATGAACCCATTTCTAAGCTGTTGACAACTGTATCTGTTGTGGTAAAGCAACGTCAACAACAACAGCGATATTATCCAGTCACAAAATCATAGTCTCAGTACATCAGTACAGTCGACTCAAATTTCTCATTTTCCCCAACCTACACATTCCTTTCAAATATCTTCACTTATACAGCAGCAGCAGCATCGCATTTCAAAAGAGGATATTAGCCAGTCGGTCTCTGTTACACCATCGACATCAACTAATACATCTCTCGCATCCATTGACACTGCAACTTCCGATAGTTTAAATGCACACCTGGAAGGATTACGTTTAAAACCATCTCTATACGATAATGTATATGGTGTACGCTTTGGTTTCAAAACAGATCATACAAAAAATTTTGTTGGTAATTTAGAGGTGCGTTTTCCAAAAAATATACAAAAAAGGAAAAAATATTGCAGATTACGATGGATCACCGGCACTTTATGACTTGTTATTCTTTAAAACACCCCCAAGTTTAGGCAAGGAAACGCAATTAAGTGATAATGTACTTTCAACGTATAAGGAAATTTTGAAATCCACGAGTGCTGTCTACAAAAATTATAAAAAAAGTGATGGTTTATTGGAGAGCAAATGGAACAAATATTTACGAATTATTAAACCTCTGGTCATGGACACAAAATTAGGTGGTGGTGTTACAAGAAAAAATCTCTCTGAAAAACTAGAGTTACCCACAAAAAAAATTATCTTTGAAAATATTTCAATATATCTACTGAAACAAAGCTAAAGAGTTGGTAGACATTTTACGTTTGTTGTGGAGTTCTAAAGTGGCTGGACACACTGGGCATGAAAATGAAATTATGTCAATCATAGTGGAATTACGAAAGGAAGGTTTAATATATTAAGCTCAATATTTAATGATATTCTTCAGTTCCTCGTTCGATCTGGAACCCTTAATATTACTAATAATATGGAGCCCAGTCTAGAAAGAACCAAAATTTTTAATGAACTACATAGAACGGCTAGAAAAATTTTGTAAGACGGCGTACGATAATAAAAAGATACAGAGATTTATGGCAAATTGATTTGGCTGAAATGCAGCAGTATGCTGATGAAAACGATGGTTATCGGTATATTTTGGTCTGCATAAATTGCTACTCTAAATTTGTCTATACCAAAGCGATAAAAAACAAGACAGGTATAGAAGTTACTACTGCGATGAAAAGCATCATTCAAGAGGCGTCATAAACACCAACAAATTTGCAAAGTGACCAAGGAAAAATGTTCAATAATAGTAACTTTCAAGCCCTGATGAAATAATCTAATATAAACCATTATTCCACTTACAGAATTAAGAAAGCTGCAATTGTTGAGCGGCTCATAAGAACTCTTAAAAATAATTTATATAAAAAATTTTCGGAACGAGGATCTTACAAATGGATACATATATTATCGGCAGTAAGAAAAACCTATAACCATTCGAAACATCGCACCATTGGTATGAAGCCGGCAGATGTGCAAGAAGAAACGCAAATTAAAGTATACGATTATTTAAAAATTGTACCTAAAAAATTTAAGTTTTCCATAGGTGACATTGTGGGTTTTAGCAAGTACCAAAGCTTATTCCAGAAAGGATATACGTCCTCTTGGTCAACTGAACTGTTTAAAATTGTAAAAGTTAACATTTCAAATCCACCTTCATACTTGTTGGAATCGTTAGAAGGCCTGCCTATAAGAGGGTGTTTTTACGAGTAAGAACTACAAAAAGCAAGCAATGCTGGCGTTTATCTAGTAGAAAAGGTCCTTAGACAACGCAAGAAAAATCACACCGATCAATTGTTTGTGAAATGGCTAGGATTTCCCAACTACTTCAACTCTTTGATAGATAAATCGAATATTGTTTAAATAAGATATTGTATAACTATAATTTTAATTCAAAATAATGTAAAATAAATAAACGATATATAGTAACACAAAGTTTTTTTATTTCAATTTTCATCATCAATAACAATCACAATAAAACATCATACACATAAATGACATTTCAATATTCTTGGAGGAAAGATCGAATTCACCGGCGACTACGACGTTATCTTCAAGGCTATGTCACTTGGAGTGCGTTCTCCTATTCTTTAACCTGCTTTTCTTTTTTTAGATTTTTTTTGAAGTCGAGCCGTACGACAGTACGCTTAATGAATCATTTAAAATCTGATGATAGAATATTTTCTGAATAACTTCAATTTTTGTTTTAAGCTCACTATTATTTTTGTATATCAGGGGGAGGACATCCTTGTTAAATATGTCACATATTACAACTACAAAATTGTAAAACTTTCTATTAACAAAGTTTTCTGTCGCAACATCGTCATCATATTTAGGTTCGCCTAAGTTGGTTATGGTTTTTCCACCCATATCATACTGCCCATCCGCTGTAAGTTTAAAACCAAGCAGTCGTGGTCAGATAATATATGATATTTTTCATTATATTTCTGACGACCAAATTTATCTATTGTGTTATTTCCTCGACTCATTTTCAATCTTAACCAAACTATTTTATTTTCATTTGCTCTACTTATACTAAATATTTCAGCTGAGAAAAAAATACTGACTATTTTCTACTGGGTTGGTATATTCATAAAAGAAATAAAACAAAACCGTGATTGAAACAAATATTTATTTACAGTTATTTAATTGCACAAATCCAAAAATTATAAAAAATTAATTTTCCATATCTTCATTTTCGTTGTTCACAACGATATCCCATTCGACACTATTTAGGTCGTCAACATCTTGGGCTGTTGCTGTTGCAGGAACCAATTCATATTTTGCAGCAACCTCACCAGGTAAATATGGAATATTAACAAGGTATCCTTTTAATTCTTCTTCAACCATTTCAACATAAAGTGTATCCATGTCGATAGAACCATATAAAAATTTGTCGCAGAAGTGTGCCAAAGCCATAAAATTAATTGCATCCCTGATCTCTTTCTTATATTGGTTTTTGGTTGCCTCAATATGCGGTCAATCATTTGCGCTATCTAACATATCATGAGCCATATTTTTTAATTCTCTTCCCAACCAAAATATGTATCTATCTACACATTCGTTGACGGTCGTCGCATCAGCCGACCTCTTTATCAGAAGTAATGAACACGCGTAAGTATTCTGACATGTGCAACCATTTTTTAAATTTAATTACATCCTTTTTATCAAACATTACATACAATTTATTCCAATGAACCAAAACATAATAATGTTCGAGTATTGTTTCCAAAAACTCTAGGACCTTGCCCCAAGTAAGTTAGACTGTATTTCCCTTTAGTATTACTCATAATATCTACAATATCGTCTGACAGTTTTTCGGCCACACGTTTTAGCAAAAAAGTCTCGAATGTTTTATTATCACCGTCATCGTGTAAAGCCTCTAGAAGAGTTTATTAAATCATGTAGCTATTGAAAATATTTTTACAATTTTATACATTTTCCTTACAATCATTTCGGTAACTTTTTTCGCTCTAAAACCTCGAAATCTTTGCTAACATTTCATTAATTTCATCTAGGAGTTCTTTTGCAATACTCATTATTGAAAAAATCGTAATAAATCCAAAAATTACCTTGAGTATAAAAACACTTTCAGAACACTACAAGAACACAATATTTGATGTTTATGCCACTGATATCTGCGATTATTTGAAGTCACTTCTTTTCCCACCAACCCTTATAGCGACTTTTCAAGGTCGAATTGTAACATTGGTGGGAGTAGCTTAACGGTAGAAATAGTGGGGGGAGTCTTCAAGGTCAAATGGCTTCACATATTTAAAATGGTATAAGGATAACTTCAAGGTCAAAATATAATGAAATAAATAATTACATTTTATGTACTATATTGATTGACATATTTCTGTCGTTCTTTTATACGTGTAACATAATCATTTAAAACTAGATTTCTTAATTTGTTTAATAATATTTGTTGGTTTTTATTTAATAATAAATTCTTACAAACCATACTCGCTAAAATAAATACTTCAACATGGTCCATATACTTAAAAAATACACTTAAATCCTGAGCCTTCGAATCTTGCATTTCATATGCGTAAAATTCCAAACAGGCTGTAGAAATTAGAAATTCTTCGTATATTTCTCTCACTAAACTTTTCGTAGTAACTACTACTTCGTTAAACTTAAGTCCTACACTCTAATTTCACTTAACACAACCGGATCTGCAATGAAACTAATCAGTTTTTCCAAACAGTCACTAAACCCCAACTTTTCTTATTTCACAAACAAAGTCTAGTAAATTTAATGTTTTGCTGCAATATTTACGACATACATTCGCAGCCTTTTCATATTCAAAAGCCAAATCATAATAGCGCGACGCCCATTCTGCTCGACTTTTCATTGCATCGTTGAAATAATTACTTGCCGTTTCAGTGAACTCATCGCCTAATTTTTTTACTGTTTCTTGCAAATCACTATTCATATTATTCACTTATTTTTACACTCACGACATTTTTTATTGGTGGGGGTGGTCCACCTATATAATAACGATATATTTGTTCATAGAGAATGTAACAGGGTAAGTTTAACTATAGTTCCTTGTCAAACCGATGTGGTGCTGGCAGCTAATCCCAAATTTGCTGTAAACTCAGTGAATCGATGTAAGTTTTTAAATATTCGAGAGGAGAAAATGCTATATCCTTTTCTTAAAAATCACACCTGGAGATTTCCGAAATTTTCCCGGGCACCTTGTAGTGGTGTATTAAAAATAGGAAAATGTAATATTGTTCTAATTTCTAGTGGAGCTTTGGTTTTCTAATAGAAATTTCACTACACTTACACATAAAACACATTGTTAGGATTTGAGTGTATTTTATAATTTAAACCCTGTTTTTAATTGTAATTGTTTCGTCTTTTAAAAAAATATTTCCCCTTATTACTGAGGACTGTGTGGAGAAAATGTGTTTTTTATTATCCAAGACAATACTAGCCTCATAGCTGCCTTATAGTCATCAATAATCTTGCTTTTAAAAAATTCACACGCAGTAAATTTTTTAAAGCTGACTGCTGCGCTCCATGATCCTGGTATTTATTATTCCCTAAAGCTTCGATCATACTGGTAAATTCAAACAAAAATAAATTTATTTAAATGTTGTTTATAGTCTGTGGGGGAGGAGCTTTTTGATGTTTGACAGATACCAACATTTTTATTTAATTTTGCTGACAAGATTTTAGCTTGTCGTGATTCTTTTGAGTGTTTTGAAGAGCTAGAATTTACTAAAAATGCGAAGTTTATAATTAACATTAACGGAAAGAAGATTCATAAACTAAGTGTATCGATAACCTTTTAAGTAATCAGCAATCTGTGGTTTCCTTTATTGGATTCAAATGGATATACCGATTAGCATGTTATACCATTTTAAATAATGCAATTAGAAAAGGATAGTATAGAATCGGTGTTCCAAAAAATAAGAGATGTCGCACTATTTATTAACATTTTTTCAAATATAAATAAAAATATTATCAAGTTATTCATTATTCACACAACGTGTCCCAGTTTTGTCTATATGCTAATTTTGCGGGGGAATTCGTTGCCAAAAGTTTCAATATAAATATAAATATTTAATTTTAAAGTCTTAAAATGGTTACTAAACCTATTGTTTTTTTGTTTATTTAATGTCCAAAATAGAAATGAATGCATTTACAACCGCATATAGCAAATTATGATTAATTAAATGTGGTAAAAAATAACGTTGATTTTTTAATAATTTTTTTGCAGTTGTAAACGCATGAAAGTTAGTTAAGTAAATGTGAAAATGGTATATAAAAAGTAAGTAATAAAATATATTATTTCAACAATTTAAATACAGGGTATTTAAAACATTTGCTATGATTCGTGAAGAGATTTCTTGTCCAACAATAAAACAAACAATATTTTGGAAAAAAATTATAAATCCCAATAATATAGTATATTAAATGCTTAAGACACTGTGTTGTAAAATATCAAACTAGGTTACTGTTATAGACGACCACAATTGTTTTCATGTTATTGACATATTGAACGAATTTATAGAATATAGTTTTTTTTCATCCTATTCTTCGTTCCGTTCACTTTAAATTTATATAATTTTATTAACGAAGTTGTGATTATTAATTCCAGCTTTATTCCAGTTTAGAATTGTACGAAAGGCACTATTTTTAAATTTGTGTCCCCTACAGTATTGATAGTAAATGGAGAGTAACATATAGACAACTATTTAAATAAGGTACATTTATTTATTTCTTAATAAAATTATGATTTTTAAAATTTCGCAATACCTACTCCGTTGAATACGTATATGTCCTTTCGACTGGTGATATTTTTCAGTTTGACATCGAAGTCGGCAGGTTTTTAATATCCTGCCAACATGTATTGGTATGTATATTTTATATAACAGTGGTTTCCAACGAATGTTACTCTCAGTTCGATGCAGCTCCACCGACGAGAGCATGAGGCAATCGAAGCGCGTATGGAGAGAGGACTAGAGTTATTTTCGGGAAATAAACTGTTTCTATATATTATTTCCTTTTTCGGTGTCTAAACAGAGAATAATATAAAGATAATTATTTAAACACGGCAGATTTATTTATTTCTAACTAAAATTATGATTTTTTTAAAACCTAGTAAAAGTATTATTCCCTAGTTTTAAGACTTTCCTGCAATTGGACCTCGATATGTCGTTGACCTTAACCTGACAGGGGTCAAACCGACTCCGAATTTTGACTCAGTTATATCAAAAATACAAGATACACGTAATCTCATCAGTGTTGCAAGGCTTATGGTCTTGTGTTATCGAATATTACCAACAATCGCTAACTCTCATGGCTCGTCTTGTATTTACCCCCTTTACAATCTCCATATAGTAGATTCCCTCTTAGCCAGAAGTGTGTGTGAACATTTTTTACTGACTTGTGTACATATCTAA
Source organism: Diaprepes abbreviatus (assembly GCA_034092305.1). Taxonomy (NCBI): domain Eukaryota; kingdom Metazoa; phylum Arthropoda; class Insecta; order Coleoptera; family Curculionidae; genus Diaprepes; species Diaprepes abbreviatus. The sequence goes on from JASJET010000290.1 coordinate 1,580,760, forward strand.
TTCTAAGAAAAAATACTAGTAGTACCGTACTGAGTATATGAAATATAGATTTACATATATAAATGAAGCCTTTTAGGTTAATCAAAATGTATGTTGATAGAAAGAATAGTACATCGATAATACTGGTCTACATCGAAATTGCCTTTTTACGGGAAAATGTACTATTTCTTTAGTATTTGATTCGCTGAATCTAATTATAGAACTGAAAATTTATAGTTAGCTCTTATTGTTCATTTATGTTATATTAAAGACAATAGCGGGTAGCTTGCTAGAATTATCATCTTTATTATAACAATTCAAAATATTTTGTAAATTACCCTTGTTAATTTCGTTATTACTTTTTCGTTTGTTGTATTCAGTCTATGTTTTATTTACCAGTTAAAACGTGACGTTTTTTATCATATTCGACATATTTTTGGTGTAAAATCTACAATTTTCATTATGTTATGTAATCGTGCAAATAATGCAGAAAATTTTTTCTACATTTGTAATAACTTGAATGTAAATAAACCAGCGTAACACCAGTATGTAATATGCAGAAAAAAGAATCGAGCCTGGTATGCCTTGACGTAAGATCGGTGCCACGACCAGTACCACACAGAACCGATATGCCTGTTCCTCAGCCTCCCGAAATTTAAAAAATATCTTTATACAGAAACCGTCAGAACACTTTTTTTTTATTTGAAAACCAACTTGTAACTTAAATGGCTTAATGAACGTTTTGAAGATTGAATACAAAATCCACAGGAATGGAGGTTTTTCATAGACTTCCCAAAATTGACCTTGAAAGCTATTTTTCTCAACAATGATAACACGCAAACTTGGATTCTGATGTTTCACGCAAACATATGAAAACATGAAATTAATTTTAGTTGCTAAAAATTAAGATTTCAGTAAGAAATAAAAAAATATCTTTTCTTTCGTGTCAAATAGTTACCTAAATATATTCTCCTTTAAGCAGATAAAGGAAAGAATATATACAAACAGTTTATTTTCTGGAAATACAATTGGTTCTCTCTCCATCTGCGTTTCGACCACCTCATAATCTTGTGAGTGGAGTTGTGTCGAACCAAGAGTAACATTCGTAGGTAACAATTGTCTATATAAAATACAAATTCCAAGGCATGTTAGCAGGATATTAAATCAGTCAACTTTTCGGTGTCAGACTGAAAAATATCGCCAGTCGAATAACATTTATATTTAAACCTATTTCCTGCCATGTTTAAATATTTACCTGTATTTATTCTCCTTCAACCAGATAATGGAGAGAATGGATACAAAGAGTTTATTTCCTGCAAATCACCTCACGTTCTCGTCTATGGAGCTGTATCGAACCTAGAGCATCACTCGCTGGGAACAATTATCGGTGTAAAATATAAAGTCCAGTACATATCAGCAGAATATTAAACCTGCCGACTTTTCGATATCAGACTGATAAATATCGCCAGTCGAACGGCGTTTATACATTCACCGGAGTAGTGCGAAACCTAAAAATTAGTAGTTTTAGTAACAAATAAATAAATCTCCTTTTTCTGTATATATTCTTTCCTTTATCTGCTTGAAGGGGAATAAATATAGGCAACCATTCAAACACGGCTGAAAATAGATTTATTATTTTTTACTAAAATCCCAATTTTTAAATTTGACATTATTCCGGTGAATGTTTAGAAGTCGTTCGACTGACAATATTTTTCGGCTTGACATCGAAATGTCGGTAGGTTTAATATCCTGCCGACATGTTTCGGAATTTATTTTTATCTAAACAATTGTGTCCTGCGAAATTTGCTTTCGGTTCAATACAGCTACACTGACGAGATCATTATGTAATCAAAACGCGTATGGAGGGAGAACCAGAGTTATATTTGCAAGAAATAAATAGCTTGTATACATTTTTTCTCGTCTCTGCTTGAAGAAGAATGCATATAAGTAATTCATAGCCATATTGTTCGGTCTGCAAATGGGCTATATCAAATATTGTTATTTTTATATGAGTGGGATAGCCGAGCTAGATCTTTACATTACAGAAAAAAAAGATTTGACTTTTCTAACGAAATTCCAAAAAATTCTTCTCCCGCATTTACATATTAAATTGGAACTAATGAAAAACCTTGTACAGGCTTTCAATAAAAATGAACCTATTTTAAAATAAATTTCCGCATCCAAGCGACGCCCAAATAAGAGAAGGAATCTTTATCGGCCCTCAAATTAAAGAGATTCTGAAGGAACAAAACTTTGATTTAGTTTTACAGGGCTTCGAGAAGGAAGCATGAAAAAAGAAAAAAAAATTTTTTGTGCAATGGGAGAAAAAAACTTATGATGAGCTTGTGAAAATAAGTATCAACAGCGTGGGTTGCAATATGTCCCTAAAAATGCATTTTCTTCACTCTCATTTTGATTTCTTTTCCTGCTCACTGGGGTGATGTAAGTGAACGATTTCACCTAGACATATCGACAATGGAAAAGAGATATTAGGGCTGGTGAAATACTATATTAGCGAATATTAGCGAACTTACTGCTGGAATTTAAGTGGTAATACCCCTGAAAATCTAGCGAGGAGGAGAAAAAAAGGTTAAATATTTTGTTAATATTTCTAAATTCTTAATACCATGTAGAAAATAAAAAAAAAGTAAATAAATCAAAGTTTTTATTTTTAAATAAATAGCTAATTCAAAAAATGTATTCATTTGATTCGCTCATTTATTTATGATCTAACATTGACGGGTCAAAAATATTATTGTTTCAAAATTAAATTATTCCTGCTGTTCGAGAAGCTCTGCCAAATGATTTGTTTGATAATGTGTGGTTTCAGAAAGAGGGTTGCCCCGCACATAATTCCAGGGAAGTACAAACATTTTTAACGGAGATTTTTGATGAAAAAATCATCTCTAATAGTGGTCCGGTGCCCTGACTTGCTAAGTACCCGGACCTAACACCTTTAGACTCTTATTTATGGGGATATGTGAAAAATGAGGTATACGAATTTGATCGCTCGGAATGCCGGGAAGTAATATCAATCGAAATAATATTCATCGTGTAACCAGAACCGTTTCCAAAAAATGTCAACAGGGTATTGAAAAAAATGGTAGACATTTTGAACCTTAGTATGACTATATAGTTTGTAATTATTAAAGAAAATTTTTACAATAGGAAACGCAGTTTTATGGAGAGGTGTTGTTATTAATTTGAATTTATTCTTAAATAAGTAACATAATTGTGGTTTTACGGATGAGAACACAGTATTAATTTTGGAATACATCCATTCATCTATAGAGTTTCTCGTAGAAACCTGCAAGTTTCTACAAGTATCCAAACGGATTAATATTGAATCATTTTACTGCAGACTTCAAGTAAAAAAAAACTGAAAAAAAAATTGTTATTGTACTACTAAGCGATATAAACAAACTTATGCGGAATTTGAGTTCTTAAAGTGCCCAAAAAGCTGGGATATGCCCATTGAAACTTGTAAAATGGAGTCTTTTTAGCCCATTTTTTGCATATTTTCAAATGCTCGACAAATGTAGAGTTTTGGCTGGATATGAATTTTGAAAAAAAGCATCTTTAGCTTCTTGAAAAGACTGGAAGAAACCTAAGAAGTTGATAGATAGTACATTTGTTGTACAGTTCCACAGTGGCTGGATACACTGGATATGAAAGTGAAATTATGTCAATCATAGAGAAATTACAAGAAGAAGATATAATATATTAAGCCACATTCTTCCGTCCTTCGTTTGATCTGAAAAATTTAATAATAGTAATAATATGACGCCCAGCCAAGAAAAATTTAGAATTGTTAATGAACTACATAGAAAGGCTAGAAAAAATTTTATAAGAAGGCGTACGATAATAAAAGGTTATATAGATCTGTAGCAAATTGATTTGGCCGAAATGCAATGGCATGCTGATGAAAACGATTGTTATCGTCGTATTTTTGTCGGTATAATTTGCTACTCTAAATTTATCTATGCCAATGCGGTATAGAAGTTAGTAATGCGATCAAGAGGATCATTGAAGAGGCCTCATATACATCAACAAACTTGCAAAGTGATCAAGGGAGGGAGTTTTATAATAGTAACTTTCCAGCCCTGATGAAAAAATATAATACTAATGATTATTCCACTTACATCTCCAAGAAAACTGCAATTGTTTAGCGGGTCATAAGAATACTTAAAGAAAATATATATAAACAATTATCGGCAAGAGGAGTCTTACAAATGGATACTTATTATCATCAGTAACAAAACCCTAACCATTTGAAACTTTGCACTATTGGAATGATGCCAGCAGATGTGCAAGAAGAAACGCAAATTAAAACATACCATTATTTTTTTAAAATTGTGCCTAAAAAATTTAAATATTCTTGAGGTGATATTGTGCATATTAGCATAAGAAGGTGTTTTTATAAGGTAGAACTACAAAAGACAGATATTCCTGGCGTTTACCTAATAGAAAATATCCTTAGAAAATGTAATAAAAATCACGTCGATAAAGTGTTGAATGGTTAGGGTTTCCGAACTAGTTTAACTCTTGGATAGATGAGTCAGATATTGTAGAATTGCCATTGGTAATTGAAAATGTATAATAAATAAGAAAGTTAAATAACAATACAAAATTTTTATTTAATTCATCATCATAATAACACAAATTACATACAAAGTGAAGGTTATTTCAAATTCGTCTTCTTCTTCTTCTTAACCAGTTTTATGCAATTTAGATTGCTTTTTTTTAAACTGTTTTCGTTTCTTTTTTTTTCAAACTAGACTCGGATGGTTCAACTACTTTACTTAATGATTCATTTAAAGACTGATTATAAAGTATTTTTTTGAATAACTTCTAGTTTTTCTTTCATCTCATCGTTATTATTGTATAACGAAGGCAAAATTTCGTTATTAAATATAGTTGCAAGTCCTACAGCAAAATTGTAAGTCGATAAAAAAATTGTTTTGTAACAGTATCATTATCATTTTTAGGTGCTTCCAAATTGGTTATCGATTTTCCTTCAAGATCATAATACCCATCAGCAGTAAGTTTAAATAGAATCCTTGGTGGTCCAAGTAATATGATTTTTTTATTACCTTTCTGACGACCAAATTTATCAATTATGTTGTTCACACGACTCATTTTTAATTTTAACTAAACTATTTTCTTTTTATTTGCCGTACTTGTACTAAATATTTCAACTGGGAAGAAGAAACACATTTCCCTTTCGTTCTTCACACAATTCACTCCCATCTTCGGTGATCACATTTCTCTTAGATTCAAAAATACATCAAATGTCACATTATCACTTACATCATGAATAAGAGGATAATTTTTCAAAAACGTGTATTTATTAAAACTCTTTTTTTTAATGATATAGGCTTTTCCCACAATTAAAGCAGACATTTTCTTCCTTTCAATGAACTCAACATCTTTACTAATTCTTTCAATAATTTTATCCAAAGATTCTTTACTGGTACTCATTGTTGAAAAATATAATCAAAATCACTGTGGGGGATTAAGATAAGGAGTAATTCATGAACTGTATATAGGTTGGTTGCGGAGATGAGAAATTATAAAAATAATATGAGAATATAAAATACGGCGACAGCGTGACACAAATACTAAAATGGCCTACCTTATAGTCGAAATCACTTCATTAATTTCTTCTTGGTGGCTACCAAGATAATCCCATGCTTCACAATGCAGGAACCAGGAATCGGAGACACTGTCACTACATTTTGGAGTAGTTTTGAGGAGAGAGTTAATATATTTGAGAGCAAAACGATAAGCCTTTTCGATCAGGCGAGGGTCGTGCAATACGTCGAGTACTATACTATACGACTACTACTGTACTACTACTACTGTTCTGTCCCTTTTTACATTTGTCCAAATACGCGAGGACCAGTAAAATATGTCACGTGTAAACGCGAATAAAATTAAACCAAAAAGTAATGGAACCTAAACAATCACCTTGAAAAGCACTTTCAGAACACTGCACGAACATTATATTTTTAATTTACTATCACAGATGTCTACAATTGTTTCAAGCCACTTCTTTTCCAACTAACCTTTAAAGCGAATTTTCAGGTCGAATTATGTCAATCGTGAAGGGTGTCTTAACGACAGACACACCAACAATAGTGGGGGGTGTCTTCAAGGTCGAACGATGGCACACGTTTCAAAATGGTAGAAGGAGAACTTCAAGGTCAAAATATAATGAAATAACTGACCACATCTTACATGTTTTATTACTTAACAATTTTCTGTTTTTCTTCTATTCATATAATATAATTATTTAAACCAAAATTTCTCAGTTTGCTTAATAGTATATGTTCATTTTTATCTTTTAAGAATTCCTTATAAGCTGTACTTGCTAAATTACATTATTCAACATGTTCCCTATATCAAAAAAATATAATAATTTCCGGAGCCTCCGATTCTTGCATTTCATCTGCTTAAAATTCAGAACAGGCTGCAGAAATTAAAAACTCTTCATATATCTCTTTAACTTCACTTTCCATATTAACATAAGTCCTTCACTTGAATTTCATTTAATACAACCGGACTTTTTATGAAACATCAGTTTTTCCAAACAGTCACTCAACTTTTTTTTTATAAACAAATTCTAGTAAATTTAATGTTTTGCAATATTTATGACACCTCATACTCCCCCCCTCTCCCCAATATTAATCTTAACAAAGTTGGAATGATGTAAAATTTTTAATCCCCAATATTTTTTCTGCCATAATAAATTGTAAAAAATCGACTCCAGATTCGTATAATACGACCATTAAAACCCCTTAAATCAATTTAGAAAAAATACGAATGACATAAAATTTCCAACCACCATATGGGATCCGTCATACTGAATTTAAAGAAAATAATTTTAAACTCTTAATCTAACCTTAGTCTACGCTCCCGAGAACCCCCTGTACCAATTTTTAACATAATCAGGAAATACAAAATTTTTAGACCGCATCTGCTATATTAAATTTTTAAAACTATTTAAATTCGTTATTTGCACTTTCAGAAACACCTCAGCAATAACTTTCGAACAAAATCGAGAGAGGTATAATTTTTAGTCCTCCATTATAGATCCGCCATATTGAAATTTTTTAAAATAATTTATACCCTTAAAAATCCCCTGTGCCAATTTTGGACAAAATCGAAAGATGTTAAATTTTTAGTCCGCCATTATAGATTCGCCATATTGAAATTTTTTCTAGTAATTTTAAATTCGTAATTGACACTCTTAAAAAGCACCGTATATCGTTATTGCACTCTCAGAAACCCTCAGCAAAAATTTTTCAACAAAATCGAGGGCTATAAAGTCCACCATATTGAATTTTTTAAAAAACATTTTAAATTTCTAATTTTCACCCTCAAAAACCCCTCTCTGCCAATTTTGAGCGAAATTAAAAGATGTAAAATTTTTGGTCTGCCATATTGTAATTTTAAATTCGTAATTTACACCCTTAAAAACCTCCCTAGACCAATATTGGACAAAAGCGAGACTTGTTAAATTTTTGGTCCTCCATATTGGATCCACCATCTTAAATTTTTTTAAATAATTTCATTTCGTAATTCATGTTTTCAAAAACCCCTTTATACCAATCGAGAGATGGTAAATTTTTAGCCCGCCATATTGAATCCGCTATATTTAATTTTTCAAAATAATTTTAAATTCGTAATTTACACCTTCAGAAACTCTTTTATACTAGTCTTGAACAAAATTAAGAGATGTAAAAATTTTTAGTCCGCCATTATAGATTCGCCATATTGATTTTTTTTTAAATAATCTTAAATTTGTAATTTACAGACTTAGAAACCCCCATACCAATTTAACACTAAATCAAGATATGTTAAATTTTTAGTCTGTCATTATGGATCCGCCATATTGAAATTTTTTAAATTCGCAATTTAAATACTATACCAGCTTTGGAAATAATCGAGAGATATTAAATTTTTAGTCCTCCATATTAGATCCTCCACATAGAATTTATTAACAATAATTTTAATTTCGTTATTTACACCGTCATAAACTCCCTTATATCATTTTTGGACATTCTGAATTTTTTAAAAATAATTTTGTACTCGTAATTTACACCACGAAAAACCCCTCTATACCAATTTTGAATAAAATCGAAAATTGTAAAATAATTTCTTAAGATTCCTCCGATTCTGTCCGTTATTCCTTTTATGTATGGGATTGTGGCTTTGTTCCTTGTTTGATCTTGGTCTTTGAATTTGTGGTCTCTTCTTGTCTTTTTATGGCTTTCTTTATATCTGATTGTGAGAAAATATTCCGTTCTAGAGCTGTTGAAATGTATCTTATTTCGTCCTGTTTTGTCTCGAGTTATGTTAGGCGGAGAGATCTTGATACTAATGTGTTGACTACTGCCTGCTTTTAAGAGGGATGTTGATGTGACTCTGCATTGAGATATTGGTCAGTATGTGCAGGCGCGGATCCAAGGGGGGGGGGGCGGTGGAGGCGATCGCCCCCCCCCCCCCAAGAGCTTTGAGTTTAGAAAAATAGACCCGATTTTTCCTCTTATACTATAGTTTATTCAAGAACTAGGGAGAGTAATAAATCATTTTTTATCCGTTTTCTCTTCGCAAACTACCTGTGTTCTTTAGTCCGGTGTTTTTAGCAAAATTTATTAGACACATATATTTTTCATATGAATGGGTTAGAAATTTTATAATCAAAAATACCGATCTATAATAATAGACTAAAAGTAGGATTATTCTCTCAAAAAATTCTAAGTTATAATTTAAATACTTACAAAACACCCATTGTCAAAAATACAAAAAGTTAAACATATATAAAAAAATAAATTTGTCCATATAATAAAATATTTTTGGGGCTATCGGTCATTTTATTATTAATTAAAAACATTTTTAGGACATTTAACGTTTCAGTTTATTTATTTATTAAATCATCTGCAGAACTACAATTAAACACTAAAAAGGGATTCAAATGTAATTAATTTTTTTTATGTTGTAATTAAAATTAGACCTACTTATTATTATTTCTATTGTACTGATATCTTAATTTAATTTACTTCTATATATGGAAATACGACAGCCTCAAAAAATAAGATAAACATGTTAATTCTACACGCTTAAGAAAAAGACACAATCACAATAATAAAATAATAAAAAACTTACGGCTAATTAGAATTAAATATATATAAAATTAAAGAGTGGGACACACTAAAATAAAATTATATAAAAAAATAAAAAAACATATAAACAACATTAAACAATAAAATACAACAAAAACAAAAATTTAAATAATAAATTGTGTTTACACCAGTAAACATTACGTATCTAATTCCTAATTAAAGTCAGTGAAACTATCTTCGCTAAAATTAATTATAATTGGTTCCTCTATCTCACCGATTATGAGATCGAGTTCTCACATTTTGTTTTATTCTTTTATTATAGGGATTTTTCCCAATTTTCCGCAGTAACTTTATTCAAAAAAATCTTTCAAAAGTCTAGTTAAATTACTAATTTTATTAATTGTGTTATTTCTAGCAACTCTACCTTTTACTTGAGAGAGATATTTACGTCTCCAACGGACAGTTTCCGGACGATTTATAAGAACAGATTTTCTGTCTGGTTTTTCCCAGCAAAAATTAAGTTCTCTGAGCAATTTCCAGAGATCAGTTCTTTTAATTTCAGGTAAATCGCGATCTTCAATGATTTTAGTTAGAATTTTGTAGATGGTTGGGATCTGCTTCTCATAATAAAATGTATATACAACCTCTTTAATTGCAGTTTTCATCTCTTCTTCCAACGAAGTTTTTCGTTTGCCTGTGATCGAATGTGGCTTGGGAGTACAAACAATTCCAGTCGTTTTTTTCTCCTTCAGTATTCGGTACATAGTAGATTTTCCAACTCCTGTCATGTTGGAATATATCTCAACAGAGCTTTTAACATTATTATCTAGATATTGATATCTGAAGTCATCATAAACATTCATAGTAATAAGTTTTTCGTTGAGGAAAAAATGCCCTGGTTTAACGATTTTGGAATAAATATAGAGGTGAAAGCCATATCTTTTGGATATCTCACTAATCTCAAATAATATATAAAAACAAGCGCAAACAAGATAAATCATTAAACTGTAAGTTGTACTTTGCTCACTGACAGAAATTAAATTAAACTATCGGAAATTCTATGTTGCAGTAAATTTATAAAATATATTTAATTATAATGAAATATAATTAGATTTATGGCAGTTCTCAGTTACCTGCGGCACTGGAGCAGGTACGTTAGAGGTTTCGGTAACAGTTTGATTATTCTCTCTAGTTCTTGAATAGAGTATAGGAGTCTGTATGCTTGCGATCGCCCCCCCCCCTCCCCAAAGCTTTGAGTTCAGGAAAATAGAACCCATTCTGTCTTTTATATTAGGAATGAGTATGCTGCTTGCACCCCCTCCCCCCCCCCCCGTTGACAACTTGCTTTTCTTGCCATACTGTACTTTTGTGATATCACCGCCCCCCCCCCCCCAAAGAGAGAGGCTGGATCCGCCCCTGAGTATGTGTGGGTTTCCGATATGCACAAAAAACCAGAGTTTCCTAGTTAATAACAGGTCCAAAAAAGGAAGTTTCTTTCCTTGCTTGATTTCTAGCGTGAATATTAAAAAGTTAGCTGTTGGGTAAGCTGTAACTTATTAAATTTGAGATTACAATTTTTTTTTCAACAAAACTTTTGTGAACTTTTTAATTTTCTTTAAATTGAAACATTTCATTTTTTTCGGTAGTTTCGCCAATACGTATACTTAGTCCTCTTCGGAGTTAAGTTTTTGAAAATTTCCCTTCTAAAAAGGGTAATTAAGGTTTTGGAGGCAGTCGGGGTAGGTTAGATGACTCAATGTCTATTTTAATCATTTCTCTTTGTTTTTCACATTTAAAGAATATATAGAGAAATATTACTATTATTATAAGAATAGTTGAGTCATAAGTAAACCCAGGGATGTATTTTTAATTAGAAGCCATTTATTAGATGATCAAGATCTCGAGAATATTGAATCAATTTATGCTTAGCATTTCCAGATTTTCTAGATTTAAATCACTGATCTTTAACAGTTTTTAATTTAAGTTATCAATGGAGTTATCTTGATAATTTTGCCAACAATTGTAGGGTATTTTCATAACACTGGAATAACTTTAATGCCATTCTGAGATTTTTGACATTGAGGCTTGAACTCTGGTAGTTCTAATAAAAGAAATACAATCTGGTTGTAGTGTCATGATAGTATTTGTATCAATAATCTTCGATACTGGATCAATATTTTTACATTTTATAGTAATTCGAGTTTGATCCGTTACGGCTAATAACCAAATATTATTATTTACGAGTTGTATTTTATATTCTTGTGCAAAAATCAAAATTGTTTGACAATTCTTTGGAATATATAATTGAGGAGTTTTAATAATTGTGTTTCAGAAAAGGTGCTAGAATCTATTGGGTATGAACATAGATTTTTACATAGTTTTATATTTAACATTACTTCCTTACAGTTATCATGTTTTATAATGGAATAAATGGATCTGGATCATCACTTTTCGTGATATACTTTTGGACCTTTGGCAAAATATAATGGAGCTTCGTTCAATTATGGGCTTGTTCTGACTTACTGGTGCCCAAACCATGATTTTTCACCCGTGACCCATCAGCTGATTTCAGGGGTTTCACATATTACTTATTCACATTTACGACTTTTTTTTGCCAGAGTTTATAGTAATTTTTTGTTTTATACTTTGAATTTTTGACAATATGACGCGCCGACGAACTACTTGTTTTCTGACTGTATTTTTGATTTATTTTATTCGTTTTAATAAACCACTAAATATTGTTAATTTTTCTTTAAAAAATAAATGGACTTACAACAATTAGTGTTTGTATCAGTTTCACTGGACAACAGCCAACAGGTATCCAAATAAAAATCGACTAAATCTTACCATTTTTGGTGTGCTGAATCTGAAACTAAATTTATCTTTTCAATATTAGTTCAAGTTTTAGAGACATGTGATATCATGTTTCCCTATATATTAACAATATAACCCCAAGAATGCACGTTGCCACGTCACGGGAGAGAAAAGGAATTAAAATGAAAAAGAATGAATGAAAATTAAATATTTAATGCTTCTGTACAGGTGGTTATTTTTTAGTGTTGATCGCTCCTTCTTTTAGGGCAGTGCCTAGGCTAGCATGCCGGAGATTAGGGGGGTTATTTAAATTTAAAGCGCCACCTGTTTTAGGCCCGTCGGTAAGAAGAAGCGATGATCTTATCGAAAACAGGAAACAACTGGATCCAAAAATAAAACACACCGATTCCAAAAACAATTAAAATCTATATTTAACAATAAATAAAAAAGGGATTTTGAATTACAGTTTTAAACTAAAGAAATATGTGACTATATGCTAAATGGATCATAACAAAAAAAACAAAGAAACAATGTACAACCCTACTACAAGTATGACGTCATCTGCGCCATACGCCAAGTCGGTTTAGATGTAGGTCCAGCTTTAATTTTCAGTATCGGCTAAACTGAATAACCTTACTTTTTGAGTACGGTTGAATTTTGCACTAACAAAGTATCTAGTAGGCAGATTTAGTCTAAATTTATGTTTACTTAAGCCTAATTAAAAGTGCTGGACTATTAATTGTGAAGTGATGTTTTAGATTACCTAGTGTATACGTATACCTTCGGTTTACAAGGTGTTTTAAATGAAATTTAAAAATAAAGTGTCCTGTAATTGCTCGCATAAAGTCTGATTAGTTCCCAATCAGAGGAGAAAAAGGAAAGTATACATTAAAACCGGTAATTTCACTGTTTATTACGGAGTTCTAATACCTGAAAGGCTGTTTTGTCATTAAATCCAAACACTTTCGGAAAGCTGGATAGCCGATGGCCTCTATGGAGCAGTGGTGTGTAATATGTTGGCTCTGGTAGGCAAATCTAATTTTAAACAGGATGGCAAAGTCCAGGTATAATAAGAACTGTTTGTGGCATGTACCTGATTGTCTTTAAGGGTGCACCAAGTATTTAAAGTCACAATGATGGTGTTTTAACTTCTTAGGTGAGATCACTTTCACTAAACTGTACTTAATGAAAAACGAATACAATAAAACTTTGTTTATCCTCAATATCTGGCAAATGATGCCTTAACGCACTAAACTATGATTTTAGCAGCAAACAGGAATAAAAGTAATATTATACTCTGAGAAAATCAGCAAAAAATCTGCTTTCTGGGTTTATGCCAGTTTTCACAACCAAGGCTTGGCCCAGACTCTCTCTAGTGACACTCAAGAGCGCCAAGAAAAAAAAACAAGAGAATAACTAACTACACCCTTGATGAAAGTGGCAAAAGTGGAGTGTTTGAGACATTTCTAGGCACACTTGATTTTTTTAACAAAACCGGTTTTTGGTGTGACAGTGACAAAAACTTTTAGTTTTTATTTTATATATATTAAAGAGACTACTTGATGAAAATAAGAGTTTAATTTATGGTGAGTATTGGCTTGATTGTTGGTATATTGGTAAAATTATTTATAGTTTTGTTTGTAAAATAACAAAACTGTAACACACCTCCCCTCCCTGGAGAAAAGTTTCTTCGAAATTTTTATTAAAAAAAAAATTAAGCAATAAAAAAATTCTAAACGTCTAACTTAAAAATGCGGAATATTGGGTTGTGTAATTGTCATTATCCGGTGGGTGTGCCTTTAGGTCTTTAGCATGCCAAACGCCTAAATTTCTTACTGACTCATCAGAGATCTCGTAGGACCATGGTGATAAAATTTTAGTGATGGTAAAGGGTCCAGCAAATTTAGGTGCAAGTTTAGCAGTAAACTGATTAGCCTGATTAGAGACTACGTAATTTCTCTTCCAAACTTTTTGGTTTAAACAAAAACGATCATCACGACGTTGCAGATTGTACCGAGGCTAAGCTTTCTCGTACGCCTTGCGTAGTCGCTTGTGAACGTCAGAGAATACTTGTTCTAATGCTTGAGATCTATCGTGAAGATCACAGCCTTTAGCACCGTCACCTGCTGGTAAGGGAGAACCTGAAGAAAACTGAATTTCACATCCAAAGACCACAAAATTGGGAGTCAGACCGGTGACCTCATGTTCAGCAGATCTAAGAGCACAGGCTGCCTTAGGAAGAATCTTATCCCAATTCCGGTGATCTTCATTCACGTAGCTCGATAAGATAGTTTTAAGGACACAATGGACTCGTTCAACGGGATTGGCCTGAGGGTGATAATTGGCAGTATATTGAATTTTGATGCCATATCCTTCCATAGTGTCCTGGAAAATTTTACTTCGGAATTGCACTCCGTTATCAGCGATAATTTTATCAGGTCTATCGTAAATCAAAATGACGTGATCTTCCAGCCACCGAAGTATATTAGGTGAAGTAGCGGCACGTAATGGGAAAAAGAGGGTGTATTTACTGAAAACGTCCAGAACCGAGAATATGTAGGAATAGCCAGACTTTGAACGTGGAAGGGGACCAACTATATCGATACTAATAATTTGCCATGGTCGAGTAGCGGTAGGTTGTGCACTGAGCATGTGCCCTGCGGGAGCTTGTTGGATAGGTTTAGCTCGAAGACATGTATAGCAGCGATGAATATATTTTGCCACATCAGCTCTCATTCTCGGCCAGTAATATCTCTGACTAATCCTGGAGAAGGTTTTGAAAACACCAAGATGACCGCAGGTAGGTGGATCATGATGGAACTTGATGATTGCAGAACGCTGCTCACAAGGAACGACAATACGCCATGTATCTTCGGGTTCGGCTAGTGAAGGATAAGGAAGTCTAGCTCGTCTGTACAATGTGCCGTTTTCAAACAACCACAAAGGATACTGAGAAGGGCGTTCTTCAACTTTTTTGATCATTCCCTGGTACCATCGGTCAGAAGATGAAGATTACCGATCTATTGGCACAGGACTGACAGGTTGTTCTGTTGTTGCATCAATAATTGGCACTGAACGAGAAAGAGCATCTGGGACGACGTTCTCTTTACCTTTTCGATGGACGATATTAAAATCGTACTGTTGCAACCTTACGGCCCATCGCGCTATTCGACCGACAGGATCTTTTATCGAATTTAACCATTTTAAACTGTAGTGGTCCGTAATAACTGTAAAATGGGTACCCTCGATATATGGGCGGAGCTTATCGATTGCATATAGTACGGCTAAACACTCCTTCTCGGTGGTACTGAACTTCCGTTCGTTTTTAGTTAGGGAGCGGCTTAGATAGCAAATAACATTTTCTTGACCATCGATGACCTGGGAAAGAACAGCACCTAGACCAAAATCTGAAGCATCGCATTGAATCGTCAAGGGCTTTTCAAAATCAGGACAAGAGAGTACTGGAGCTTTAATAAGATGTTCTTTTACTAACTTAAAAGCGGCCTCACAATTTTCGTCCCAAATAAATTTAACGTTTTTCCTGGTCAGGGCAGTAAGTGGCGATACAACAGATGAAAAATTTGATACGAACTGTCGGTACCACGACGCAAGTCCAATGACTCTTCGCACCTCGGAAACATTTTTGGGAGTTGGGATGCGTACAACAGCGTCTATTTTCTCTGGGTCAACTGAAAGTCCGGACGAATTAACAACATAACCTAGATATTTCAGCTCGGATTTGCAGAAATTACATTTTTCGCGATTGAGTGTTAGACCAGCACGTAGTATGCGCGTAATGATTTCACGTAATACTCTAAGATGTTCGTCAAACGTTGGCGTGCATATAACAACGTCATCTAAATACACAAAAACATATTGCTCTAGATCGACACCAACGACGCGATCAATAAGTCTTTGCCACACCGCAGGGGCATTGGTAAGTCCGAACGGCATACGCTGAAATTGAAAAAGACCTCGTGATGGTACACTAAAGGCAGTTAGTGGTCTAGACTCTTTGGAGATGGGAATCTGCCAATAAGCTGATTTAATATCTAGCGTTGTAAGAAATCTAGCGTCTCGCAGTTTATCTAGAGTGGCAGATACGTATGGAATAGGATAGGCATCTGAAATGGTGACTTTATTAAGCGCGCGATAATCTACACAAAAGCGCCAGCCGTTACTCTTCTTTTTGATCATAACTATGGGAGATGACCATGGAGAGTCAGATGGTTCAATAATATCGTCGGCTAACATCTGCGCTAACTCTTTGTTGACTTCGTTTTGAAGTGCTCGCGATAGAGGGTAATACCGTTGTTTTAGAGGCGGTGAGTCCGTCTTGATAACTAGTTCCACTAGATTTGTGCAACCAAGACCATTGCCTATAGTGGAAAATGTTTCGTCTATCAGTGCATCTAGTGTTTGCTTTTGTTGAGATGAAAGCATTTCTACCGACTGAATTGCAGAAAATTGTGGCGTTTGAGTTTCTTCTGTCCTAAAGGACCATTCTCCGGCGTAAAGATCAGGAACAATTTCCATCCGTGTCCAAAAATCAATTCCCAATATAAGCGTGTGGGGTAACGCGGGGATTACTAAAGTCTCTAGCAAAATCACACGGTTACGCAACTGAATAGGTAACTGTACCACACCTAAAACTGGACAGGATTGACCATTAGCCACAATACACTCGGAAGTTGGCGATGGATTAAGTTTGCTTAAGGACTGCAATAAGTTCCATCCGGTAGAGCCGATGATAGTTCGAGAGGCTCCACTATCAAGAAGACCTAGAAACGATTTACCATAAATTTGCACATTCAAAAAGGGACGCTGATCACCCTTAGCATGCGCTAACACATAATTTAATACAGCAATTCGAGATAGAGGCCGTTTTTTGAACAAGATGGGCAGTTCTTGCTGGTAACTTCCTTTTTACCACATCGGAAACAAAACTTCTTACGAGCTTTATCACAATGACGAAATCGGTGTCCTTTTCCACCACAATTCCAGCAACTAAGTGGACTCGTTGCATCATTTGCATTAACTGTCGTAGTTGCAGAACGTTCGGCATGAAAATCAGGGGATGACTGCATCGACGAGTCTAGAGAATTTAAATTCGGGCATTCCACTAAGGCAGCATGATGGGTAGGCTTATGGTATGCGACACAACAAAACTGTAACAACGTAGTATATTTGTATTATTATTAAAAAACTTGTTCTTGAAAATTGCAACTAAGTTTTTAATTTCATTGTAATTTTTGTGTTCAGCGCTCCAAAAAAATACATTTTTCACTAGCAATCCTTTTCGTACCTAAGCAACTTTTGTATTGGTTCGTATTTTGCTTCCGTAGAAAAACAAATTAAATTTGTCTCTAATAAAAGATAATCTAGATGGTGGTTTTGAGAAATGCGTTTATCGAATGGATCAAATCATATTTTAGAATTTGCTTACGAGAATTGAACTGAAAACATTCTGGTTGAATTGCCACATTTGCGGTGGCCATAAAAAGTAGTTTAAAAAGTATATTCAATAACAGCGTTTTTAGACAAGCAATTTCAGCTTTTGGTCAGGTGACAGGGGTATCCAATGACTTTTAGAGTATCGTGCTTTGCTTCGCCATTGAAAAGAAAGGTACTACTCATAGAAAACGCTCTCTCTTTTCCTAAGCGTGAGCCAACTTTTTTCTATAGAATCTGCGATCATTATGTCTATGACATCAGGCTGGCAATAATATTTTTAGAGATTATTTTCTAAAACTCGTCACACAACGCTCGGTATCCCGCCTTTTTACCCATAGTACTGACTGGCAAGTGTGAATGAAAAAGTCGCGAGTATCTTACCAATTGTAAAAAACCCGTATGTGAGAATAGGGTATATCCTTTATAGGAATAAGATATAGTTAATAAATTGTGTACATTTCTGGTTCTACTAAGAGAATATCCAATACAAAGATTAGTTTATCAATTGTTTGAAAAGCTGAAAATTAAATAATACCTAGATATGTAGCTATTTTCGCTTCTCAAGGTAAGTTATTCTTCGGAAGATTTTGGGAAATCTTTTGTAAAGCAGATATTAAAATCTTTTGGCGTGATAATGGAAATATGAATAATTTTAGGTTTTGCAAATGTAAAAGCGTTTCAAACGTCGTCCCATTATTAGTATTTTTAATTCCATAAGTTCTAAGTTGTCGGTTATTTTATGACTTCTTTAATCTATGATTTTTATATCTTGATTTAAAGTTTCCTCATCAATTTTGAACTTTTGTAAAGTTTCATTAAATATTTTGGTTACTGAAGTTGTAACCATTATTTGCTTTTTCATTAGATTTTCTAATTTGTGTTCATGTTTTTTGATTTTATTTTTACAGTTGTTATAATATTCGCTGTCTGAAATGTCTAAGTTTCAAGTTACAAATTTCCAAATACTTCCGGCAGCGTTAATTAATATGCATTTTTTCCTTTTGGCGTTTATAGAGACGTCTACCTCTAATTCTTCGAATTTATTCTCCAAATCTTTTAATATTTGCTTGAGTACGCTTATATGCGTTTGTAACTCAATATTAAAATTCTTCATTTCATCAGTTTTCCTGGTTATAGTTAATAAAAGTTTGTTCAAAATATTATTATTATAATTATAAGTTTCCCGGAATTTATTAAAGTCTTTATATATGAGTAACGTCCATTTGTCACTCGATACTTTTAATTTCATTTCTCTTTAAAAATAGAGTCCTATATTGTTTTCAATTAGTTTAAAAGTACATAAATATTTTTTATTTTCCTGAATTAATGCTGAAGTCCTTTCTATATTCGTGTTTAGCAGTAAGGTTAGCCTGAAATAGAAAATTATCGATAAGTGTTAGATTGATCAGTACCAAATTGATCATTATAAGTGTTTTTATTGTCTGGAATTATAATAATGTCATCTATATAGGGTCTAAGACTGTCAAACTTGACTTTAATCAGTTGTTTTGTTTAGAGCTTTTCGAGTATCCCTGAATTAAGATTCTTTAATTTCGAATGGACTATTAAATTTATAAGCAAGTTCTCATTTTATTTATGATTCCTTTATGTATACATTATTTCCAATTTTATAGTCTGCGTTATCTTGTTTTTCTGAGATATGTTAATAAAACCTTCCTTTAGCGTTTTGTTTCGATTTCTGGATATTATTTCCAGCTAACTCATAATAATGTTTAATTCTTGCTTTTAGGTCTCGAATATACATTGAAATTAACTCCTTTTGACTATACAGGGTTTTTGGTGGTCTGGCTGATATGTGTCCAAATATTAAATCATAGGGGGTAAATCCTATTGTTTTGTTTAATGAATTGTTGTAGCATATTTCAGCGTAGAGTAATAATTGACAGGGGTGTTCTCGAGGGTCTTCCGTTTTCATAACTCTTATCATTTCAAGTAAGATGGCATGAAATTGTTCTATTACACTATATTTTGTTTTAGCTGGACATAGTGTTCTATATGCATAAACAATAAGAAAGTCTTTTTCGATTGTGCCTTGGAATAAAATTCCTCCAACTGCATATAATGATCCCTCTGTAGTTAGAATAAATGATTCTTCAAAATTTAAATAAACTAAAATTGGTTTTATTATGAGTTTTTCTTTTAATTTGTTCAAAAACTCTTGCTATTGTTTATCAAAATTAAAGAAATATCTTTTTTTAAAAGGTTTGTTAATGACTTCAAATTTTTGTTTAATTTGGTATAAATCTTCGTTAATACCCTGATAGGCTGACGAATAATTTTACTCCTTTAGTATCCTTTGGAATTGGAAATTCTTAGATAGCTTTAATTTTGTCTGGGTTCGATTTTACTCCACCTTTGGTGATTAAATGTCCTAAATACTCAACTCCTTTTCTGAGAAATTTGCACTTATGGGGTTGAATTTTTAAATTAGCTTTCCTTAGTCTGAAGAATACTCCTTTTAATTTAGTTATATGCTCATGAATAGACCTACTGTATATTATGATATTGTCTACATATATTGCGCATTTTTCATTTTGGATATCCATGAGAATGTTATCCATCACTCTTTGAACTGTTGAGGGTGCGTTCTTTACTCCAAATGGCACTCTGAGTTATTCATAATGTCCATTTTCTACAGATAAGCAGTTTTTGGTGCATCCTTTGGATCAACTGTTATTTGTTGAACTCGTGATGCTAAATTTAATATTCTAAAGTACTGACTGTGTTTTAATTGATCTAGTATGTCGGATATATTTGGTAATGGTAGTTTTTCATCAAGACAAAACTTTCTAAAGTCAATGCCCATTTTTCATTTATGTTTCTCAAAAGCATCGATTTTACTTGTCACAACCCATACTGGACTTGACCATGAAGAAACTCAACGTTGAATGATTCCTTGTCCTAACATTTTGTTGTTCTGTTTTTTTTTTTGTTTTTGTTTATGTACTTGTAGATATCTGTAGAACTTTGTATAAATTGGTTTTGTACCTCTACTTGGTATATAATATTTTAGTTCAATAGTAAATATGAGTTTATTTCCTTCAAAATGGAAGATGTTAGAAAAATCTAATCAAAATTTAACAATCATATTTATCTCTTTGTCATTTAAGTGTTTTGTCCGTAATTTATTGACTATCTCTTCTTCTCTATCAAAGGTTGGAGTATTTACCTTATTAATATTTTGTATTGAAGTGTTTCCCTTAATAAGAGGTTGAAATTATAATTTACAGAATTTAACTGTTTTTGGAATTAAATTTATATTTACACGGGTATTAAAAATTCACCATTTTCATTTATTTTAACTATAGCATTTGGTAGATTTACCTTATGAATTGATTGGGCGAGTAATATTGCTTCAATATTTTGTAACTGATTTGAAATTTTTTCAATTCGTGGTTGTATTTTAATTATGTTTTGTACGCCTCTTTGCTGTATAATATCGTTGGATTTATTTATGTTATATCACAAATATAAAAAACATTTTGGAAACTAATTGTATTGAAATTAAACCTTTGAAACACGATTTTACTTTTAGTTGGTATATATAATATTTCTATCTGATCCGTTTTTTCCGAAATTTCCGAGGCATTTATTTCAAAATTTTTGTTATACTCAAAAAAAAGTTAACCAGTACTTTATAAAACAATATTTTATAAAATATTTTGACTGTTTTCTTTGTAATTATTCATAGATTGTTCGTATGTGAGATTATTTTGTTCATAATAGGGTGTAAAAATATTTTCAAAATCAATTATTATCCGGAATTATTACAATAAGGATTTGAATTTTCAAAATTTTAATTTTGATCATTAGAGTAATTATACTCATTTTGATTTAAGTTATAGTGATGAGCTTATGTTTTTGGAAAATGCACGTTCTGTCTTTGATTATTTTATGGTTGCGCCTACTCTTTGATTTGATCAGCTTTGATTTTGATGATATTGATATGAGGGCTGCGAGGATGAGAACTGTGCTCCAATTAAATTTTAATTTTGATTTGGTTGGAAACTTTGTGGTCTGTGTTGGTAGGTTTGAAATTTTGTTCGAAAATTTTGATTTGTTTGAGAATAGCCTTGTCTTTGAATTTGCATTTATATTTGTCGCGTTTTACACTCGACGATGGTATGTGTGACCATTTTTGCAAAAGCTACAAAATTTTTGATTTGATTTTGAAAGTGACGCACTTTGTTTGTTCCTTCAAATTTTTGGCGTTCGAAATATGAGAGCTGTAACTCACGTTTTTTCTGCTGAATATGTCTAACATAGTCAAAGGGTTGCTTACTTTTATTATTTGCTCTAATTTCAGTCCAAGGCTTGTTAATAAAGAGTTTAGACACATGTTGTCTATTAATATCGTTTGAACATTCATATGATCCTGATTTAATATTTGCTTTACATCTGCAGAATACATTTTCGCGTTGTGCGTTTGTAATCTGAGAGCAAAAGTTAAAAGCTTTTCATTTGTTAATTGATGCATTTTTTGCAAGTCTTATATTAATGTTAGATCATGTGGATCACTAATATTAACTGTTAAAAGTTGAGATATTTCATTCCAAGTGTCAATATTCCTAGAGTTTATCAATTGCGCAACTGCATCGTTATTGTGATTTTGATTTGACATTATTGCTGTTGAAAAATCAAAATTTTAAGATGTTATTTGAGTGAATGAGCTTAATTATTTTTTGCTCAGTAATTTGAAATTTTTAACTGAATTGAATAGAACTTAGAATTGTTTCATTTCGAATTGATTCGGTACAATTGATTATGCATTTAATGAATAAATTATTTACATTTAGTGAATTATTTACAATGAATTAACGACTTACATTAAGTTGAAGAATATTCTTTTTGAAGTTATGTAAATTTATTTGAAGCGTTGAGGGACTGGGGGGTTGAAACACTGCTACGACGTGCCAGTGGTTTCACTAGGTGTTCCTAATCCACATAGGTTGTGGTAGCTGCGACGTGCTAGGGGTTTTACTACGCATTCCTAATTCACATGGAATTGTGGTTAGGTTTTCATATCAGGTGCTTCGCTAGGTGTTCCTAATCCACATGGAGATTTGTTGCTTCCACTTCAGCTCTCACACACAGTTGTTGGAATCGGGTTGAATTGACTACACTACACTATTAGGTGAGGAATTTAAGATATGTAATTTGTATTATTGTTCGACTTACTAAGGAGCCCAATAAGAGTTTAGATATTTATATGCAATCTATTAGTTCCCCTAATGCATCAATTATGGACGCAATTCGTATGTTTCCATACTATACGAGGTTTTTATTTATAGTGACAGGACATTATTCAGCATCTAGAGTTGTTTATAACATTTGAGAATAATGTTATTTAAGCAGATTCAGCGTCTCCGCTAAACATTTGCATCCGTTAGTATAAACAAACATATTATATTACATGAACTATTTACTGCACCTGTTAAAAGTCAGTATTATATAAAGGATAAACAACTTAGATTATATATATATATATATATATATATATATATATATATATATATATATATATATATATATATATATATATATATATATGTAATATATATATATATATATATATATATATATATATATATATATATATATGGTATCGGTCCTGGTGGGGGCTTTTACAAGTAAAACACTTTTTTAGCTACTCTAAGCTAAATAATAATAATGGTACTTCTATTGACATGGACGTTCTTCTTTACAATTAATATTAAATACTTTCTTCTAATTGTTTTTAATTAAACGACTAAAACGAAAAAAAGGAACCGTAGTGTGCATTACTACTGACAAATATCTAAAAATTGATAATAAATTTCAGGACGCAAACTGTTTTTAGAATTTCAAATCTTTTTCTTTCAAAAAAATTTTTTTTTCAAAATCAATGTCACTTTTTGACATTTCACTCAGTAATTCACAACAATTTTTGTAAATAATATACTATGAAGGTGCAATGATATAAAACTAAAAGGAAATATTTATTGTGTTAACATCAATGAAATTATCATAACATATATATATATATATATATATATATATATATACATATATATATATATATATATATATATATATATATATATATATATATATATATATATATATATATATATATATATAATTGCCTGAGATTTAGTGACTTGATTATAAAAATGTATGAATTTTTTTCCTAATATATCACTAAATATCTTTTTTCTTTCAATGTTCCTCCATTTTTAGAGAAAATATAACTTCAGCGACTTCGAAAATATAAAAGAGTAGTTCTAGGACTAGAATACCGTAGTCATATTTCAAAGCAGCTCTTTATGGGTGTTCTGCTCACAGATTATGTTCCAAGTACCATTTTTCTCGTGTAATTCTGGAATTGAATTTAATTTTGCTCCCCTTGAATAAATTTAAAAATTTCATTATTTTACCATAATATTTTTTTCGCAGAACAGTCAAAAGCTAGTTAGCGCCAGTCAGATCATCCGAAAAGTAGTTTGTAAACTGTCACCTAATCATCTTTCCAAATTTTAGTTGGCGTTGACTAATTTGTGACTTATCTACGAACAGAGTTATTACCTCATAGTATGACAATTAATCAACAATTATTAAAAATCTATGAAAAAGTTAATTTATTTCTTTGTTTTTCTAGACCATTACGATTAAGCCACCTTCTGTTGTCTATTTTTATTATGGTTTGTATGCAAGGTATGTATAATATTTTTGATTTTTATTTAACTTAGCACCTCTGTTTACAGATTTTCTAAGATAAGATCTTGCAACAACTGATTTTTTTCTCAGTTTCATCTAACCGATTCTTGTCCAATTTTGCATACTTATTCAGTTTTAATGATAACAATACATAGCGTTATCTCTGACCTCGAATCCTTAAATCCTAACAGAGCACCCTACTGCTTCAGGGGTACCAGATAGCTATTTAGGGTCTTAACAATAGCAGTGGTCATGGTCTTACCGAATAGAAAAGCCTTGCTGTTCGTATTGACGGTAACAGATAAATCGTTTAAAACTTTAAAAAAATTGTTTTTGAGGAGCCAAAGTGTCAACAGGTTTGGATAACCGAGCTGTCCATTTGAAAATACTCATTCACCTGTTCTTCTTGATCCATCTAAGTTTTTCCAAAGTATTTTGGCACGCTTTTTACAAATTGCATCTTCGAAATATTATAGCATCATCTGTTGATTTATATTTAACATATTGAGCTTCACAATGTCTCGGCCGGTTTTACATTAAATAACCTTAAAAATAAGTTTTGTCATAAAACTAGCGAACAGGTCAATAAAATGTAAAAAATTATTCATAAACGACTTTATTTCTTTATAAACTCACAAGGGACAGAGAAATGAAAACCTTTGCGAAAAAATATTGAATATCGATGACTTTTTTAGTACAGAATATAAAAAAAATATTTTTAAAAAAACTTCAATAGAACAGATTCTGGAAAATTTAGTAAAATTGTAAAGTTGAATTATTCTATGCTGACATAACTTCTGTCATAAAACTTTCAAAAACTCATTTCAACATGGTATGTGGTGACTTGAATACCAAAATAGATAATAAGGGTGGACACCTCTGAAAAGGCTTTGGGAAAATTCGGTGCCCAAGACAAAAAATACTAGGTACTGCACTGCTCAATTACTTATTGGAGAACTACTTATTTTAAATGACCGGCTTTTTCCAAAAAAGGAGAGCCGAAATGGATACGGCTGAGTCCGGATGGAAGAACCCAGAATGAGACTGACTTTATTATTACTGATGAAAATTAAATTTTCAATGATGTTCTGGTTCTAAACAGGTTCACAATAGGCAGTGACCACAGAATGGTGAGAGTGTTAGGGGAAATAGATCTCAGAAATGAGAGATATCGACTGATCAAGAAGAAATCTAATCATAATTGGACTAACTCTAGAAGTAAAAATAAGTTCCAAGATCATATTGGCGCAATCCTGGAAATCAAAAAGATATCTATGTCAATTCTATTAATGATATCATTGTTGAAGCTATTGCAGAAGGTCAAAAAGTAAACTGCAAAGGTAAAACAAAGGATGAAAAAATTAGTCGTCTAACTTACATACTAATTAAAGAAATTAGAAATATGAGAAGCAACAAAAAACGAAAGCATATCTAAACTTTTTAGGGAGGACATCAGAATACAAAAACCAAATAAATATACGTACTATCAAAGAAAATATAAGTTTTAAAGTACTTACAAAATATTATTCAGCTATAAATAAAGTAAGGTGGTGGAGGACCTTTATGATGAACTATACAACAGTATACGAGATCAAATTATATAGAGAACGAATGAAATGAACGAACCAGAAAAAAAGGGATCGGAAGAAATGCCAGATATAATGATACGAGAAATAAAAAACGTAATATGGGAAACGAAAGGAAATAAAGCCCCAGGTGAAGATGATGTATTTATTAAGGGCATAAAAATCAGAAATGAAACAGTTTTAAAGAATTTATTAATGGTATTCAACTTATCCTTACACCATACCGAAATACTTAATAGATGGAACAATTTATTATCCATTCTCCTGCACTTGAAGAAGACCCAACAGACTGAAACTATAGATCCATTAGTTTAATGCTAAATCGTCTTCACAAGCCGTTTACTTGAATTATTACCAATGGACTGGAATCAAAACTGGATTTTTTTCAGCCCAGAGATTAGGTAAGCTTACCAAAGAATTTTGGTACCAACGATCAACTACACTACATAAAAGTACCTCTAAAAATTCAGTTGAATACAACCGGCCTTTGATTTTGGCCTTTGTAGACATTCAGAAAGCATTCGAGGCCATAGAGTTTCATAGTATTTGGAAAACCTTAAAACACTAAGGATATACAATTTTAATGTAAGACGCATGCAAGAGACATGCATAAAACTACCAAAAGGATAAAAGTCGAAAGGGGAGTCAGGCGGGGCGATACCTTCACCCAAGGTTCGTATGACAGTTCTTCAACACACTTTTATAAGAAGCAAGTATTGATGGCTCATCTGTAATTCGCCGATGATATAATCGCTATCCCGGCAATCTAAGAGAAATAAAAGCTATGTTAGATAAACTAGTGATGAGAAACTTAGTTCCGAGCAGAAACATAATAGCGCTAGTTTATCATACATGTAATTCTCCTTTCAGGCAGAGAATATGAAATATATATATATATATATATATATATATATATATATATATATATATATATATATATACATATACATATGTGAATCATTGGAATAAAGAGCGATATTTGCAGGAAATACACTGTTTGCATATATATATATATATATATATATATATATATATATATATATATATATATATATATATATATATATATATATATATAGGAATTAATTTTTTCTTGAACCATTAAATATATTTTTAGTTGGTAATTTTCTTGGGAATATGGTTCATTTTTATATTGAAACTACATATATACAGTAGTCATACTTATTGTATATATATATTTTTATTTCTCAGGACGTTTCGATTCTTTCGAATCTTTTTCAACTGATGCGGATGCAGAACAGAGATTTTTGTTTTAAACAATAGTTAATTACATCACAAACTAATTGTAGTCACTCACTCTTTTGTATAATCACTTTTTAAAAGTATTTTTAAAAGGCCAGTTAGAAGAATGGGCACTACATTTTTAACCCTATAACTGTCTTGACTTGACTGAATGTTCACATTCAGTCAAGTCAAGACAGTTATAGGGTTAAAAATGTAGTGCCCATTCTTCTAACTGGCCTTTTAAAAATACTTTTAAAAAGTGATTATACAAAAGAGTGAGTGACTACAATTAGTTTGTGATGTAATTAACTATTGTTTAAAACAAAAATCTCTGTTCTGCATCCGCATCAGTTGAAAAAGATTCGAAAGAATCGAAACGTCCTGAGAAATAAAAATATATATATACAATAAGTATGACTACTGTATATATGTAGTTTCAATATAAAAATGAACCATATTCCCAAGAAAATTACCAACTAAAAATATATATATATATATATATATATATATATATGTATATATATATATATATATATATATATATATATATATATATATATATATATATATATGTATATATATATATATATATATATATATATATATATATATATATATATATATATATATATATATATATATATATATATACAAACAGTGTATTTCCTGCAAATATCGCTCTTTATTCCAATGATTCACATATGTCGTTTGACTGGCGATATTTTTCAGTCGGACATCGAAATTGATAGATAGCAGGTGCAATATTCTGCCGACATACCTTGAAATTTATATTTCATATATCAGTTATTTCCTGCTAATGTTGCTCTCCGTCCGATACAGCTCCACTGACAAGATTATGAGAGAGGACCAGAGCGATATTTGCTGCAAATAAACTGTTTGTACATATATTTTTTTCATATTCTCTGCCTGAAAGAAAAATTACATATATAACAAACTACTTAAATAAGGCAGAAAGATTTCTTTATTTCTTATTGAAATTTTGATTTTTTTAATAATAGCGCTTGCCACAAAATATAAATGCGCGATTGCCAGAGAAAATTGAACGGCAGAGCTAAATAGAAGAATAACACTAGCATAAGCAATATATGGAACCCTAAATGACGTATTCAAAAGTGACCTATCAAATTCTCTAAAAAGAAAAACCTTCGACCAGTGTGTTCTCCTGGTCTTGACCTACGGCGCAAAAAGTCATACATTGACCGAGAAAATAGCAACAAAATCGAGAATAGCTCAAACGTGAATAGAAAGCTCAGTGCCGGGATTAACTATTACGGACCGAGTGAGAAATGAAGAACAAGCGCTACTAACATCATAAAAAGGATAGCAAGACTTAAGTGGAACTGGGCGGGCAACATACTCGGAATGATCGATGGACAGTGGAATTGAAGACCTTTGACTGACAAGTGAAATAGAGACTGACCACCTACAAGATGAACAAAAGACATCAAGAGGATCTCAGGCAATTGGTTGCCAGCTGTTCACGATATATAGGGCTAGAAAGTACAAGAGAAGGCCTACATCCAACAACTGATGATCACGGCTGATTGATGATGATGATAAAAATTTGATTGACATATACTTATTATGCGAAAACTTCAAATTTCATAATGAGAAAAGGGTACAATAGCTATTTTTTACGAAAAATGTTTGGTTAATATATCAATAACTTACTAACAAATAGAAAAATTATCGCGTTTTTAATAAAATTGACTTGAGCATGTTGCCTTGTATCAAGAAATGTAAATTTTTCATTTCAAAATTATTAGTTTATTTGTCAACTTTAGAAATAATATAGGCCACTAAAAAATATGGTACTTGAATTTGGCGCTTCATCTAATAATGTTTTGCCCTAAGTGTTATATTACACATAGTAGTATAATCTACAATCACTACAATAAAAATGTGTTGCTGCGTATTTAAATATGTATTTAGGATCTTATTTTTTCTATTGAAACATTTAGTTTTCAATAAATTGAGGATACATCAACCAGAATTGTAGCTAAAAGTAATAGTCTAATGGATTTAATGTTGATACCAAAATATGAAAAAATTATAGTTTTTCAACAAAAAATGTTCCTCATATTTCCATTTGCTGATAGACTGTTGTTTTGAAACTCAGTTAATAGCTGAAAATAAAAAAAAAATATTCAATAAAAAATTTAAATATTCTTGATAAGGACTTTTTTGGAAAATACCCCCTTCGAAGACATAATAAACATTGTAAATATAAATGAAAGACTTTACTGTTTTAACAATCTAATAACAAAGATATTTGATGTTTTGGCTCCTCAAAAATCTATAGTAATAAAAGAGCGTAAGCCTGTTAGGTTAACAGATACTGTAAAGACCATGATAAAAATTAGAGAGGCTTTTCAAAAAAGTCTGTCTTTTGTACCAACATAATAAATTTTTGTATTCTGAAAAGAATTTTTTCTGATGCCTGGAAAATGGCACGTGTAAGGCCATTTAGAAAGCTACGACCAGTTAGTATAATGCCTTGTCTCTCAAACTTGTCAGAACAAATAGTGATTAAACAAATTAGAACTATTTTGGAAAATAATTCAGGTTTACCCATCGGGATGCAGGAGAGGGTACAGTTGTGCAACAACTCTTTCAGGCCTTACGGATGATATTATCAGAGCTTTGGATATGTGTAGCTAATCGATCTTGGTGTTTTTGGACTACTCCAAAAGTTTGAATATAATAAGCCATGATCTATTGTTATCTACATTAAATTTTGTTGGTTTTTAAATAATGTCATTGAATTTGTTGAGAGTTATCTAAGAAACAAACTGCAATATGTTGAAACTTCCATGGGTTACTCATCAAGAGTGAAATGTACAATAAGGTTTCATATTGAGGACCTTCCTGTTTACAATTTATAGTAATAAAGTTATTTCCTTTTTAAATTACGTTATAGCTTACTTTTATGCCAATGATATCCAAGAGTGCTCTACTCTTTTTCGTCTGATGACTGGTATATGAAAGAGGCAACCTTGAATAATGTTTTGAGCAGTTTAAATGGTATTTTCTCAACGTCAGATTAAAACTGATAAATCATCTGTGATGGTTTTCGGTAAACACAAATCTCGTTCACAGGGTGATCTGTTGCTGGAAGAGGATTAGAATTTAGTAAATGTACAAAAAATTTATGTCTCTGAATCAATACATTTTTCGTTTTAAGCAACAAATTGGATTCAGCTTACAGAATGCATACATATTTTGAAAAATGCTTTATCCTCATTGTCACCTTTTAAGTGAAACTCTTAAAATAAAATTAGCAGATTCTCTTCTATTAAGCCACTTTAATCATTGCGATATTTTGTGTGATATCTGTTTAGATAAACGAGATATAAACAGAATCGAGGAAGTACAGAAGAACTGTTTGTGCTTTATATAAGGTATAGGGAAATTTTATCCGATATCTCGCAAATTAAAAATAGCAAAGTAGATGAATGTGCAGGACGGACATAAAAACATTCTTTTTTTTCATAACGTTATTTTTAATGAGAGCCCTCCATACTTGAAAAATAAAATTAATTATAAAACAGATGTTCACAATTTAAGGGTCGTATCTCTCCACCACCTCATAAAACTGTGACAGCATTTGATAGTAGATTTCTGCAAATGGTAGGCTTTTGTAGCGTAAGGCCGGTAGGCCTACAATCTTCTGCTGTGATATTTTAATTTGTAGCTATTTTAAAATCCTATAAATAATTATTACAAAGACAATGACTCTCTGGAACTCTGGTCGTTCCTTTTCGCTCTTGCAGTTTTAGTTCCAAATAACTACAGGTTATTTTGGGCTTTTCAATACCATCGGTCACAAGTTCAGGATTCAGAAAAAACTCCTATATAACTTGCCAGGTGACGTATTTTGATATTAAGATTCTACAACGGCGTGCCGCGAATTTATTCAAGGTAAAGTTTTTAATAAATTAACAAAACAAGTTTATCAAAACACTTAAATTTATTAACAAAAACAAATAGAAAACAAAATTATATATAATGAGAAACTTACAACTAATAACGAATAACAAATTTAAAGTAACTAACATAATTGCCCTTATTGGCCGTTCTATTAGTAAAAATGTAAAACTCAGTTTAGAAAATAAATGAAATATGAATTAAGAAAAGAATGCAGACACGAAAATTAGCTATTTAAACTGTTTAAACAAATGGTACTAAAGTCGGCCTTTTACCAAGAGAAATAAAATAGGATAATCTCTTACATCCTCAGAAATAGATGAAAAAACAAAACAAAACGTTCATTAGCAGTAGTTGTACACAGCACGTAAATTTCTAAAAAACTATTCTCAAAACCAACTACCGACTTTAAAGATTCCCAGATTGTAACTAAACCTTATTATTTCTACAAGAGTACCCTCGATCTTTACACCCCGAACTCCCCTTTAGTACCTATTTGGGTCGTACATCCTGTAACGGTCGTCCTTGTAGAGGGCGTTAGCCATTTTATGCCGAATATCTATTTCTCGAATTGGCCTTTGAGCATCTTATTTTATATAAAAAAAGTTAATCAATCTAATCTACATCTTCCTATAATTAAATATAATTAAAATAATAATGATATTAACGACCGTGTAAAAAAACTATTCACTTTCTTAGATATTAAACTCCTTATTTCTTGTGAATAGAAAAAACAGTCGTTGCACGAATTCATTTTTACATTTTATCAAAAGACATATTAAATTAAAATGAGTTTATTTCATCATTCCCTTGTTTCGTAATAATGGGAAACCCCTTCAATATTTTAATACAATTATTTGTGGTAACCACATGTTAGGACCCTGTCGGCACTTATCCCTTCGGTTTTAATTTGATAACCAAGGTAGGATTTCTTCGCTAGATTTATTTACAAATACTACAAGAGAGTAAGATCTTTCTAGGTTATGTCGTCATAAATTGTCTGAGTTTATATATTTATAAGAAAACATTTAAACGACTCAAAGTGAAGAAAGCATGCAACACTGAACGCGGCTTCGCCGACTTTCCGCCGGATGGCGTATATATGTTTATGCGGCTTTCACGGATTCTTCCATGTCAGATGCAATAGTAGTGGATATATCCACATTATGCCGTTGTAGTGCTGAAATCACATACAGTAAACGTACAACTATATGCAACTCTGGGTATAGGTAAAGTAAAATGCGAACAGTAAATGCAAACTTCGTTCCACCATATCCTTTCCATGTTAGAAGTTGCACAATTTGGATAAATTGCTACAGAACACAATTTATCCTATTCCACCACCATCGAGATGATGGTCTACCTGTACAACCATATCGAGGAGAAAGTCAAAACTTACCCTCCCCGCCACAGTGACACGGCAGAAGTACATGTTTCGTCTTTACTAGACTCATCAGGGTATGGACATGCACCTGTTTGTGCAAAGGACAGATCGGAAGGAAGCATGCAACACTGAACGCGGCTTCACCAACTTCCCGCCGGATGGCGTATATATGTTTATGCGACTTTCACGGATTCCTCCGTGTGAGGTGCAATAGTAGTGGATATATCCACTTTATGCCATTATAGTATTGAAATCACATTAGTGTAAGTAAAATGCGAACAGTAAATGCAAACTTCGTTCCATCATATCCTTTCCGTATTAGAGGTTGCACAATTTGGATAAATTGCTACAGAACACAATTTATCCTATTACTTCATCTATACACGGAGTTGCATAGTTGTACGTTTGCTGAATGTGATTTCAGCACTACAATGGCAGGATGTGGATAGATCCACTGCTATTGCATCTCAAACGGAGGAATCTGTGAAAGCCGCATAAACATATATAAGCTATCCGGCGGGAGGTCGGCGAAGCCGCGTTCAGTCTTGCATGTCTCCTTCCGATCTATCCTTTGCACAAACAGATCCGTATCACTCTGGCGGGAGGGTAAGTTGTGACTTTCGTCTCGATATGGTGGTGGAATAGGATAAACTGTGTTTGCTGAATGTGATTTCAGCACTACAATGGCATAATGTGGATATATCCACTGCTATTGCATCTCACACGGAGGAATCCATGAAAGCCGCATAAACATATATACGCCATCCGGACTTTTTTAAAGATTTTTACTTATCCAATTTTTTGGGAAAGGATAAAAAAATATCTTAGTGAATAAATAGAGTCTATTTTGCATTTCTCTCTTCTTGCCGTTTATAGACGCTTCTGTTCCCTCTCTTCATTTTATTTTATTTTTTTTTTGAGTTATTTAATTATTTTCCATACTATGCTAATATTCTCATTAGGGAAATATTTTTAATAGAGGGTTGAGATTTGAATAATTACACAGGTTTACAAAAAAAAGTGGATGCCCATTTGACCAGACTGTTTTATTCTTATGTCATTAGACGCCCTGAATCCAAATCTGGGGTCCGCTAACCGCTATCACGTCAGGTTCAAGGTTATTTCAAGGTCAAATGGAGAAAAATTCATTAAACACATCTGAAGATGTAGATACGTACGTTTTGTACTTCATTATACATTATATTTTTTTTCAGATTACACATGTTTACAAAAAAAAAAGTGGATGCCTATTTGACCAGACCATATCATTCTTATGTAATTTGACGCCCTGAATCCAAATGTGAGGTCCGCTAACCTCTATGAAATTAAGCTTAACACTATTTTAAGGTCAAATGGAGAAAAATTCACTAAATAAACCTGAAGAAGATGCGTACGTTTTTGAGATCGCTGAATACGAATTCGTGGTTTGTGTAATCCCCCAAGGTCGACTAGAGGTCATTCTAGAGTCATTACAAGGTTAAATTGAGAAAAATCTACTCAATAAATCTTTAAAAAAATGCATTTTGGGGTCGCTGATTCCAATTTTGTGGTCTGTTTAATCCTCAAAGGTCAACCAGTTCAGGGTCATTTCAAGGTCAAAATGAGAAACATCCACTAAATAAATCTGAAAAAGAAGATTAGGTTTTTGGGTTTTGTCTAATCCCTCAAGGTCAATCAGAGGTAATTTCAGCGTATTTTCAAGGTCACATTAAGAAAAATTTACTAAATAGATCTGTAGAAGAACATATGTAGACTTTTGATAGCGCTGAGTTTGAATTCGTGGTTTGTTTAATATCTCATGGTTAACTAGAGGTCATAAGAAAAATCCACTAAATAAATCTGTTAAAGAAAAGAACCCATATGCAGCTAGATCAAAATCCGTTACATAGCAGACAAGCAAGCGGATCAAGTTTTTAAGCCGAAACTTCCAAAACCTTGTACCCTACGCATAGCTAGATTGATGTCCGTTACACAGCAGATATGTAAGCAGAGTTAGCTATTATGAAATTGTAATCCAGAACCCAAGCTCCCGAACTCATATATCCCACGCACAGCTAGATTGATATCCATTACACAGCAGACAGGAGAGCAGGTCGAATTTTTAAGGCGAAACCTAAGCTGCCAAAATCACACACTCTACGAGCAGCTGGATTGATGGCCACTTCACAGCAGACAGTCGACCGGACCAAGTTTTTATAAATATGCCAAAACATAAGCTTTCATAAACATGTATCCCACGCGCAGCGAAATCAATGACCGTTATGCAGCAGATAAACGTGAAAAGCAAGGATGTATGAGTGTATATATATATATATATATATATATATATATATATATATATATATATATATATATATATATATATATACCCTAGGCACAGCATGTGTTTGGGGCTTGTGTTATACAACTCGCTTGGCTAGCCTAGCTGTTATGTAATGGATATCGATCTAGCTGCGTGTGGGGTATGTGATTTTAGTATCTTGAGTTTCACCTTGAAAACTCGCTCCGTTCACGTACCTGCATGGGGTACGTGGTTTTGGGAGCTTGAGATTCGGATCAAAAACTCGATACGCTTGCCTGTCTACCGTGTAACGGATATTGATCTAGTTGCACATGGGATTTTTGTTTCAGATTTATTTAGTAGATTTTTCCAATTTGACCTTGAACTTGACTCTGAAATGGCCTCTGGTTAACCTTGAGGTGTTGAACAAACTACTAATTCAGATTTAGCACACCCAAAAGTCTACATATCGTCTTTTATAGATCTATTTAGTAGATTCTTCTCAATTTGACCATGAAATGAACCTAAAGTAACCTCTGGCTGACCTTGGGAGATTAAACAAACCGCGAATTTGGATTCAGCGACACAATAACCTACATATCTTCTTTTTCAGATTTATTGAGTGGATTTGTCACAATTTGACCTAATAATGGCCCTAAAATGACCTCTAGTCGACCTTTGGGGATTAAACAAGCCACGGATTCGAATTCAGCGACCTCAAAAAGGTACACATATCTACTTCTTCAGATTTATTTAGTAAATTATACTTCATTTTAACTTGAAATGATCTTAAACCCAACGTGCGAGCCTCAGATTTGGATTCAGGGTGTCAAATTACATAGGAATAAAATGGTCTGGGCAAATAGGCATCCATCTTTTTTTTTTGTAAACCTGTGTTGTTGAAAAATTGCACGAATAATTAACTACAGTGACAAAAGTAATTAGTCCATAGGTCTCTGGTGGTGCATATATGTGCCTTTACGCAGTTTCCGCTATTTACCTGAAATTGCTGACATTTTTGTGCCCATCTAATCATGTGAAAGGGAAAGGGAGAGGAGACGGTTTTGGGAGGCTATTACATTAGTCTACAATAATTAACTCACTTTTTCGCTATTATTCTGCTTCCATTTATGATATCAATGTTAAATAAATTTTATATTGTATGTTTAAAAGTCATAGACAATGATGTTTAGCGCCAAGTAGTACATATATGTTGGATTTCCATTGTCTTTACGTTTTGTGGAATATCACGATGTTTCAGCTAGTAATTATATCTAGTCATCTTCTAATAAAACTGAACAATTTCTAACCCTACACAACTATTTAAACTATAAGTTAATTTCGTAAAGAATGACCAAAATGAGTGCAATAATGCGTGCTACGTTGCTGTCCAATTTATGCTGCCTTTATTTTTAGATTATAATTTTTAAGAAGTGATTTCCACACTTTATTTATATCTGAAGATAATTTATTAAATCAATTTTAGTTCTAATGTATAACCGCGGATTCTTTGAATTTTCGATGTCTCCAGTATTATCTCGGTGTATGATTCTAGATTCAGACAATTTAATGTGATATCCATAAGTTTAAGCGTGGTTGGCGGTATCAGATTTTTCTGTTTCTACGCAAGATGTGTTCTTCTGGTGATCTTTGATCCTTACTTCAGAGGGTCCCTTTCTTTCGCGAATGTGGGGGTTGTCACATTCACGTGGTATTTGATACACTCAGTTTTTCATGTCCTTTTGACTTGCTGACTGGGCCCTAGTAAGCCGGCTTCTTAAAAAATTGGAAACAACGTTGGTGTTATATCGTTTTTCTATTCTTCTAACTTTTTTCAAAATTCCTCTATTATAAGGATGTTCATCATTACTTTTCATTCTGTATTTTTACAGAATCCTATCCACTTGATAGACTGCATATTCGTTGACTATACCTTTTAATGTGACCTATTTTTTTCATTAGGTTCTCGTTGCAGTTGCAAAAAGGTAATGCTTTATCTACGAGGTTTCTTACAATTCTATATTTGGTGTTGTTGAACGGGTTGGATGAATAGTTTAGATATTCTCCTGTGAGTGTTAATATGCTGGAGACTGAGGTTCAAATTTGCCTGCCATTTCTTTCAACCAAACATCTAAGAATAGTAATTTATTTTGTACTTCCTTCTTTGTAGTGAGTTTAATGGTTTGACTCATATTTTTGAGATCAGAGATGAAGTTCTGGAGTTCTTCGACGTTTCCATTCTAGGTAATGGAAGTAAATGTGGTTTTCTATTTGCGGATTTCATTGCGTGGGTTTCGAACTATTCCATAAAAATATTTGCGACCACTGGTGAGAGCGTAGATTCCATTAGAAGTCAATTATCCTGGATGAAGCAATTTTCCTTTTCTTGGAAATAGGACTTGAACAAACAACATTCTAACATGTGTAGAAATGTTCTTTTTGCTAAAGTTTGGTTTTCTTTAAGTTTCTTCCTTAGGATATTTAGTGACTCCTTAACTGCACCTTTGGCATTCGACGTCAAAGCTAATAAAAAATCTTCTGGTTATACTTCCACTCCGAGTATATATTTTGCGAAATGTGGGAAGCTCTTGATCCAGGACGTTGTATCTCCTTGTGGTGGTTTCAGGATTGGAAGAAGGTACTTGGCAAGCTCCGAAATCGGGAAGTTTCTGGAACTCGTGATAAGTCATAAAGGCCTGTTTTGTTTATGTATCTTTTGGAGTATTCTTAGTCCGGGTCTTCTCATGTTTTTTAAGAACTTGATGGATTTTTCCTTCGTCAATGTTTTGGTTGTATGTCTCAGCATTCATTACAACCTTTGCATTTCCTTCATCCGCTGATAGAATCTTAATATCTTTCTGTAGGTTCAGGTTGTCTCGTTTTTCTAATGTTTTGTTTCAAAATACTGGATTTTTGTAGAGTCTGAATTCATTTACAAGAATAGGAACCTCTTTTGGAGCAAGCATGAAGCTCTGGTATTTGTAAAGTTTTTTTTTTGTATATGTCTCTCTGTTTTATTTTCACTTTATCACAAGAAGCATCAATTTTTCTTAGGATGGGGGCATAATTTTCTTCTAACGGATATTCTTTAATTTCTTTGAAACGTTAACGAATGTTCTCTAGTAGTGATGACTTTTTGTAACGATGATAATTAATCTGTGAAAATATTAATACCTTACTAGCAATTTCCAATATCGTGTTTACTTGTTGTCCTGGAGCTGAAGATTTTGTACGAGAACCACTTAGTCGTAAATTGGCTTTCGAAAAAATTGGAAGTGCGTTTTACAATAGAGGAAACTTAATCTAAGATTTCTCGTGGGCGCGAAATTTGTTACTTATACCTGGTTGGAAGGTCATAGATAACGATGTTTCTTGTAAAGTAGCCGTTTTATAGTGAAACTTAACAAATTTTTAAGCTACAAAACTATTAATACTAAACCTAAATGTAGAATGGAAATTCAAAGAAGTCGCGGTTATATATTAGGATCCAAATTACTTAAGTAAACCGTCTTTAGATACAAGAGAAGTGTGGAAACGACTTTTTCGTAATTGTAAACTAAAACTAAATGCAGCATAAATGGGACATTCATCCAAACTTACTTTTAGTATAAATAGTTGTGTAGCTTAAAAATTTGTCAGTTTCTCTTAAAAACGGCTAGAGATAACTACTAGCCAAAATGTTGTGATATTCAACAAATATAAAGACGATGTAAGCCCAATATATATATTCACTTCTTAGCAAATTTGAAACTAATCAATATAATCAATAAGTCAAGTAAAAAGAAAATCTGTGCAACACTCTTGGTGTTTTCTGATAAAATATCACAAACACATCCATTTCAGCTTTATAAAAAGGAATTCCAAAAAAAATGCAGAAATTGCTTGTTAGATAATCGTATGCAGAATATGTCTCCCCACTGTTTGACCTTGACCTTGATTTTGCCCGTGCCCTTCTTTGGTCCTACCCATTGGCCATAATATCCGACTTTGCGTTGATGCGGCCTTGACTTTGAAAACGCCGTGTTCAAGGTTGTGTATGTCCTTGACCTTGATCCCGTTCAAGGCCGCCTTGGCTTTGCTGGGGGTCGCCTTGGGCCTGCAACTTTGAAGTTATGTGCCGTAGGTTAGGGTGACATTGAATGGTTTTATATATGGTATTGGGCAGCTTCATTCATCAATTGTCTCTGACTTGCACAGGTCGTACATATACTATTATTATTTGTCATATCATGGCATATATTTGTGAAAATTGTGATTCTAAGTTTACTAATTGTTGTAATATGAGGTGTCATGAAAGAGAATCGTGTGCAGCGAGATTTAATGAAGTGCCAAGAAGAAAACGCCTCCGAATTGAAGAGCGTACATCGGTAATTCCAGTAATTAATTGCGCTAAATGTAATGTGAATGTTCCAGTAAATCAACGAACACAACCACATAAAAATGACTCATGTTTGCCGGTATGTCATGGTGTGCAACTCATTGAATGTGCTTTCAAAAAACTTATCGGGTTAGCAGTGATATGGGGCATTCCGATTATGTAATGTTTTTTGCAGACATTAAATCGAAGTTAGTGGAATTTGTTAATAATATACTACGTGTGCATCAAGCTTTATAAGTTCACATGACAGATTTTGGCGAGTACATGCTTCCCTCACAAGAAATATTCAGTGAGAAATCCTTCAACACTGTTAATCAAGTAATTACTATAGAAAGTGATTTGGATGCCGTTTATCATTCTTTCTCCGAATTAATAAAAATGCCGACGACAGAGTTTCAGGAGAAAGATTCAGGTATGCAAAAATCAAAACCCGATATTCTAAACTGAATTTTATAGTTTGTTTCTTGTTATAGGATGGGCTTTTGTACGAATTTTATACTTGGACGTTAGCATCAACAAGTATACGCCTATGAGTTGCTCATCATACACCAGGTTGTCGTTTTCTATTGAAAAGAGAGGAGCTGGCGCCAATGTGATCAACCAGGACGAATTTTGCTTTGCGTGGGTTGTAACATCAGTATTGGTTCCGCCAGCAGCAGCGCCTTCACAACTGTCATCCTATCCCCATTTTTCTAGAGTGCTAAATTTACCAGGTATGGATTTTCCAATAAAATTACGTGACATTAAAAAATTTGAAGAAATGAACAACATATCGATTAACGAATACGGTCTCGAATCTAAATAAGAAAATAATAAAGTAATAGATGAAGTTGTTGATACACTGAGGTAGGCGTCAAGAAAGTTGGATAGACATGTAAATTTGTTGTTAATTACAAAAGACTGTAGTAGTAAATATTGCGGTGGACATTTTTGTGATATGACTTGTTTAAAAAGTTATTATTGTTGGATTAAGGATTTATCACGCTTAGTTTCAAGACAAATTAGTTGTCAACAACATAAAATATATTTTTATTATGGTTATCTCACTAATTTTAGTACACCGTCAGCTTTCACTTTACATCAAAACTACGATTGTAACCACATTTTTACGCAAACACCCTCAGTAGATTTAAAAATTGATAAATTTTGGATGAGTGTACCGGAAAATATTTTAAAATTCGAGGGTATAGAAAAGCAAATGCGCCTTCCATTCGTGGTTTATGCAGATTTCGAATCTGTTGTAAAACCTGTTGAAACAGTGCAACCAAACCTACAAAATTCTTACACTGTAAAAAGTTTTAAA
Source organism: Diaprepes abbreviatus (assembly GCA_034092305.1). Taxonomy (NCBI): domain Eukaryota; kingdom Metazoa; phylum Arthropoda; class Insecta; order Coleoptera; family Curculionidae; genus Diaprepes; species Diaprepes abbreviatus. Next base: position 1,620,977 of record JASJET010000290.1, read on the forward strand.
CATGAACCATATTATTTTGCTTATTTAATTAAATGCTCTTTTGACGATTCAATTTCGAAATTTGAGCTATTTCGGGGGAATAATGCAGCTCAAGTCTTTGTGATGGATCGTATCAGTGTGATTTAAAGGCTCTATATAACACATATTTAAAAGACATTAAGCCTATGAAACCGTTTACGTCTGAAGAAAAACGGGAGCACGATTAGTTTGATATTAAATGTGGAAAAGTCAAGAGAAAATATTTAAAATTACGGTCCATTGACAGTTTTAAATTTCTGTCAACGTCTTTGTAAAATTTAGACAGCGGTTTAAACGATGATGATTTTATTGAGACGCGGAAACATTTTTCAAATATCGAATAGTTTAATTTGATGCGTTTAAAGGGTGTTTTTCCCTAGAGCTTTATTGGCAATAGAAAAAATGAAAAATACATGTCTTCCAAGTAAAGATCAATTTTATGATAATTTACGGGAAGAACACATTAGCGATGAAAGCTATAAGCAAGCAAAAGAAGTATGTCGCTTGTTTTGGGGGGACTATCCAGACGTGTATCTTAAATCAGATATGTTGCTACTATGCGATGTTTTTGAGCAATTTCGGAATAATTGTTAAAAATTCGATAAATTGGATCCGACACCCTATTATACCCTTCCAAGTTTATCATTTGACTGCATGTTGCATAGGACTAAGGTAGAGCTAGAACTCTTAGCTGATATAGACATGATACATTTTTTTAAGAAAGGTATACGCGGCGGCATAAGCCAGTGTACAGAATGGAAGCACATCGCTAATAATATTTATTTACCAGATTATGACCCAACAAAACCGTTTTCATTTATAACATACATTGATGCTACAAATCTATATGGTCATAGTATGTCACAAGCATTACCATATGGCGGTTTTCGATAGTTAACAGAGCGCGAAATTCTAGATTTAAATATTATGGCTGTTGGTGATAGTTTACATGGCTACGTTTTGGAAGTGAATGTGCATTATCCGACTGAATTGCATGATGCACATTCTGATCTTCTTTTTCTAGTAGAAAATATCATACTGCCAACAGAAAACGCGAAATTAAGAAAATACATTGTACACTATAGAACTTTAAAACAAGCCATCACCAACGGCTTAGTGGTAATGCAAACTCATCGAGTTTTACAGTTTAACCAATCAAAACGGCTAAAACCGTATATTGATTTTAATACCAACTTATGTATTAAGGGCAGCACAAGATTTGCGAAAGACACTTTTAAATTAAAAAATAACGCGATTGTTGACAAAACTATGGAAAATGTGGAAAATCGAAACGATATAAATTTAGTAAGGCATTGGGAAAACAGTGTAGGCGAGAGTGGAGCTAGAGCACTAATATCCCGCCCTAATTTCAATACTAGCTCGATATTTACCGAAGAATTGGTTGCTATATATATATATATATATATATATATATATATATATATATATATATATATATATATATATATATATATATATATGAATAAAATTAAAATATTATACAATAAACCAATTTATATCGGATTTTCCATATTAGATATAACAAAGACTGTAATATACGATTTTTATTATAATTTTATTAAATCCAAGTTTGGCGATGATGCTTCATTACTTTAAATTGATACTGACTCGCTTATATTAAAAGTGTAAACAGAAAGCTTTTATCAAACTATTTCAGAAAATCTCGAAAAATTTGATACATCAAATTATCCCGAAATTATTAATTTCAACATAATTAAAAGTAATTCTGTAGTTGGTAGAATGAAAGATGAGTTTCCTGGTGACCCGATAATATTTTTATGGTACCCGCGCGTAGGCTTATTATGTAAAGTCCATTAATAATAAATTTAAAAAAGCCAAAGGTATCAAAAAATTTGTTATCGAAAAAGACCTTCATCAGGAAGACTACCAAAGAATTGTTGAACGGGGTGGTTTGATATTATGAAAGATGAAGACATTTCGAGTTGAATCACAGTAGTGAACATAACCCGATCCTCTTCATCCCCCCACTCCTCGACCTTGACCTTGACCTTGCCCACCCCTCTTTGGCCCCGCCCACATGCCCTTGTCATTGACCTTGAAAGTGCACGTGTGCTTTGTCCTTGGCCTTGACCTTGTGTTCAAGGTTGTGTGTGTGACCTTGACCTTGACCTTGGCCGAGACGACCTTGACTTTGTTGGACGTCATCTTGGGCGTGTGACCTTGAAGATATGTTACGTGGTGTGGGGTGACCTTGAATGGTTTTATATAAGGTATGGGGCAGTTTATTGTACATGTGTTAATATTTGACAAATTATGGCATATGTTTGTGAAAATTGCGGTTCTAAGTTTACTAATATTTATAATATGAGACGTCATAAAAGAGAATCGTGTGCGGCGAGATTTAATGAAGTGACTGGAGGAAAACGGCTCCGAATTGAAGAGTATACATCGACGATTCCGGTAATTAATTGCGCTACATGTAATGTAGATGTTCCAATAAATCATATGTCAGCGCATAAACGAACACAACAACATAAAAATAATTCATGTTTGCCGGTATGTCATGGTGTGCAACTCGTTGAATGTGCCTTCAAAAGGAGAATTGCAACCTATCGGGTTAGCAGTGATATGGAACATTCCGATTACGTAATGTTCTTTGCAGACATTAAATCCAAGGTGGTGTAACTTATTAATAATTTATTGCGTGTGCATCATGCTTTAAAAGTTAACATGACAGCTGTTGGCGAGTACATGCTTCCATCACAAGAAATATTCAGTGAAAAATCCTTCAACACTGCTAATCAAATAATTAGTGTAGAAAGTGATTTGGATGCCGTTTACCATTCTTTCACCGAATTAATAAAAACGCAGGTGACAGAGTTCCAGGAGAAAGATTCAGGTATGGAAAATTCAAAACCCGATATATTAAACTAATTTTTATATATTATTTTTCTTGTTATAGGATGGGCTCTTGTGCGAATTTTATACTTGGAAGTTAATATCAACAAGTATATGCCTATGGGTGGCTCATCATACATCAAGTTGCCGTGTTCTATTGAAAAGAAAGGAGCTGTCGTCAATGTGATTAACCAGGACGAATTTTGCTTTGCGTGGGCTGTAACATCAGCATTGTTTCCTACAACGGCAGCGCCTTCACAGAAGACATCCTACCCCCATTTTTCTAGAGTGCTAAATTTAGCAGGTATGGATTTTCCAGTAAAATTACGTGACATTAAAAAATTTTAGGAAATGAACAACATATCAATTAACGTATACGGTCTTGAATCTAAATATGAAAATAATGAAGTAATACATGAAGTTATTGGTCCACTGAGGTATGCGTCAAAAAAGTTGGAGAGACATGTAAATTTATTGTTAATTACAAAAGACTGTAGTAGTAAAGATGGCGGTGAACATTTTTGTGATACGACTTGTTCAAAGAGTCATTATTGTTGGATTCGGGATTTATCACGTTTAGTTTCAAGTCAAATTAGTTGTCAACAACATAAAATATATATCTGTGATGGTTATCTCACTGATTTTAGTACACCGTCAGCTTTAACTTTACATCAAAGCTACGATTGTAACCACATTTTCACGCAAACACCCTCAGTGGATTTAAAAATCGATAAATTTGGAAAGAGTGTGCCGAAAAATATTTTAAAATTCGAGGGTATAGAAAAGCAAATACGCGTTCCATTCGTGGTTTATGCAGATTTCGAATCTGTTTTAAAACCCGTTGAAATGGTACAACCAAACCCACAAAATTCTTACACTGTAAAAGTTTTAAACATGAACATAGATATTCTTTTGCTTATTTAATTAAATGCTCTTTTGACGACTCACTTTCGAAATTTGAGCTATTTCGTGGTAATAATGCAGCTCAAGTCTTTGTGGATCATATCGAGTGTGATTTAAGGGCTCTATATAACAAATATTTAAAAGATATTAAGCCTATGGAACCGTTAACGCCTGAAGAAAAAAGGGAGTTTAATGATGCTAAAATATGTGGTATATGTGAAGGCCCTTTTGAAGAGGGTGAGATTAAAGTACGAGACCACTGTCACATAACTGGTGCAAAAAGATTTGGTGCTGCACATTCCGTTTGTAATTTAAATTATAAATTACCCTCTTTTATCTCTATCATATTTCATAACTTAAGCGGCTACGACAGCCATTTATTTATAAAAAAGTTATGTAAATATGGGGATAAAATTGGTGTTTTGGCTCAAAGTAAGGAAAAGTACATATCATTTACCAAAAGCATTTATGTGCACGATTATTTTGATAGTAAATGTGGAAAAGTCAAGAGGAAATATTTAAAGTTGAGATTTATTGACAGTTTTAAATTTCTGTCAACGTCTTTGGAAAATTTAGGCAGCGGTTTAAACGACGACGATTTTATTGAAACGCGGAAACATTTTTCAAATATCAACCAATTTAATTTGATGCGTCAAAAGGGTGTTTTTCCCTATAGCTTTATTGACTCTATAGAAAAAATGGAAAATACATGTCTTCCAAGTAAAGATGAATTTTATGATAATTTACGGGAAGAACATATTAGCGATGAAAGCTATAGAAGAGCAAAAGAAGTATGGCGCTTGTTTGGGTGTAAAACTTTGGCGGACTATTCGGACGTGTATTTAAAATCAGATGTGTTGCTATTGTGTGATGTTTTTGAGCAATTTCGGAATAATTGTTTAAAATTCGATAAACTTGATCCAGCACATTACTATACCCTTCCAAGTTTATCATTTGATTGTATGCTGCGTATGACTAAGGTAGAGTTAGAGCTCTTAACTGATATAGACATGATACATTTTTTTAAGAAAAGTATACGCGGAGGCATAAGCCAGTGTACCGAAAGGAAGCACATCGCTAATAATATTTTTTTACCAGATTATGACCCAACAAAACCTTCTTCATTTATAAGATACCTTGATGCTACAAATCTACATGGTCATAGTATGTCACAAGCATTACCATATGGTGGTTTTCGATGGTTAAGCGAGCGCGAAATTCTGGATTTAAATATTATGGCTGTTGGTGATGATAGTTTACATGGCTACGCTTTGGAAGTGGATGTGCATTATCCGACTGAGTTGCATGATGCACATTCTGATCTTCCATTTCTAGTAGAAAATATCATACCGCCAGCAGAAAACGCTAAATTACCGAAGTTAATTCCTAATTTACAAGATAAAAAAAAAATACGTTGTACACTATAGAACTTTAAAACAAGCCATCGCCAACGGCTTAGTGGTAATGCAAACCCATCGAGTATTACAGTTTAAGCAATCAAAATGGCCAAAATCGTATATTGATTTTAATACCAATTTACGTAACAAGGCCACCACAAAATTTGCGAAGGACACTTTTAAATTAAAAAATAACGCGATATTTGGTAAAACTATGGAAAATGTGGAAAATCGAAAGGATATAAAATTAATAACACATTGGGATAACAGTGTAGGCAGAAATGGAGCTAGAGCACTAATATCCCGCCCCAATTTCAATAGTAGCTCGATATTTACCGAGAACTTTGTTGCTATACATATGAATAAAGTTAAAATATTGTACAATAAACCAATTTATATCGGTTTTTCCATATTAGATATATCAAAGAATGTAATATACGATTTTTAATATAATTTTATTAAATCCAAGTTTGGCGATGATGCTTCGTTACTTTACACCAATACTGACTCGCTTATATTAAAAGTGTATACGGAAAACTTTTATCAAACTATATCAGAAAACCCCGAAAAATTTGATACATCAAATTACCTCGAAATTAATAATTTCAACATAATTAAAAGTAATTCTGTAGTTGGTAGAATGAAAGATGAGTTTCCTGGTGATCCGATAATAAGTTTTTATGGTACCGGCGCGAAGGCTTATTATGTAAAGTCCATTAATAATGAATTAAAAAAAGCCAAAGGTATCAAAAAATGTGTTATCGAGAAAGACCTTCATCAGGAAGACTACCAAAGAATTGTGGAACGGGGTGGTTTGATATTAAGAAAGATGAAGACATTTAGAAGTGAATTACATAACATTTATACCAACATAATAAATAAAGTAGCATTGTCACATAGCGATGATAAACGGTATGTAATTCCCAGTTCAACCAAAACTATACCTTGGGGGCATGCAGACATAGATTTTTACAAAACAGACCCGGAAGAAAACTTAGCAAATTTAGTCACCGTGTTGGAATCATTTCTAAGTCAGGACAGCACGTAATCTGGAAAATCCATATTTCATTATTTGTATTGTTTTTATTATTTCTATTAAACATACAACATTAATATGTAACGATAGTATTGTAATTTTTTTTTTTTTAAATAAAAAACATGTATTCATTACTTGATTGCTTTTTTATTGAACCTTTATTTTAAAATTATAAATATAATGAAGTGTCGACAAATAACAAACTGTAAAAGTTATTGTTGAAAAATTTGTCTAATAGTAAATTAAACGCACAGGTCTACGAGTAAATGTTTAATGTGAAACAGGTTTGCTAACAAGATCCTCCATAGTCTTTTCAATTTTCAAGATTCTAGAGTTAAGTTCATCACGCAGTTCGTCTTGCCTAAGTTCATATATTGCAATAACAGTATCATCAATGTATCCTCTAAGTTCTTGACCGGTTTCAATTAATTTCTTGCGTACGTAACCTTCAAGTTGGTTTCTGTATATATCTTTAATAACAATTGTTGAGTCATGTAAAGCTTTCTGCGTATCTTTCATACACTGAGCAAGGTTATTATCAACATAATTTCGTGTGGTCGCATCGTCTCCTTCAAGAGGTTCTGCTTAATAGCACAATCTTTTGCTTCCCATGTCGTAATCTCCATTAGGTGTAAGTTTAAAACCTATTCCTGAAGGACCTCGCAAAAAGTTAAAATCCTTAAATTTTCTTTTGCCACCGAACTTATCAATAGTGTTTACTTCTGACATTGTTATGTGAGACTGATTTGAAACCATTAGATTTCACCCTAATATTTGGTTCTATTTCATTAATAAACGGACTCTGTAGAAAAATATGGATTGCAAAACGTATTTTAGGTGATGTTTAATAAATACACATACAGATTCATTTTACTATTGTTTTATTGAAAAAAAAAATTAAAATATAACAAAAGATTGAGTTTACTTTTTATTATTAAAAAATAAAAAATATAACAAACAAAAAAATTAAAAATTAAGAAATAAAATACATGTTAATTTCTTCTGTACAGGTAAGCTTCTTCTATGACCCAATTTCTTCTCTGGATGGCACGTTCATTAATGTCCTTGAACTGGTAGTAAACTAGTCGACAAAAGCCGCATTGTACAAATTTAACCCTGAAAAGGTCAATGTAGTTGAAGTCATACGTAAGATCATTTCGCCAGCAGATATCTAGTCTTTTACAATGATGACAAGTTGAATAAAAAGCTTTTGGTATATGACTGTATGTTTTGGCTGCTTCACTAGGTTGTTCATCAGTTGGCAACATGATGTTTGAATATGTTGTACTTTTCAATCGCTGTACTCTATTTATGTATTACTTTTTAAAATAACCTTGACAGGACCTAAAAAAAAAATCCTTGAAAATTACAACCTCGAAAACGATCCTGACATTGACCTTGGCCTTGGCCTCGCATCTGACAAGTTTAGTACTATATTTATATGTTTCTTTAAAATGACCTTGACAGGGACAAAAAAAAATCCATGAAAATTACAACCTTGAAAACGACCCTTGTATTGCCGGTTAGGTCGGCCTTGGTCTTGGCCTTGCATCTGACAAGTTTAAATATTATACTTAATGCATCGAATAAAAGGAATAAAGGTGGTGTAGTGGGGGAAATGGGCATAAAAGCAGACTTGCTGGCTCGAGCTCTTCACAGTCCGTCAGAACACCAAACAGTGCAGTACTAAGATAAAGTTATAGTGTGAGTTGTAATATCGAAGATGTCATCGAGTGTAAGGTCTCTTTTGGATGCTCTTGACGTGAGCTGCGGTTCGCAACAAGGCATGTTGGATAACATTAGTGGCTTGGAAGCGTTAAGTCCGGGGGTATTTGAAAATTGGAATGGCAGGGAGCAAGAAGATGCCGAAGACAGAGCCCTGAATGGCGGTCGCGACGAAGAGTTGGTTCAGTCGGCTGCGCAATTCCTCGAATGTTGGACGGAGGAGAAGGAGCCGAAGATCAACGTAATAAGTGATGTGGTTGTGCGAAAACCATCGCGGCCTAACAGGGAATCTTCTCTGAAAGCTTCTGAATTAAAGATGCTTTTGACTATGCGAAAGTCGGAAATCGCCGATAAAAAAACATTTTATTCGGCGATTAAAGGTGTGGGACAAGAAAAGAAGAAGAAGTTTAACTTTAAGCATCCCTCCACCCCTGTTCCATTACCCGACTTCCTGAAAACAGCACCACAAGAGCCGTTGTCGGAAGAAGTGAAAGTGATAGAAGGCCCCGATGGACCAACACCACCAACGCCAACAACACCGGCCAGCGTAGAGCAGGAAGTAGTGTCGGAGGTAAAGTCTTCCCCAGCGCCACTGTCGCCGATATTGGGGTGCCGAAAACCTATAGAAGCGTTTTAAGCGGTGTTTTGAAGGCGATGAAGTGTCCGCTGCTTCGTCGTCGTCGTCGTCGTCGTCATCGTCGTCTTCACCAAACGAAACCGCTTCTTCTTCTTTAATATATTCCGAGACATCGCAACCGGAGTGGGTTGAAGACTTCACCAACTCTCAGAAGAGCAAACTATCAGACATTTATTGAATGAAAAAACACTTAGTGAAAAAAGTGAGTGCGTGTGACAGTGACATTTTAGAACTTGAAAGACAATTAGAGTTAAAAAAGATGGAATCTGTGCGGTATAAAAGACAATTAGAGGACTTTATAGGTGTTAGGTAGTTGTAGGTATTAGCTTTTAATTTATAGTATTAAGTTTGTAAATATATATATATATATATATATATATATATATATATATATATATATATATATATATATATATATATATATATATTGTAGTTAATAAAAAAAAAATCTTTGATCAGATTTTTATATTTTATAAAGAGAATAAAAATGACTTGGAAATTTATTTTTGTGTGTTATTTCATATAGGCCCTGTCCCACATAATATTAGGTAATAAAAAACAGTGAATAATCCACTAAAACTACGCAATAGCAATAGTTGTAAATATTTTTTGATAATATTTACAAGTATGCTAAAACATGGTTCGGTTTAAGAAGTTAAGGTTCTGTCGCCAGAACTTCTAATACTTTGCATCTCAATATTGTATGTTTTTATGAAAAAAAAAACATAAAATATTGGTTACAAAGTGTTATAACCAACTAAAACTACGATCAAATTATTTTGTGGTCCTGAAAAGGACCGTTTGGTTGTAAAACATGCGACTCTTTATTGTGTTGTGGAGTCGCACGGCCCGTCATCATCAACGGCGGTGGTGGCGGTGCTGTCCTCAGCATATTCGATGATGAACCGCCACAGTTCATCCCATCTGGGATCGTCCGACGCCCACTTGAGACAATTCTCTGTGGTAAAATCTACCACAGGGCATTGGATAGGTTGCTGTTGACTCGCAGACATGTTGAAATAAAATGATTGTATTAAGTATTGGTGGTCGTATATATAGAGACAAATTAATGGTGGGGGGTGAGAACAAATGTCGTATTGCGTATTGAGACCAAAAGTTGTTTGTGCTCTCAAATACGAACGAACGATTTAGCTGGGTTCCACCAACACCTAAACTTTTAATACTTTGTATCTAATATTGTATATTCTATACATACAATATTAGTAACAAAGTACTAATATGTGCTAAAACTACGATCAAAGTATTTTGTGGTCCTGAAAAGGACCGTTGTTGTGTGCCCTTAAAAAGGGCCAGGGAGAGTGTGGGGCTTATGGTGCCCCATCCTCGCTGGTCGACCACCAGCTTGACGAATCGCAGGGGCCCTGCGGATCGTCGGGTGTTGGTGATGCTGGAATTTCCAGCACCGCATCTTCCGTCGAGTCCGGCTCTGGCTGCGGCGACGGAGTTTCGAGTCTTTGTAAGATCCAATCGCCCGCATCGTTTAATTCCACTAGACCCGGATCGTGGTCATACACTAGCGGAATCGGCTCATCCAAGTCGTCCCAACGTAGGACGTCAATTTCAAAATCCACCTCTTCGTCGTCAAAGTCTTGCAGGTCTCCAACGTTGCCGGCGACGGTGTCATCACTAAAGATGGATGAGCCTCTGCTGGTGGGTCTTTCTTCCTCCATATTCATCGTATGAGAGTTGATGAATATATGACTGTGTAACTGGCCCAGTCTCATATATATAGAACTACCCCCACCCCACCAACGGATTCTAAATGTTGTGTATTGGTGAGAGCTTATAGAATTATTGATTTTTTCAAAAACTTTAAATAAGGAATTAGATTTGTTTTTTTTTTGTTTAGACAATAAGACTTATTCTTAATATTTTGTGAAGAATGCATTACAAAAAAAAATAATAGAAACCTTGTTTGGACTGTTAACATTTTCATAGGTTCTCAAGCATATAACTTGGCACTTAAGCTACGAGACAAATCGTCGTTAAACGAATATTTCGCCCCATAAGTGACGATTACTAAACTACGATCAAAATATAATGTGGTCCTGAAAAGGACCGTTTTTGTGGCCCTAAAAGGGCCTGGGGGGAGGGTGGGGTGCCTACCGTGGAGTAATACCCAACGATATTAACACCGACCTAGGTACAGCCCTTGGTCTTCTCATTGGCGGCACCGTCGCCGTCGCTGGTGGTGTCGGTATTGCAGGTGGTGCCGAAGGTGCTGCTCCTGGTGCGGTACCCCCGCACTCCTTACACTTGCATAGTTTGCCGGGCACGAATGGCCTGACAATGCCAATGATCTTCTTTGGTGTATCTTCCATGTTGACGGTCGAATGTGTAATGATGAAATAATTCTAATACCGGCCTCTACATACATTCAAAAAGTTGGAGGGGGTAAGGTGGAGTGCATATATGCATTATATAAGTTTGAGAATAATATGATTTTATAACTCACCGTATCTCTGTTATGGACACAAACTACCCCCCTCCACTTTTCTAGCATATAGTACTAGACTTTCTCTACATTTTTTTCAAATAATTTTTTTTGATATTTCTAACCATTACTTTGCTACATATTTACAAAAAATGCAAATTATGCATATATTTTAATTATTTTCAGGCAAGGTAAAGAAAATTTTGAAAATGTTTTGACGGAATCGTAATAAGGAAGAGTTGAAGTATATCACACTATTTTTCACGATTTGCTAATATAAAAAAAATGTTTTCGTCTCATTTTGGATGGGCTCTGGCGTCGTAACGGTTGACGATAAAAAATTGGAAAAATACATATATTGTGGGAAATTTTCTCTAGAAAAAAATTTCCGAACTTCTGTCACCGCAAATTAAAAAAATCGATATTTCAAAATTGCGAAAAAATGGTGAAGGAGTCGCGCAATCGCTCTGAAACTATGAAAAATGAACTTTCCCGCCCTGAGTTGGGCGATGAGGGGGGGGGGGGGTGGAGGAGGTGTGTGGTGCGTAGCGCGAAAGCACCACACTAAAAAAAAAAAAAAAAGAAAACCCTAATGATCTCCCCTACAACTTCCACATACTCCCGTTCGGCGCTCTAGCCTCCTAACTCGAGAATTTCAATTTTTTCATCTAAATTTTTTTCATTTTTAAGATTTTTCAAATTTTTTTTTCCACCATTGTATTCTCCTCAAAATTCTAGGTAATTAAAGTGCTTTCATTTTTTTTCTATCTTGAACGGTTCCCGAGCTACAGCGCTTTAAATAATCCAAATTACTAACTTACTATAACCCTTTTCTTGAAATTTCATCTTTCCGAATTTTGAAAAAGACTATTATATGTAGAAAAAAATTCTCTTCCTAATTTCCTAATATTATTTTGCTCCAAAACTTCAACTTTGGCACGCATTCACCATTTTTCAATTTTTACGTTTTTACTATCGAGAAAAATGCTTGCTTATAGTACTCGATTTCCTCTCTAATTTTTTCTTATAACTTTTTTCTCTATTCCTAACCGTTACTTTCCTACAAATTTTCTAAATCGTTGTTTTCATATTTTGCCTTAAAAATTTTTTCTTGTGTTATTTAAGCTCTTTTTTCCACTTAATAAACCACCATTATCTAAACTCCCGTACTCCTTTCTTAAAGAGCGGGCTTTTCCGTCCGCTTTTTTTTTTGTTGGGTTTCAAATAAATATAAAACTACTACTTCACTCATTACAAATTTATTGATTCAAGTACCTTATTTTAACATTATTTTGTGTTACATATAATAGATACATTAAAATATAGATTTATTGGTCACCGAACCGTTTAATACATTATAACTTAAAAATGAGTCGCGAATAACTGATGCGTACACTTTAGTGTCTTTGGGGAATCTATTCTTTCTCGTTTGGAACTCCAATTTCACATCCACTGTCGATGAGTTAATCGCCTCTGGTTGATGACTGCAATTGATAATAAAAACGGGGTTTTTCATATATTCCGCGAACGTTATCATCGGATCGTTTATTTCGCGCCCGTAGTAGCTGCTTTGGAAGTTTTCGTAATTGTAATAGGCTGCTGCGTACAGTTTTTTGGCGAAATCTAAATTCCATCTTTCGTATGGATAAACGGTTGAATTCAGATACAGTCTAATGTCGCATACGTCGGCGTGGGTAAATTGGGTTGCGTTTTTTTCTTTCTTGTCACAATTATTGCTGTCTTGAAACCCGACGATTATATAGCGCGGTCTTTCCAGACTTGTACTCGTTCTCAAGGCCCACACGTCGGAAGATGTTTGCCTTAAAGCTGGTAATTCGTACAGATCCCATTTACGATATGCCATTTGAATACTGGCATTGTTTCCACCTTTATTAATGCGAGACAGTATTTTCAATTTTTGCTTGTCGTCTGGAATGATGTGACGAATTTTCCATTCGATTTTGTCGATACTAATTTCTGCCTCTACTTCGCCGACGTAACAATTGGTAAAAGTGCGAGCTATAATCATAATAAGCTCTTGTTTTACGTTGAAAACACCTTTTGCGTAATCTTCGGCGAATCCCATAAGATATTTTAAGGGTAATTTCCCGGAGAATACGTTACTTGCCGTGTCTACGATATCTTGGTTTGCTTCGTCGAGACCCCATCCGCACGTCATGAGAGATCTTTGTTGCAAACTTCCGAATGAAACCATGGTTTTTAATGTCGTCGTAACTCCAGGTTTACGACCACGGCGACCTGCTCACCTCCCATCTCGTAGCGAATTTCATCGAACAAAAATTCGAGGGCATTATTAGATAAAAACATCTTTTCGTTGCGTCTATGGGTTTAAATTTTCCTTCGATATATATGTAACTTTCGGCGATATCCAGTATAATATCTTGAAAATTAATGGGGATACGGACTTCATCCGAATTGTTGAATGATGGAGATCCGTATGGTTTATACGTATGCTCTTCTAGACTAATAATGGAATTGTCCAAGATGGGCTCGGAGAAAACCTCTATTTTATCGCTGGTGGTGGAAATCATTTTCGCACTTTAAGACCGATTGATTTTAAAAATTTATAGTCTTCGGCAGATAACTGTTGAGATGTTTGTGATCTAACGTCTGGACGACGACTAACCTTGACGTTAACTCTTCTTTTACTTTTATTATGTTTCGGCGGTTCCCCCATCTTAGTCGACAGCACACACAATTGACGATTGAAGCAAAAACCCATTTCTATGAAAGTTTCTTCAGTTCCAATTTCACGATTATTTTCTCGCCTTGAAAATTGATTAGATCACCGCTATCGTCCAAGATGCGAAGAGTAATGTTGTCGATAAACTGACGTCCTGCCGGCATTAACGGCATATAAATATTATTTTGTGGTTCTTTACTGATTTTGTAACCAAGCTCCACGTCGATATCGAATTCGAACAAGGTATGACCTTCCACCGAATTCATATATGCTCCGGAAATTATATTACAATCTACGCGTATGATGCGTAATTTCATTATTTCCACCATCTCGGTTGATTCGTGCTTTTTGTCTCTTTTTAACACTGTATGATTAAATCCTAACATTTTACCGATACTCGCCTCTCCCCGGAAATCTATAGTATATTGGGATTACAGTTCACATTTCAGCGTATTATTATTAGCGACCAAGTAAAAGGTCCCATCGTTCTTTTCTTCAGTTGAAATCCTCAAAACCTCCGACACAGCTTTACCTATCTCATCTATTTCATAGGCCCCAGGTGGAATCTGCAATTGTATCGGCTCGGTGGTGTAACCCTCCTTCATGTAGGCAAACTTATTGTTGCTTTCGTCCACATTAAAAATTGAATTGTATGTGTAAAATCCCAGCAATGCCAGACCATATTTGTTTTCTCTATTTAATTCGACTGGTGGATAAAAATCGGCGCTTAAGACGCTCGAGTGTCCTGTTAGTGTGAAAGTATAAGATATGTCTAACCATTAAAACATCACACATCTCGGTTTTATTCTTAGCGGCAACATTTAAAAACATTCATCTTCACACCTTTTCTCACTGAATTAGATAGTGATGTTTTTATGCTATTTTCTGCTTTTATGCGCATATCGCTGATTTTGCAATAACAACAAAATATTTTTCTAGCCGTAAGATCCTCATCAGCCGTAACCTCGTTTAAATTGCTGCTGCTGAAATAATGTTTGCAACCGCACTGATATTTTAATATATCGATATCGCTTTTGAGGTGCTCGGGCAACTTTTCCCAAACGAATGGAATTTCATTTGGGGCTAATGCAATCATTACTTCCTTGGGCATGTTTTCTAACTGTTTCACGGTCATTTTCCTTAATCCACCGACTAGATGAAATGCTTTCAGTGATTGCAACATTTTAGTATAGTTATTGCGATCCATTTGTGATGTTAATGGTGACGATGATGATGACATCTTTTACGCTGATGATTCGACAAGAAACTTTAAGCACAAATGTCCACACCAGATTGTTCCAAAATCCTGCTGACGATCGTATGTATAGTAAATAATTTTTGATGGTTCCGATCCCGTTTGTAGATATCGTACCAATTCGATCGGTGGGGGTAAATCGCCGAAGCTGTCATAATATGTTACTATAGAATTATTTTTTCTATAAGCTACCCAATGAGTCCCTGCAACACGCGTACTATCCAAATTCACTATTGCTGCTTCGTAACGTCGAGGACCTTGTCTAGGTAATGAATCCCTCATATAAACGCCTCGAAAGTGTCCTATTCTTTTCTTTTTGGCATATTTTTCTATATCGATGTTAGATAGTGGTCTTCGAGGTAGGGATTCAATTAGTTTTTTGATCTACGATTTAAAAATAATCCCATACCTTTACGATATGGCTTTAGAAACAAACCATTTCCTTTCGATTTAAAATACAGGCCGGCACCGGTTTTATCTTCGCTGCTTTTTTTTACTGCTTTTATGGCGCGCACAATTCCCGCTGCCCCACCGGCTAATGAACCCAAAGCTGATAACCCGGCAAAAATTGGTATTAATGGTAATATTCCACCAGTTTTAGGAATCGGTATTATTCTCGGTGTACGAACCTTCCTTTTGCCACCTGCCGCTTTTACCGATCTACGTGCTGCCGACAGAGCTATTTTAGATGCATTCATGACATTTTTTTCCAACACATTTTTACTTCCGGCTTTTAATAATTCCTTTCGAACTGCTTGTCGAATAGCTGTTCCGAAACTGACTTTCCGAACATGTCGATTTTTATTAACACCTTTCCTTTTTGTATGACGTGTGCCTTTACTAGATGTTTTATTAGTTGATAATGATGATGGTACACCCATACCAAAACGTTGTTTTCCTTTCATAATGTTTGTAACTAACCAAGCTGCTGTTTTTTCACCTAAACTGGAATCTTTCGATTTTACTCTATTCCAAGCACTTTGTTCGAGCTCGTAATCCGCTCGATGTCTCGCACTTATGTTGTCTTTATTATGTAAATAGGCTAAATCGTGTTTTTTTCATGCGGCATCCAAAGGATTAATGCCTGGATCACCTCTTGTTACACGTTTTATTACTTTTGTTCCGAGTCCGCAATGTTGATATCCGGGAATGTGTACCTCGAATGGTAATTTATTTATTAACGAATTCACAATACCGTATCCAGTTTTGTTGGAAACGTGAGACCGTCCACTTCGTTTGACGCTCGGCATCTGAATGACAGTTTTTGTGAAAAATTGCCTATAAAATATCAAATTTTCCTAAGATGCGCGTTATCGATCTTAAACAAAAACTTCCTATTAACAATCTCGATGAAAAAGTCGGACTTGGATTTGAAAAGAAGATAATGAAGAGACACGGTCCTCTACTTCCTTCCTCTATTCGCGGCCTGTTAATTGGTCCATCCAATTGTGGAAAAACTAATGTCATGATTTCGCTGCTTACACATCCCCTTGAGCTACGTTTCGAAAATGTCTATATTTACTCGAAATCTCTGTATCAATCGAAATATGAGTATTTGAGGAAAATTTTAGCACCCATCAAAGGTTTAGGCTACTATGCCTTTAGTGATTCCAGTAATATTGTGGAACCGTCCGATGCAAAACCAAACTCTATATTTATCTTTGATGATGTTATATGTGAAAAACAAGATGTTATAAGATCGTACTTTAGCATGGGACGTCATAAAAATATCGACTTCTTTTACCTAGCGCAAACATATTCGCGAGTGCCTAAACAGCTTGTGCGAGACAATGCCAATTTTATTATTATGTTTAAACAAGATGAGTTGGCTATGAAACACATATTTTCCGACCACGTTTCACCGGATCTAACTTTTACTCAATTTCAAGAAATGTGCTCAAAATGTTGGGATAATAAGTATGGAATTTTAGTAATTGATAAATACAGTGATGTGAAATCGGGGAGATACCGCAAAGGATTTGATAGCTATATATTACTGTAATAATAAGAGAAAACACTCATTTGATTGTTGAAACGTCCTTTGTTAACATCATGAATAACGCGATCGACTTAAAACGTAAACTAGTGGAAGCTACCAATGCCGTCAGAAAAAAATTTAAACAAATTAAAGCGGCTAAAGAATTTAATGTTGTGGAATTGGAAAAGTTTTACGAACCCATTTCTAAGCCGTTGACAACTATATCTGATGTGGTTAAGCAACGTCAGCAGCAGCAGCAACAACAACAACAACAACAACAACAACAGCAACAACATTATCCAGCTACAAAGTCACATAGTCTCAGTACATCAGTGCAGTCGACTCAAATATCAGGTTTTCCCCAACCTACACATTCCTTTCAAACCTCTACACCTATTCAGCAGCAGCAGCATCGCATTTCAAAAGAAGATATTAGCCAATCGGTGTTTGATACACCCTCGACATCCGCTGACACCACAACTTCCGATACTTTAAACGCACACCTGGAAGGATTACGTTCGAAACCATCTCTATACGATACTGTATATGGTGTACGTCTTGGTTCAAAAACAGATTATAACAAAAATTTTATTGGTAATTTAGAGGTGCGTTTTCGAAATGGAAATATTGTCTTATACAGAAAAGGGAAAAATATTGCAGAATATGGTGGATCACCGGCACTTTATGATTTGTTATTTCTTAAAACACCCCCAAGTGTAGGCAAGGAGCAACAATTAAGTGGTAATGTACTTTCAACGTACAAGGAAATTTTGGAATCAACGAGTGCTGTCTATAATAATTTTAAAAAAAGTGATGGTTTACGGGAGACCAGATGGAACAAATATTTACGAATTATTAAACCTCTGATAATGGGCACAAAATTAGGTGGTACCATTACAAGAAAAAATCTCTCGGAAAAACTACAGTTACCCACAAAAAAGAAATTATCTTCGAAAAAATTTCAATATGTCAATTGGAACAAAGCTAAAGAGTTGGTGGATCGTTTACGTTTGTTGTGGAGTTCCAAAATGGCCGGTCACACTGGACACGAAAATGAAATTATGTTAATCATAGAGGAATTACGAGAAGAAGATATAATATATTAAGCTCAATATTTAATGATATTATTCAGTTCTTCCTTGGATCTGAAACCTTTATATTACTAATAATATGGAGCCCAGTCTAGAAAAAATCAAGATTGTTAATGAACTACATAGAACGGCTAGAAAAAATTTTGTAAGACGGCGCACGATAATAAAAGGTTACAGAGATTTGTGGCAAATTGATTTGGCTGAAATGCAACAGTATGCTGATGAAAACGATGGTTATCGTTATATTTTGGTCTGTATAAATTGTTACTCTAAATTTGTCTATACCAAAGTCATAAAAAACAAGACTGGTATAGAAGTTACTAATGCGATGAAAAGCATCATTGAAGAGGCATCATATACACCAACAAATCTGCAATGTGATCAAGGAAAGGAGTTCTATAATACAAACTTTCAAGCTCTGATGAAAAAATATAATGTAAATCATTATTCCACTTACAGCACAAAGAAAGCTGCAATTGTTGAGCGAGTCATAAGGACTTTAAAAAATAATTTATATAAACAATTCTCGACAAGAGGATCTTACAAATGGATACATATATTATCGGCAGTAACAAAAACCTATAACCATTCGAAACATCGTACCATTGGAATGAAGCCTGCAGACGTGCAAGAAAAAACACAAATTAAAGCATACGATTATTTAAAAATTGTACCTAAAAAATTTAAGTTTTCCATGGGTGACATTGTGCGTATTAGCAAGTACAAAAGCTTATTCGAAAAAGGATATACGCCCTCTTGGTCAACCGAATTGTTTAAAGTTGTAAAAGTTAACGTTACTAATCCACCTACTTACTTGTTGGAATCGTTAGAAGGTCAGCCTATAAGAGGGTGTTTTTACGAATAAGAACTACAAAAAACAAGCAGTCCTGGCGTTTATCTAGTAGAAAAGGTCCTTAGACAACGCAAGAAAAATCACACCGATCAATTATTTGTCAAATGGCTAGGATTTCCCAACCACTTCAACTCTTGGATAGATAAAGCTAATATTGTTTAAATAACATATTGTATGACTATATTTTTTATTTAAAATGTAAAATAAATAAACAATATATTGTAAAATAAAGTTTTTTATTTCAATCTTCATCATTAAAAACAATGACAATAAAACATCATACACATAAATAACATTTCAATATTTTTGGAGGGAAGGTCCAATTCACCGACGATTACGACGTTATCTTCAAGGCTATGCCAATCGGAGTGCGTTCTCCTATTCTTTAACCTGCTTTCCCTTTTTTAGATTTTTTTTGAAGTCGAGCCGTACGACAGTGCGCTTAATGAGTCATTTAAAGGCTGATGATAGAGTATTTTCTGAATAATTTCAATTTTTGTTTTAAGCTCACCATTATTTTGGAATATCATGGGGAGGACATTCTTGTTAAATATGTCACATATTACAACTGCAAAATTGTAAAACTTTCTATTAACAAAGTGTTTTGTCACAGCATCGTCATCATCTATAGGTTCGCCTAAGTTGGTTATGATTTTTCCACCCATATCATACTGTCCATCCGCTGTAAGTTTAAATATTTCAGCCGAGAAAAAGAAACACTGACTATGATCTACTGGGTTGGTATGTTTATAAAAGAAATAAAACAAAACTGTGATTGTAACAGATATTTATTTACAGTTATTTAATTGCACAAATACAAAAATTATAAAAAATTAATTTTCCATGTCTTCATTTTCGTTGCTCAAAATTCTATCCCATCCGACACTATTTCGATCGTCAACGTCTTGGGCTGTTGCTGTTGCAGAAACCAATTCATATTTTGCAGCAAGCTCACCTGGTAAATGTGGAATATTGACGAGGTATTCTTTTAATTCTTCTTCAACCATTTCAGCACAAAATGTATCCATGTCTATGGAACCATATAAAAATTTGTCGCACAAGTGTGCCCCAGCCATAAAATTGATTGAATCCCTGATCTCGTTCTTATATTGAACTTTGGTTGCATCAATATGCGACCAATCATTTACGCTATCTAACATATCGTGAGCCATATTTCTTAATTCTCTCCCCAACCAAAATATGTATCTATCTACACATTCGTTGGCGGTCGTCGTCGTCGCATCAGCAGACATCTGTAACAAAAATAATGAATACGCGTAAGTATTCTGACATGTGCAACTATATTCAAAATTTAATTACATCCTTTTTTTCAAACAATTTACATACAATTTATTCCAATGAGCCAAAACGTAATTATGTTCGAGTATTGTTTCCAAAAACTCTAGTGCTCTGCCCCAAATAAGTTAGAGTGTATTTACCTTTAGTTTTACTCATAATATCTACAATATCGTCAGATAGTGTTTCGGCCACACGTTTTGGCAAAAAAGTCTCAAATGTGCTATTATCACCGTCACTAAAAGAGTTTTACCAAATCGTGTAGTCATTGAAACCATCTTTACAATTTTATACACTTTGCCTACAATCATTTCGGTAACCTTTTTTCTCTCTAAAACCTCGAAATCTTTGCTGAACATTTCATTAATTTCATCTAGAGTTTCTTTTGCAAAACTCATTATTGAAAAAATGGTATATAAATCCAAAAATTACCGTGAATATAAAAGCACTTTCAGAACACTACACGAACACAATATTTGATGTTTATGCCACTGATAGCTGCGACTGTTTGAAGTCACTTCTTTTCCCACTAACCTTTATAGCGAGTTTTCAAGGTCGAATTGTAACAATGGTGGGGGTAGCTTAACGATAGAAATAGTGGGAGGAGTATACAAGGTCAAATGACGTCACACACATTTAAATTGGTATAAGGATAACTTCAAGGACAAAATATAATGAAACAAATAACTACATTTTATGTACTTTATTGATTGATTTTTTTCTGCCATTCTTCTATACGTGTAACATTATCACCTAAACCTAATTTTCTTAATTTGTTCAATAATAATTGTTTGTTTTTATTTCTTAGAAAATTCTTACAAACTATACTCGCTAAAATACACACTTCGGCATGGTCCATATACTTAAAAAATAAACTAAAATCCTGAGCTTCCGAATCTTGCATTTCAAATGCGTAAAATTCCGAACAGGCTGCAGAAATTAGAAATTCTTTGTACATTTCTCGCACTAAACTTTCCATATTAACTACTACTACGTTAAACTTAAGTCCTACACTCTAATTTCATCTAACACAACCGGATCTGCAATGAACCTAATCAGTTTTTCGAAACAGTCACTAAACCCCAACTTTTTTATTTCACGAACAAAGTCTTGTAAATTTATTGTTTTGCTGCAATATTTACGACATGCATTCGCAGCCTTTTCATATTCATAAGCCAAATCACAATAGCGCGACGCCCATTCTGCTCGACTTTTCATTGCATCATTGAAATAATTACTAGCCGTTTCAGTGAACTCATCACCCAATTTTTTTACTGTCTCTTGCAAAGCACTACTCATATTATTCACTCATTTTTACATTCACGACACTTTTTTATTGCTGGTGGTGGCCCATCTATATAATGACGATATATTTGTTCATAGTGAATGTAACAGGGTAAGCTTAACTGTAGTTCCTTGTCACACCGATATGGCGCTGGGAGCTTATCCCAAATTTGCCGTAAACTCAGCGTATCAACGCAAGTTTTTAAATATTGGAGAGGAAAAAATGCTAGATCCTTCTCTTCAAAATCACACAAACTTTTTAAATTACTCTGATATAAACAAATTACTCTGCCGACTTGCTCTATAATTTTTTCTTTAGATAGTTCCGTATCTGACATTTCACACTAAATGAATGTAAATAGACTCACACAATTTTATAGAACAATTTGCAAGGTCAAAATCATTTCAAGATCATCCCACACTATTACAATGCACAAATAACTACTTCAAGGTCACACACCCAAGCTGGCCTCCAACAAAGTCAAGGTCGTATCGATGAAGGTCAAGGTCAAGGTCACACACGCAACCTTGAACACAGGGTCAAGGCCAAGGCCAAAGCACACGTGCACTTTCAAGGTCAATGGCAAGGACATGTGGGCGGGGCCAAAGAGGGGTGGGGCAAGGTCAGGGTCAAGGTCGAGGAGTGGGGGGATGAAGAGGATCGAGTTATGTTCACTACTAATCACGTAATATTTATACCAACATAATAAATAAAGTAGCATTATCACATAGCAACGATAAACGTTATGTAATTCCCAATTCAACCAAAACTCTACCTTGGGAATATGCAGACATAGATTTTTACAAAACAGATCCGGAAGAAAATTTAACAAATTTAGTCAGTGTTTTGGAATCATTTCTAAATAAGGACAGCACGTAATCTGGAAAATCCATATTTCATTATTTGTATTTTTTTTATTGAACATATAATATTAACGTATAGCGGTAGTATTGGAATTTTTTTTTAATAAATAACATGTATCCATTACTTGATTGCTTTTTATTCAACCTTTTGTTATGGTTAAAAATTGATCTTAAGTAATAAATATTTTCGTTTACATTTTTCTACATTAAATTACAGGTTCAGATTACTAAAGTAATAAATAGATTTTTGATTTGTACGTTTTTCTTTAAAGTTTGTCAATGACATGCATAACTTGAAACGTAAATTTACAGTAAACGATGTTTTCTACTATAAAACTAATGATTACCTTTTGTTTTTCATTCACTAATATTGGTTTCATCTATATTCAGATCATTCCTTTTGTTTACATTTTGAAATTTTGATTGACATCGAAACTTAACATATTTCTGTAATTTGTAAATTTCGTCAGGTACCTCGAGACAATGTATCACAGATTGGGAAAAGCGTTTTCTTAATGATTGGATAAATATAAACAGTGTTTATTGGTTTTCTTGTTGATTTTCCTTTTTCAGAAAATGTTTATTTATTCTCACATATCAGCTGTTTTAGATAGTCAGGTCCACTGAATTGCATGGATAGTTTTTATGGTTGCCTATATGACGGCAACTCTGTTGAATATATCGAAATGTTAAATTCGAAATAAGATAGCATCGACTTTTTCATTATGTTGTTTTTAGTTTATTAGTTGAATATTTCCCTTTACTTATTAGAATTTTTGGTAATTAAAATATTTGAAATTAGACCCTCGAACTATTTCGAACTAATTGGATTTCATTTTTGAATATTTTGAATCCGTAAAGTACTTTGTTCATAGGATATTCATTTTGTAGGACGAGGCAGTTTAGATTATTAAGATATTTGTTGTCTTTCTCTGATTTCAGTACTGGCCAATTTAAAATTGAATTAGAAGAATTTTTGTATATATTTTGCGGAAGTAGTTCAAATTGTATGATAAATTTCAAGGGTTCGAGATTATTGCTACGAGATTAAGGTTATTTTTTTTTGGATAGATTTTTGATGGACTTTTTTTATTAAGTTTTTTTGGTAACTTCCGTTGGATGGAATGTGCGAGTGATTTGAGAAAAATCGTTCTCTTTTGGCTGTCTGATGCAAGAGCGAGAAGTGGTTTAGTTTTACTACTTTCCCAAGTTAAGGGATTTGGCCAAGTCGGGGTGCAAACATTTTTTGATGATTTGGCCGTTTCACCGTACAGCCAGTTTGGCGATTATTTTCTTCAGCCAGCCCAGAAACCACGGCTTAACTTTTATCAGATGCCACCATTTTCTTGAGTTCGAGGAATGTACATATTTCTTTTGAAACAATCAGTTTTTGTGTTTAAGCAAAATTTAGATAGGCCTTGCGTAGGCTTTTTGTACGACTGATTGAGTAGGAATTTTTATTTCTTTATTTTAGGGTCTTTGGAATAATTACAATACGTCTTTGGGATAACTTCAGTACATCTTAGGACAATTTCAGTATGTCTTAGGATTTCTTCGGTATTTGTTTCTTTTGGATGAAATTTTATAATGTACATTTTGGGGAGTAATATGCAGTTTGGATTAACGTGCTGCACTTCTGGGATTGTGAGCATCTGAATGGGACAATCTCCATATTGAGCCAGGTCAACGTCCTTTCTGGTGAAGCCATCTATGTCACAGGCCTTGTTTAACCACCTGTTTGAAAGTGATTCAGCTAAGTGCCTAATTTTAGCCAAAGTATGTACACGAGAGTTTCCGATTATTAAGCCTAATGGATATTAAACCTGTATTTTTAATCGCTTAGTTATCTAAGTAAAGTTTCCTTTTTTCGATTACCTAGAGGGCTAACAGGTAAGGGATTCTTGTGTACATGATTTTGATTTTTTTTTAATTAATAGACTTTAAATATCTGGACTTTAATATTTTCAAATTATATTTATCTTTTGCTAAATTGACCATATCACTTAATCTTTGCGGTGAACCAGTAGATTTTGTAAAGTGAAGCGAAGTCGACTCCGTGGCGCTACAAGCTCAAATTTAAATCTTTTATTTTGCGATACCCTACTGTAATTGAGGTTTTTGTTTATTATGGTTCCCTGTTAAAATCCCAGAGTGACCAATTAACCATTTAATTATTGTTTAAAGTAATGAATATTATAATGATACATTTAGTGAAAATTTTAATTGCTTAACTATTCAATATTTTGGAAACTAGTTATTGTGTACCAAATTGTAATATAATTTTCAGCAAAATTTTATTAAGATATTAACCACTTGAGCGACCGTTATAAGTTCCTTTCTATGATATAATTTTTGTAATTATCTATCACTTTTTTATGTAATTATCTATTGCTTATTATCTGTTAACTATCACTTAAATACTCATTATCTCTCACATTATCAATTTTCTAATTCTTTCTCTTTGCAGATATTTTCGTAGTTTTCTGATATTGCTTATTTTTTTTTTTATTACGGCAAAGTTGATAGTCTCCTGCATTGTTGGGCCTATGGAACTTCATAGTCTAGTTTAAAATAGAGAGTGTTTTTATCTTCCATAACTAGGCTATGTCGACGTAAACCTTCCAAGTGTAGTAGTTGTTTTGTTTACTTTTTGGTTCGGTTTGCCGTTCACTGTGCAGGACACTGTGAAGTTTAACTTATTCTCTTTTTTTTTTTTTAATTTTCACTTTTTCTACATCATACAAAGTCAATAACTTTCGACTAAGTCATTAACAAAGTTTTTTATTTACTGCAATTTACCATTTGTAATCGTATTTCTGTTAGATAGCCCCATTAGAGGAGCTTGCAATAATTCACACTGGTGATAACTTTTTCCAGGAGTTGTACTTATTTTCTGGGAAGGGGTATACCATGAGGAATAAATGTATTGGTCTCTATTTAATTGATTTTATTTCCTATAATCTTAAATTAGTATATTGTTAAGCATTTAAACTCAGCGATTTATTTACCCGGATATGACATATTAAATATTTGTTCTTTTCCAAGTTTTCTCTACTACAATAGCTCATAGTATAATTATTAGGGCAAAATTTTAAAGTAAAATTTGGTGGCGCCTTTTTTCTGATTTAGATATTTATAAAATTTACACAGACAATATATTAAAAATAGGAAAATAAATATGAAAATAACGAATCTACCCTAAGATGAGCTAGCGTATAGGTAGACTTCAGTCAGCATTAGGTCAAACATTAGGTAAGTCTGAACTGAAGTACCTTACAGGGTGTTGTCAGGATTTGGTAAGGCGTTCATAGTTGGTAATATTATATTATATGGCATCGTAAAATGTTAAGATTTCATTAGAGCGCAAAAATTGTTGATTTCACTGGCGCAAAATTAATTGCAATTTTAATTATCCAGTTTAAAATATTTTTTTTGCGCAGAGAGTCAGTTGATTTCACTTTATTTTAAAATTATAAATATAATGAAGTATTGGCACATAACAAACGGCAAAGTTATTGTTGAAAAATTTGTTTAATAGTAAATTAAATACACAGGTCTACAAGTAAATGTTTAAAGTGGAACAGTTTTGTTGACAAGATCCTACATAGTCTTTCCCAATTTCAACATTCTAGAATTAAATTCATCACGCAGTTCGTCTTGTCTAAGCTCATATACTACAATAACAGAGTCATCAATGTAACCTCTAGGTTCTTGAGAAGTCTTAATTAATTTCTTGCGTACATAACCTTCAAGTTGGTTTTTGAATATATCTTTAATAATAATTGTTGAGTCATGTACAGCTTCTGCGTATCTTGCACACACTGAGCAAGATTATTATCAACATAGCTTCGTGTGACCGCATCGTCTCATTCAAGAGGTTCCGCTAAGCAGAACAATCTTTTGCTTCCAATGTCGTAATCTCCATTAGGCGTAAATTTAAATCCTATTCCTGAAGGTCCGCGCATAAAGTTAGAATCCTAAGAAAATAAGAAATAAAGAAATAAAATACATAAGTTAATTTCGTCTGTACAGGTAAGCCTCTTCTATGACCCAATTTCTTTTCTGGATGGCGCGTTCATTAATGTCCTTGCCCTGGTAGTGAACTAGTTCACAAAAACTGCATTGTACAAATTTGTTCCTGAGAAGGTCCATGTAGAAAATCGTGTGTGAGATCATTCCGCCAGCAGATAACGTGTTTTTTATAACGATGGAAAGTTAAACAAAAACTCTTGGTATATGCCTGTATGTTTTGGCTGCTTCACCAGATTGTTCATCAGTTGGCAACATAATGTTTGAATATGTTGAACTTTTCAAGTGCTGTACTCTATTTATGTGTTACAACCTCGAAAACGACTCTGGCATTGTCGGTTACTTTAGCCTTGGCCTTGGCCTTGCATTCGACAAGTTTAAATATTATATTTTATACATTAAACAAATTGAATAAAGGTGGTGTAGTGGGGGAAATAGGTATAAAAGCAGACTTGCTGGCTACAGCTCTTCACAGTTCGTCAGAACAGCAACCAGTACAGTAGTAAGTGCAAGTCGAAATAAAACAAAAAAAAAACGAAGATGTCTTCAAGAGCACCAAGCGCAAGTTCACTTTTGGACGGACTTAATATGAGTTGCGAATCCTAGATGTTGGAAAACATGAGTGGTCTGGAATTGTTAACTTCAGGGGTGTTTGAGGACTGGCACCGGGAGCAAGAGGATGCCGAAGACAAAGCCCTCAACGATGGTCGGGATGAAGAGTTGGTGCAGTCGGCAGCGGAATTTCTTACAAATTGGAGTTAGGAGAAGGAGTGGAAAATAAAAGTTATAAGTGATATGGTTGTGCGAAAAGCATCGCGTAGAAATCGGGCACCTTCTCCAAAAGCTTCAAAATTGCAGAAACTGTTGACTATGTCGAAATCGGAAATAGCCGATAAAACAACATTTTATTCGGCGATTAAAGGTGTAGGACAGTCGAGAAAGAAATTTACCTTTAAGAAATCAAAGAGGCCCTCACCGCTACCCGATTTCTTGTCAACACCGTCACCACCGCCGCGACCGATAGAATCTTTGTCTGTTGAAGTCAAGATAGTGGAAGGCGATGATGGACCATCTCCACCAATACAGGCCAGTTTAGTGGAAGTGTCGGAGGTAAAGTCTTCACCAGTGAAGACTGATGCGCCACTATCTCCGATATGGGGATGTCGCAAACCATTTAAGAGGCGGTTTAAGCAATGTTCTGAAGGCGATGATACATCTAATGTTTCATCGCCTTCGTCACTGAACGAAACTGATGCTTCAAAATGTTCTGCGACATCCCAACCGGAGTGGGCTGAAGGTTTTACCAGCTCGCAAAGGATAAAACCATCAGACATGCTACGAGTGAAAAAAGACTTAATTACCACAATAAATGAGAATAACAGTGCCATAGTTGAACCTTAAAAACCATTACTAGAAATACAAAAACAATTAACAGTTAGGAAATGTGTGGGTGAGCGGTATAAAAGACAATTGGCGGACTTTGATAAGTTGTGTAGTAGATGTTAAATAGTTATAAGTATTAGTTTATAATTTATAGTATTAAGTTTATAAATATATTTTGTAGATTAATAAAAAAAAATGTCGTACTAATATGAATTAAAACTAGGATCAAAGTATTTTGTGGTCCAGAAAAGGACAGTTGTTTTTTGCCCGGGGGCCAGGGATGGTGTGAGGCTTATAGTGGCACATCTTCATCGACAGACCACCAGCTCGAAGAGTCACAAGGACCCTAGGGATCTTCGAACGTCCGCGATGCTGGAATTTCCAACACCGCGTCCTCCGTTGAGTCCGGCTGTGGCTGCGAAGTGTCATCTTCGAGGCGCTAAGCCATCCAGTCACCCACGTCGTCCAACTCCACAAGACCAGGGTCGTGGTCATAGAGCAGTGGAATTGGCTCATCTAAGTCGTCCCAACGTAGAACGTCAATCTCAAAGTCCACGTCGTCGTCGAAGTCCTCCAGGTCTTGAATGTTGCCGGTGACGGTGTCGTCGCTAAATATTGAAGAGACTCTGCTTGCTGGTCTTTCTTCTTCCATGTGAGTCGTATGAAAGTTGAAATAGATATGAATATGTAATTGGCCCGGCCTCAGTTATATAGAACTACCCTCACCCCACCAGCGTGTTCTAAATGTTGTATGTTTGTGAGAGCTTAAATAATTACTGATTTTTTCAAAAACTTAAACCACGGAAATTGATTTTTTTTTGCTTAGAAAATAAGACTAATGCCTAACATTTTGTGAAGAATAAATTTAAAAAAAATAATAAAAACTTGACACTTAAGCGACGAAACAAATCGTCGTTAAACGAATATCTCGCCCCATGACTACTAAACTACGATCAAAATATAATGGGGTCCTGAAAAGGACCATTTTTGTCGCCCTAAAAGGGCTTGGGGGAGAATGGGGTGTCTACCGTGAAACAGTACCCAACGATAATAACACCAACCTATGGGCAGCCCTTGGTCTTCTTCTTGGCTGCACTTGGACCTCGGGCTGCCAAAGCCGTACGGACAGTGTCGCCGTCGCTTGTGATGTCGGCGTTGCTAGTGGTGCCGTCGGTGCTGGCGTTGCGGGCGGTGCGAAGGTTCTGGTGCAGTACTGAACTCCGCAAACGTACATAATTTGCCAGACACGAATGGCCTTAAGATGGCAATAATCTTTTTCGCGGTAACTTCCATCCTGGCGGTCGAATGTGTAATGATGAGATAATTCGAATACTGCTCCTTCAAGATAGTTGGAAGGGGTAAGGTGGTGTGCAATTGTTGGTTATATTCAACTTACTGTGCAAACGGCTGAAATACTCGACAAATCGATTTGGTTTTATTTGACAAAAAAGGCGCTTCGCACCATAAAAAGTCGCATTTCGCGTGACTATATAGCGCTCCCCGCCGTAATACGTCGCGCTTCGCGCGACAATTTCGACAAATATAGATTTGTTGGTCACGGAACCGTTTAATACATTATAACCAAAATATGAGTCGTAAATAACTAACGCATACACTTTAGTGTTTTTGGGGAATATATTCTTTCTGGTTTGGAGCTCCAATTTTACATCTACGGTCCATGAGTTAATAACCTCTGGTTGATGACTCCAATTGGTAATAAAAAGGATTTTTCATATATTCGGCGAACGTCATCATCGGATCGCTTATTTCGCGCCCGTAGTAGCTGCTTTGGATGTTTTCATAATTGTAATAGGCTGCTGCGTACAGTTCCTTGGCGAAATCTAAATTCCATCTTTCGTAGGGATAAACGGTTGAATTCAGATATGGTCCAATATCTCATACATCGGCGTGGGTAAATTGGGTTGCGTTTTTTTCTTTTTTGTCGCAATTATTACTGTCTTGAAATCCGACGATTATATAGCGCGGTCTTTCTAGACTTGTGCTCGTTCTCAAGGCCCAAACGTCGGAAGATGTTTGTCTTAAAGCTGGCAATTCGTACAGATCCCATTTACGATATGCCATTTGAATACTGGCATTGTTTCCACCTTTATTAATACGAGACAATATTTTTAATTTTTGCTTGTCGTCTGGAATAATTTGACGAATTTTCCATTTGATTTTGTCGATACTAATTTCTGCGTCTACTTCGCCGACGTAGCGATTGATAAAAGTGCGAGCTATAATCATATTAAGCTCTTATTTTACGTTGAAAACACATTTTGTATAATCTTCGGCGAATCCCATAAAATATTTTAAGGGTAATTTCTCGGAGAACACGTTACTTGCCGTGTCTACGATATCTTGGTTTGCTTCGTCGAGACCCCATCCGTATGTCATGAGAGATCTTCGTTGCAAACTTCCGAATGAAACCATAGTTTTTAATGTCGTGGTAACTCCAGGTTTACGAACCACGACGAACTGCGCAGCTCCCATCTCGTAGCGAATTCCGTCGAACAAAAATGCGAGGGCATTATGTGATGAAAAACATCTTTTCGTTGCGTAATATATGTAACTTTCGGTGATATCCAGTATAATATCTCGAAAATTAATAGGCATACGGACTTCATCGGAATTATTGAATGTGGAGATCCATATGGTTTATACGTATGCTCTTCTAGACTAATAATGGAATTGTCTAAGATGGGTTCGGAGAACTGTTGAGATGGTTGCGATTTAATGTCTGGACGACGACTAACCTTGACTTTAACTCCTCTTTTACTTTTATTATGTTTCGGCGATTTCCCAGTCTTAGTCAACAGCATACACAATTGAAGATTAAAGCAAAAACCCATTTCTGTGAAAGTTTTTTCAATTCCAATTTCACGATAACTTTCTCGCCTTGAAAATTGATTAGATCGCCGCTATCTTCCAAGTTGCGAAGAGTAATGTTGTCGATAAACTGACATCTTTCTGGCATTAACGGCACATAAATATTATTTTGCGGTTCTTTACTGATTTTGTAACCGGGCTCCACATCGATATCAAATTCGAATAAGGTGTGACCTTCCACAGAATTCATATATGCTCCGGAAATTATATTATAATCCACGCTTATGATGCATACTTCCATTATTTCCACCATTTCGGTTGACTCGTGCTTTCTGTCTCTTTTTAACACTGTATAATTAAATCCTAACATTTTACCGATGCTTGTTTCTCCCCGGAAATCTAAAGTATATTGGGATTTCAGTTCACATTTCAACTTATTATTATTAGCGACTAAGGATAAGTTTCCATCATTCTTTTCTTCAGTTGAATTCCTCAAAGCCTCCGACATAGTTTTACCTATCTCATCTATTTCATAGGCCCTAGGTGGAATCTGCAATTGTATAGGCTCGGTGGTGTAACCCTCCTTCATGTACGCAAACTTATTGTTGTTTTCATCCACATTTAAGATTGAATTGTATGTATAAAATCCCAGCAGTGCAAGACCATATTGGTTTTCTTTGTGTAATTCGATGGGTGGATAAAAATCGGCGCTTGAGAGACTCGAGTGTCCTGTTAGTGTGAACGTATAAGACATGACTAACCATTAAAACATCACACATCTCAGTTTTGTTCTTAGCGGCAACATTTAAAAAGATTCATCTTCACACATTTTCTCACTGAATTAGATAGTGATGTTTTTATGCTATTTTCTGCTTTTATGCGCACATCGCTGATTTTGCAATAACAACAAAATATTTTTCTAGACTTAAGACCATCATCAACCGTATCCTCGTTTAAATTGCTGCTAGAATAATGTTTGCAACCGCACTGATATTTTAATATATCGATATTGATTTTGAGGTGCCGGGCAACTTATCCCAAATGAATAGAATTTCATTTGGGGCCAATGCAATCATTACTTCCTTGGGCATGTTTTCTAGCTCTGTCACGGTCATTTCCCTTAATCCACCGGCTAGATGAAATACTTTTAGTGATCGCAACATTTATAGTAATTACGGTCCATTTGCCGTGTTAATGGTGGCGATGATGACATATTTTACGCTGATGATTCGACAAGAAACTTTAAGCACAAATATCCACACCAGACTGTTCCAAAATCTTGTATTGTAAATAATTCTTGATGGTTCGGATCCCGTTTGTAGATATTACACCAATTCGATCGGTGGGGGTAAATCGCCGAAGCTGTCATAATATGTTACTTTAGAATTGTTTTTTCCATAAGCTACCCAATGAGTCCCTGCACCAGACCTACTACCCAAATCCACAATTGCTGTTTCGTAACGTCAAGGACATTGTCTAGGTAATGAATACCTCATATAAACACCTAGAAAGTATCCTATTCTCTTCTTCTTGGCATATTTTTCCATATCGATGTTAGATAGTGGTCTTCGAAGTAGGGATTCAATTAGTTTTTTGATCTACGATTTAAAAATAATCCCATACCTTTACGATATTGCTTTAGAAGCAAACCATTTCCTTTCGATTTCAAATACAGGCCCGCACCAGTTTTATCTTCACTGCTTTTTTGCTGCTTTTACGTCACTCTCAATTCCCGCTGCCCCGCCGGCTAATGAACCCAAAGCTGATAACCCGGCAAAAATTGGTATTAATGGTAATGTTCCGTCAATTTTAGGAATCGGTATTATTCTCGGTGTACGAACCTTCCTTTTGCCACCTGCCGGTTTTATTGATCTACGTGCTGCCGACAGAGCTATTTTAGTTGCATTCATGACATTTTTTTCCAACACATTTTTACTTCCGGCTTTTAATAATTCCTTTCGAACTGCTTGTCGAATAGCTGTTCCGAAACTGACTTTCCGAACATGTCGATTTTTATTAACACCTTTCCTTTTTGTATGACGTGTGCCTTTACTAGATGTTTTATTAGTTGATAATGATGATGGTACACCCATACCAAAACGTTGTTTTCCTTTCATAATGTTTGTAACTAACCAAGCTGCTGTTTTTTCACCTAAACTGGAATCTTTCGATTTTACTCTATTCCAAGCACTTTGTTCGAGCTCGTAATCCGCTCGATGTCTCGCACTTATGTTGTCTTTATTATGTAAATAGGCTAAATCGTGTTTTTTTCATGCGGCATCCAAAGGATTAATGCCTGGATCACCTCTTGTTACACGTTTTATTACTTTTGTTCCGAGTCCGCAATGTTGATATCCGGGAATGTGTACCTCGAATGGTAATTTATTTATTAACGAATTCACAATACCGTGTCCAGTTTTATTGCAAAAGTGGGACCGTCCACTTGGTCTGACGCTCGGCATCTGAATGACAGTTTTTGTGAAAATTTGCCTATAAAATAATCAACTTTTTCTACGATGCGCCTTATCGATCTTGAACAAAATCTTCCTATTCATAACCTCGATGAAAAAGTCGGGCTTGGATTTGAAAAGAAAATAATGAAGAGACACGGTCCTCTATTCGCGGTCTGTTAATTGGTCCATCTAATTGTGGAAAAAATAATGTCATGATTTCACTGCTTACACACTCCCTTGGACTACGTTTCGAAAATGTCTATATTTACTCAAAATCTCTGTATCAACCGAACATGAGTATTTAAGGAAAATTAGCACCCATCAAAGGTTTAGGCTACTATGCTTTTAGTGATCCCAGTAATATTGTGGAACCGTCTGATGCAAAACCAAACTCTATATTTATCTTTGATGATATTTTATGTGAAAAACAAGATGTTATAAGATCGTATTTTGGCATGGGATGCCATAAAAATATCGACTTCTTTTACTTAGCTAAAACATATTCGCGAGTGCCTAAACAGCTTGTACGAGACAATGCTAAATTTATTATTATGTTTAAACAAGATGAGTTGACTATGAAACACATATTTTCCAACCACGTTTCACCGGATCTAACTTTTGCCCAATTTCGAGAAATGTGCTCAAAATGTTGGGATAATATTTATGGATTTTTAAGAATTAATAAAGACAGTGATGTGAAATCGGGAAGATACCGCACAGGATTTGATAGCTATATATTACTGTAATAATAAGAGAAAGCACTCATTTGATTGTTAAAACGTCCTTTGTTAACATTAACTAGTGGAAGCTACCAATGCCGTTAGAAAAAAAAATTAAACAAATTAAACCGGCTAAAGAATTAAATCTGGTGGAATTGGAAATATTTTATGAACCTATTTTTAAGCAGTTGACAACTATATCTGATGTGATAAAGCAACGTCAGCAACAACAGCAACATTATCCAGATACAAGATCACATAGTCCCGTACATCAGTGCAGTCGACTCAAATTTCTGGTTTTCCCCAACCTACAGAATTCTTTCAAACCTCTACACCTATACAGCCGCAGCATCGCATTTCAAGGGAGGTTATTAGCCAATCGGTTTTGATACAACCTCAACATCAACTAATACATCTCTCGCATCCGCTGACACCGCAACTTACGGTACTTTAAACGCACCTAAAAGGATTACTTTTAAAACCATCTCTATACGATAATGTACATGGTGTACGTTTGGTTCCAAAACAGATCGTACCAAAAATGTTATTGCAAATTTAGAGGTGCGTTTTCCAAATAGAAATATTGCCTTATATAAAAAGGGGAAAAGTATTGCAGAATACGATGGATCACCGGCACTTTATGACTTGTTATTTCTCAAAACACCCCCAAGTTTAGGCAAGGAAACACAAGTGATAATGTACTTTCAACGTACAAGGAAATTATTGAATCCACGAGTGCTGTCTACAAAATAAAAGTAATGGTTTTTATTGGAAAGCAAATGAAACAAATATTTACGAATTATTAAACCTCTGATGATGGACAAAAGATTAGGTGGTGGTGTTACAAGAAAAAATCTCTCCGAAAAAATACAGTTACCCATAAAAAAGAAATTATTTTCGAAAACATTTCAATATGTCTACTGGAACAAAGCTAAAGAGTTGGTAGACCGTTTACGTTTGTTGTGGAGTTCCAAAGTGGCCGGACACACTGGCCTGAAAATGAAATTATGTCAATCATAGAGGAATTACGAGAAGAAGATATAATATATTAAGCTCAATATATAATGATATTATTCAGTTCTGCCTTCGATCCGGAACCCTTAATATTACTAATAATATGAAGTCTAGTGTAGAAAAAATCAAAATTGTTAATGAACAACATAGAACGGCTAGAAAATTTTCTACGAAGGCGTACGTTAAGAAAAGGATACAGAGATTTGTGGCAAATTGATTTGGCTGAAATGCAACCGTATGCTGATAAAAATGATGGTTATCGTTTTTTTTTGTCTATATAAATTGCTATTCTAAATTTGCTTATACCAAAGCCATAAAAGACAAGACAGGTATAGAAGTTACTAGTGCGATGAAAAGCATCATTCAAGAGGCATCATATACACCAACAAATTTGCAAATTGATCAAGGAAATGAGTTCTGTGATAGTAACTTTCAAGCGCTGATAACAATATAATACAAATCATTATTCCACTTACGGCACAAAGAAAGCTGCAATCGTTGAGCGAGTCTTAAAAACTCTTAAAAATAAACAATTTTCAGCAAGAGAATCTTACAAAGGAAAACATATATTATTAGCAGTTATAAAAGCCTATAACCATTCGAAATATCGCACCATTGGAATGAAGTCGGCAGATGTGCAAGAAGAAATGCAAATTAAAGCATACGTTTACTTAAAAATTGTTTTCCATGGGTGACATTATGGATATTAGCAAGTACAAAAGCTTATTCAAGAAAGGATACACGCCCTCTTGGTCAACTGAACTATTTAAAATTGTAAAAGTTAACGTTACAAATCCACCTACATACTTGTTGGAATCGTTAGAAGGACTGCCTATAAGAGGGTGTTTTTACGAGTCAGAACTACAAAAAATAAGCAGTCTTGGCGTTTATCTAGTAGATAAGGTCCTTAGACAACTCAAGAAAAATCACACCTATCAATTGTTTGACAAATGGCTAGGATTTCCCAACCACTTCAAATCTTGGAGAGATAAAGCTAGTATTTTTTAAATAACATATTGTATAACTATAATTTTAATTTAAGATAATGTAAAATAAATAAAAAATATATAGTAATACAAAGTTTTTTATTTCAATCTTCATCATAAATAACAATGACGATAAGACATCATACACATAAATGACATTTCCAAATTCTTGGAGGGAAGATCCAATTCACCGACGACTACGACGTTATCTTCAGGGCTATGCCACTCAGAGTGTATTCTCCTATTCTTTAACCTGTTTTCCCTTTTTTTTTAGATTTTTTTTTGAAATCGAGCCGTACGACAGTGCGGTTAATAAGTCATTTAAAGGCTGATGATAGAGTATTTTCTGAATACTTAAATTTTTGTTTTAATCTCACTATTATTTGTATATATCAGGGGGAACATCCTTGTTAAATATGTCACATATTACAACTGCAAAATTGTAAAACTTTGTATTCACAAAGTTTTTTGTCACAGCATTGTCATCATCTTGAGGTTCGCCTAAGTTGGTTATGATTTTTCCACCCATATCATACTGCCCATCTGCTGTAAGTTTAAAACGAATCCCTGGTGCCCGGATGATATATGATATTTTTTATTATATTTGTTATGACCAAATTTATCAATTGTGTTGTTTCCTCGACTCATTTTTAATCTTAACTAAACTGTTTTATTTTGATTTGCTCTACTTATACTAAATATCTCGGCTAAGAAGAAGAAACACTGACTATTATCTACTGGGTTGGTATATTTATAAAAGAAATTAAACAAAACTGAGATTGTAACAAATATTTATTTACAGTTATTTTATTGCACAAATACAAAAATTATAAAAAACTAATTTTCCATGTCTTAATTTTCGTTGCTCAAAATTCTATCCCATCTGACACTATTTCGATCGTCAACATATTTGGCTGTTGCTATTGCAAGAACCAATTCATAGTTTTCAGCAAGCTCACCAGGTAAATGTGGAATATTAACTAGGTATTCTTTTAATTCTTCAACCATATCAGTACAACATGTATCCATGTCTATGGAACCATATAAAAATTTGTCGCACAAGTATGCCCCTGCCATAAAATTGATTGCATCCATGATCGCGTTCTTATATTGATCTTTAGTTGCCTCAATATGCGGCAAATCATTTGCGCTATCTATCATATCGTAAGCCATATTTCTTAATTCTCTTCCCAACCCAAATATATATCTATCTACATATTCGTTGACGCTCAGCGCATCAGCAGACATCTTTAACAGAGATAATGAACACTAAATAATCTGGCATGTGCAACTATATTTTAAATCTAATTACATCCTTATATTCAAACATTATATACAATTTACTACAATGAGCCAAAACGCAATAATGCTCGAGTATTGTTTCCAAAAACTCTAGTACTCTGCCACAAATAAGTTAGAGTGTATTTCCCTTTAGTTTTACTCATAATATCTACAATATTATCAGACAGTGTTTCGGCCACACGTTTTGGCAAAAAAGTCTCGAATGTGCTATTATCACCATGATCGCGTAAAGCCACTAGAAGAGTTTTTCCAAATCGTGTAGTCATTGAAACCATTTTTACAATTTTATACACTTTTCCCACAATGATTTTAATAATCTTTTTTTCTCTCTAAAACCTCGAAATCTTTGCTAAACATTTCATTAATTTCATCTAGAATTTCTTTTGCAATGCTCATTATTGAAAAAATGGTATATAAATCCAAAAAATTACAGTGAATCTAAAAGAACTTTCAGAACACTACACGAACACAATAATTGATGTTTATGCCACTGATACCTGCGACTGTTTGAAGTCACTTCTTTTCTCACTAACCTTTATAGCGAGTTTTCAAGGTCGAATTGTAACAATTGGGGCTGACAACGGTGGAAACACCAAAAATAGTGGGGGGAGTCTTCAAGGTCAAACGACTTCACGCATTTAAAATAAAATGAAGATAACTTCAAGGTCAAAAAATAATGAAACAAATAACTACATTTTATGTACTTTATTGATTGATATTTTTCTGTCGTTCTTCTATTTGTGTAACAGAATCGTTTAAACCTAAATTTCTTAATTTGTTTAATAATATTTGTTAGTTTTTATTTAATAAAAAATTCTTTCAAACTATACTCGCTAAAATATACACTTCTACATGGTCCATATACTTAAAAAATACACTAAAATCCTGAGCATCCGAATCTTGCATTTCATATGCGTAAAATTCCGAACAGGCTGCAGAAATTAAAAATTCTTCGTAAATTTCTCTCACTAAACTTTCCATATTAACTACTACAACGTTAAACTTAAGTCCTGTACTCTAATTTCATTTAACGCAACCGTATCTGCAATGAAACTAATCAGTTTTTCCAAACAGTCACTAAACACCAACTTTTTTATTTCACAAACAAAATCTAGTAAATTTAATTTTTGCTGCAATATTTATGACATGCATTGGCAGCCTTTTCATATTCAAAAGCTAAATCATAATAGCGCGACGCCCATTCTGCTCGATTTTTCATTACATCATTGAAGTAATTACTTGCCGTTTCAGTGAACTCATCACCCAATTTTTTTATTGCCTCTTGCAAATCACTATTCATATTATTCACTTATTTTTACACTCACGACACTTTTTTATTGCTGGTGGTGGCCCATCTATATAATGACGATATATTTGAACATAGTGCATGTAACAGGGTAAGTTTAACTGTAGTTTTTTATCACACCGATATGGCGCTGGTAGCGTATCCCAAATTTGCTGAAATTCAGTGAATCGATGTAAGTTTTTAAATATTAAAGGGGAAAAAATGCTAGATTATTTTCTTTAAAATCACACAAACTTTTTAAATTACTTCGATATAAACAAATTACTCTGCGAACTTGCAACATAATTTTTTCTTTAGATAGTTCCGTGTCTAACATTTCACACTGAATGAATGTAAATAGACTCACCCAATTTTATAGAAGAATTTGCAAGGTCAAAACCACTTCAAGATCATCCCACACTATTAAAATGTACAATAACTACTTCGAGGTCACACCCAAGATGATCTCCAGCAAAGCCAAGGTGACCTTGAATAAAGTCAAGGTCACATAAACCTTGAACACGACATTTTTCAAGGTAAAGACTATATCAACGCAAGGTCGAATAACATGGCCAATGGGCGGGACCAAAGAAGGGGAGGGGGCAGGGTTAAGATCAAAGTCAGGGAGTGGGGGATTGACCGAATCAGGTAATGCTCACTACTGATACCATTTTTGATAATATATTTACAATTAGCGTTCCTAAAGAAACTCGCGCATGCATTGTTTCTAATCATTTTGTGTAGCTTATTTCACATCGGTATTGACTGATAGGTTGCACTCTTTTTAAGAAAAGCACTCTAGATACTGAGTTTGGCATGTTTATTGATGAATTTCAAAATGCTGTGGAAATCTCTTTTCTCCTAGAAGAATGTTATCCTGGATGTAGAAGGAACTTATTGAAAATGGTCAGTTTTTAAGAGATTTGTGCAAAAGCTATAAATACATAAATGATGAAAATATTGTTCCGGACGGTCGATTTTTGAACACTCCCTGTATTACTGATCACACTCTTTTATTTCAAAATCTCTTTATTGTCACAACTTTCACAACTTGTCAAAATAATTCAAGTTGCGTCGAGGAGCTCTCAAACTATACTGTCCACGAAAGCCGATCTGGACCCTTCATATAACCTTTTGGTCGATACCGGAAGAATCCCAAATTTTCTAGAAGGATTGTCATACTACATGGTGTAATAAAAATGAGAAAAATTAATAATCCGGCGATTTCTAGACTTTTTATCATAGGCGTTTCATGTTAAAAATAAGGAAATAGAATTCTGTAAAAGATTCCAGACCTTCTTTCATCGACGTCTCATGAGGAAATTAACAAAAGGTAAAAATACATAAATAAATTATTAACTTCCAGAAAATAAAACTAAAACCATACAAACTACAAACACAAACTAATACTATGAAATCTATTATGTTATAAAGTTCGGTACAATATTTTAAAACATACAATATTATAAAAAAATATCATGAATATAAGATAAAAAGAACTCAACAAAAATATCAGAATGATGTATTTGCCAAATCTAATAACGTTTCAGGAACCACATTTAAAAACATTTACAACTTAGACTAACTCAAACAGCCGGTGTATTTTGCCGATGATAAGAGTAACCATTTTCACTATTTGCAGGATGTTGCTGAACATTTTAAGAATTTTTTCATTGAGTCTGTCGGTGGAATAATGAATGGAAGTAAATTATGTGGAGAATCTCCCTTAAATTTTCTAACTAAATTGATATCAAATTCATTTTCCTTACGTTCTTATCAAGACAGTGAAATACGAGAAATTATCT
Organism: Diaprepes abbreviatus; assembly: GCA_034092305.1. Classification (NCBI taxonomy): domain Eukaryota; kingdom Metazoa; phylum Arthropoda; class Insecta; order Coleoptera; family Curculionidae; genus Diaprepes; species Diaprepes abbreviatus. The sequence goes on from JASJET010000290.1 coordinate 1,661,158, forward strand.
TATCTGTTGGTGATAATGAATGAATAAATGAATTAATGAAAAAGGAGAGGTGATACTAGATCATAAATGCCTAGGCCTCTATTGGGCCCTTTATATCCCACCATCGCTGCAGGTCATTCAACGCCGATCGCCTTTGCGAATCCAAGCAGCCTCATTTGTTGAACTTGCCTAACTGCTTCCGGTAACAAAATTGTATCTCCAAAATGTCTCTATCTCAATCCGTTGAGTGCTAGGCATTCTCGGAGAACATAGTCATCAGTTTCATCCTCCTCCAAACATCATCTGCACGACCCGACGGTCGTCTTCGACACCGATTCTATGAAGATAGCCCCTCAGGTGACAATGTCCTGTAAACAATCCCACCACAATTCGCAGCTCTTTCCTCTCTAAGGAGAGAAGCTCTTTAGTACGCCGTGCGCTAGGTCCAGTTATATGTTCCTTAGCACACCTCAGCCCAGAAACTCCCTTCCACGATTCAATAAATTTGCTTCCCAGCAACGATTTTAATTCCATTTTACCAATAACAATTGGGACAGGTAGTATTGGTTGGGGTTCATACAGTTTATTTGCCGAACCCAACTTTGCCAGACGGTCTGCTTTCTCATTCCCGCGTATGACCGAGTGACCTGGGATCCACACAGGTCTGACTGTGCAGCCGTTCCTTGTTATATCATTCAGTACGTTCTTGCACTCAGACATCATTCGCGAAGTTTCAACACTGAACTTTAGTGCCAATATCGCAGACTTACTGTCTGAGCATATATTTATTACCCTATCCCTGTCTATATCCCTCTCACAGAGATGGACACACTGCAGAATAGTATAAATTTCCGCTGTGAAGATAGCAGCATGTTGTCCGAGAGGGTACGATTCTCTGACTCCTGTGCTCCTGCCGGACACTTCGCCTTCAGCTCTTTCATCTTGTCGAGATTCCTCAGTAAACCACCAGGATTCATTTTCCAGATTTTGCTCTCCCTCCTCTCTACTTGGTAGAAATATTTCCAGCTAGAGGTTGGGTTTAAAAAGCGGCGTCATGTAATTTGTCGGCCTGGGGAGTGGTGAACACCTCTTCAACGCACTTTTAGAGACACCTGTGTAGCTGCCCGTTCCAATTCTAAGATGCCCGAGGCAACTGAGACGATAAACAGTCTTTAGGGCCTCGTTCTCTATGTATAAGTAAATACGAGGCAGGTTCAAGAGCCCTAGGGGAGCAGTCCTCATCGCACTCAATATTCCCACACAAACCATTCTTTGAACTTTGTCTGAAGACTGTGTTTGCGCTTTGTTGTATTACACCACCGTACAATAGCAGCATACGTTATTATGGGACGGATCACCATAGTGTATATACAAAATTGCACTTTAGGTGTCAGTCCCCATATGAAGAAATTGACAGACTTTGTATTTCAGTGTATATTTGAATTATTACAATCGGCCAAGCGCTTTCGGTCTCTATCGGACCATCCTCAGGGCTCAGACCCTAAAAACGAGAGAATATGGTCAGCAAATAAGTTTACTCAGTACTCACCAGCCACACTCACTCGTCAAAGGGCACACCTCAACCCTGCCAGTTTGAGAAAAGTCGCGAGCTTAGCCTCCACACAGGACAAGATGTATACAATTTAAAAAATTTTCAGAAACATTCAAAATTAAAATTAAAACCACCTGGTTTTAATTTTAATTTTAATTTTGAATGTTTCTGAAAATTTTTTAAATTGTATACATCTTGTCCTGTGTGGAGGCTAAGCTCGCGACTTTTCTCAAACTGGCAGGGTTGAGGTGTGCCCTTTGACGAGTGAGTGTGGCTGGTGAGTACTGAGTAAACTTATTTGCTGACCATATTCTCTCGTTTTTAGGGTCTGAGCCCTGAGGATGGTCCGATAGAGACCGAAAGCGCTTGGCCGATTGTAATAATTCAAATATACACTGAAATACAAAGTCTGTCAATTTCTTGATTTCTTCGGTGTACAACCTGTTAATAACTTAGTCCCCATATGTGCCAAAAGACTCTTTTAACAGTTCAGGTATTTAACAGTGTCATTGAATGGAAGAGTCCTTTTCACTCATGTAATTGTGGGATGTTCCCCAATTTTCCTCTTTTTTGTAAGAAGTACCACCACAGCCTTGTCCGGGTTTATTTCGAGCCCTTCCCTGTGGTATTATCGTTCCGTGAGGCTCGCATCATTGGCCCCTCCAGGTCCCGGATATCGCAACTAGGGCACAAAATGACTCTTTCAGATATCATTATGGTTTTTTAACTAACTTGTAGTCATGATGGGTTAAGGGGAGGCTTCGTTCTTAAGATTCGCCCTCATATCGGTTTGAGCTTGGAAAGTGTAATTTTAGTAGCTTCCCTAGGGGTTTCACCTCCTTCAGGAAGAGCCAATGCTTCAATTCGAGCACCAAGATCTCTAGATATTATTTTGCAGAATCGCAATGCTGAGGGCAAGCTTTCTATGCTATCGCAATATTTCTTCCACACGTTCCTCTGTAAGTCCCTTATTTGGTTCTTGTATTCTCTCTGCGCAGCTTCCTATTCTTTTCAGCCTATTTCAGTCTAGTCTCAAATAAACCCGAAGTGAATAACTGATTTGTTTGGTAGCGATTTCCAAATCACCTCCGTCTCGATAAGAACCCTATGACTCTGCTCCCCAGTTCCTCTCGAAAGAAGTACCAGTTTGTAGTTCTAGTGTTTCGGTATCCCGCTACTGCTGCGTCTTCTTCAACGTCAATTTCAAACAGGATGTGTTGGTGATCTGACAACGAAACTTCCAAACCAAATTTCCACTTCTTCACCAAGTTCTACATATTTGAAGAACAAATAGTTAGATCTATGGCAGACTCTCCTCTACTTGTAATAAAAGTAGGGGCGTTCCCTCTGTTGATAAATTCCAGGTTGTTAATACTGAGGAAGTCCAGTAAATCTCCTCCCCTGGAATTGATATCCTTGCACTACATAAAATGTAGTGCGCATTGGAATCGCTGCCCAACAGAAGTGGCAAATGTTCCTCCTCGCAATATTTTACAAGGTTCACCACCTCTAGTGGGGGAATTTATCGTTCCGCTGGGAAGTTCGCTGATGCCACAACATAACTCTCACCAGAGATTCTAACCACTACCAGGTATCTACTACTGAGTCCTAGTAGAGAGAAGTACTCCAGCTGTTATGAATTATAATACAGGTCCTAAGACTCTCACAGGAGGTGCAATACACTAGTGCTCCACCCGCAGATCTCCGTCCCCTTATCTTACTACGATTCATTAACATGTGTGATGTTAATAGGCCTGCTGTATGTTAATGATTAAATGCTATTTTAGGAATATCCATGATTAAATGCTATTTTAGGAATATCCACATCAACTCCGTCCTTAATTAGAGTTTTAAAAAGAAAAAAAAAACAAGTTCCTTCCTTGTCGCTTCTCAATGGTTACTTTTTAAAGATAACCATTGCTCTCGTTGCACCATAAAATGGCTTGCATTCTAGACCTTTAAGGACCTTCCCTGAACTCTAGTAGATCCCGAGAAGTAACCGAAGTTCCTTAGGTTCCTCTTTTCGCTCCCAGATCCTCCATTTCGAACACGAGAGACCAGGATTTGCCCTTTTTTAACGTTTATCCTGTGTGTGTGTGTGTGTGTGTGTGTGTGTGTGTGTGTGTGTGTGTGTGTGTGTGTGTGTGTGTGTGTGTGTGTGTGTGTGTGTGTGTGTGTGTGTGTGTGTGTGTGTGTGTGTGTGTGTGTGTGTGTGTGTGTGTGTGTGTGTGTGTGTGTGTGTGTGTGTGTGTGTGTGTGTGTGTGTGTGTGTGTGTGTGTGTGTGTGTGTGTGTGTGTGTGTGTGTGTGTGTGTGTGTGTGTGTGTGTGTGTGTGTGTGTGTGTGTGTGTGTGTGTGTGTGTGTGTGTGTGTGTGTGTGTGTGTGTGTGTGTGTGTGTGTGTGTGTGTGTGTGTGTGTGTGTGTGTGTGTGTGTGTGTGTGTGTGTGTGTGTGTGTGTGTGTGTGTGTGTGTGTGTGTGTGTGTGTGTGTGTGTGTGTGTGTGTGTGTGTGTGTGTGTGTGTGTGTGTGTGTGTGTGTGTGTGTGTGTGTGTGTGTGTGTGTGTGTGTGTGTGTGTGTGTGTGTGTGTGTGTGTGTGTGTGTGTGTGTGTGTGTGTGTGTGTGTGTGTGTGTGTGTGTGTGTGTGTGTGTGTGTGTGTGTGTGTGTGTGTGTGTGTGTGTGTGTGTGTGTGTGTGTGTGTGTGTGTGTGTGTGTGTGTGTGTGTGTGTGTGTGTGTGTGTGTGTGTGTGTGTGTGTGTGTGTGTGTGTGTGTGTGTGTGTGTGTGTGTGTGTGTGTGTGTGTGTGTGTGTGTGTGTGTGTGTGTGTGTGTGTGTGTGTGTGTGTGTGTGTGTGTGTGTGTGTGTGTGTGTGTGTGTGTGTGTGTGTGTGTGTGTGTGTGTGTGTGTGTGTGTGTGTGTGTGTGTGTGTGTGTGTGTGTGTGTGTGTGTGTGTGTGTGTGTGTGTGTGTGTGTGTGTGTGTGTGTGTGTGTGTGTGTGTGTGTGTGTGTGTGTGTGTGTGTGTGTGTGTGTGTGTGTGTGTGTGTGTGTGTGTGTGTGTGTGTGTGTGTGTGTGTGTGTGTGTGTGTGTGTGTGTGTGTGTGTGTGTGTGTGTGTGTGTGTGTGTGTGTGTGTGTGTGTGTGTGTGTGTGTGTGTGTGTGTGTGTGTGTGTGTGTGTGTGTGTGTGTGTGTGTGTGTGTGTGTGTGTGTGTGTGTGTGTGTGTGTGTGTGTGTGTGTGTGTGTGTGTGTGTGTGTGTGTGTGTGTGTGTGTGTGTGTGTGTGTGTGTGTGTGTGTGTGTGTGTGTGTGTGTGTGTGTGTGTGTGTGTGTGTGTGTGTGTGTGTGTGTGTGTGTGTGTGTGTGTGTGTGTGTGTGTGTGTGTGTGTGTGTGTGTGTGTGTGTGTGTGTGTGTGTGTGTGTGTGTGTGTGTGTGTGTGTGTGTGTGTGTGTGTGTGTGTGTGTGTGTGTGTGTGTGTGTGTGTGTGTGTGTGTGTGTGTGTGTGTGTGTGTGTGTGTGTGTGTGTGTGTGTGTGTGTGTGTGTGTGTGTGTGTGTGTGTGTGTGTGTGTGTGTGTGTGTGTGTGTGTGTGTGTGTGTGTGTGTGTGTGTGTGTGTGTGTGTGTGTGTGTGTGTGTGTGTGTGTGTGTGTGTGTGTGTGTGTGTGTGTGTGTGTGTGTGTGTGTGTGTGTGTGTGTGTGTGTGTGTGTGTGTGTGTGTGTGTGTGTGTGTGTGTGTGTGTGTGTGTGTGTGTGTGTGTGTGTGTGTGTGTGTGTGTGTGTGTGTGTGTGTGTGTGTGTGTGTGTGTGTGTGTGTGTGTGTGTGTGTGTGTGTGTGTGTGTGTGTGTGTGTGTGTGTGTGTGTGTGTGTGTGTGTGTGTGTGTGTGTGTGTGTGTGTGTGTGTGTGTGTGTGTGTGTGTGTGTGTGTGTGTGTGTGTGTGTGTGTGTGTGTGTGTGTGTGTGTGTGTGTGTGTGTGTGTGTGTGTGTGTGTGTGTGTGTGTGTGTGTGTGTGTGTGTGTGTGGGCGCGCGCGCGCGCTATTTCAGGAGGGGTCATGTCCATCTACATTTAAAAGGTCCCTTGTGATTCTAATTCATGATTCTAATTCTAAATTTTCGAAAAATATTGTAGGGTAATTTTTACACGAAGAGAAGTTTTTAGTAAATATCGATTGAGATTCAGAAGGGATCCCACTATTCAAAATGCAGTTTTATCCCTGTAGTGACTATAGTGTCAAATTTCGGCTGGAATAATAAGCCTTTACTCGTATGTCTATTTGTTGATCTAAAAAGAGCATTTGATGTAATTAGTATCGATTTAATGTTGGATAAGTTTGATGTGTGCAGTATACGTGGTCTTGCTTACTTGTAGATTAGATCTTACCACACCGGAAGAGATAAAAATTACGCTAAAAAAATGAGATATCCCCATTGTATCAAAGTCATTACCAGTTACTAGGGGTGTGTCGTAGGGTAGTATACTGGGATCACCTCTGTTCATTGTCTTTTTTGATAGTATCATGGAGGAATTTCCTTATCACTATATGGTGGCATTTGCGTCGGGTAGTGGATTGGAAATATTATCTAAGATGTCAACTACCGTGGTTAGCTGAAAGGTGACTTCTAAATCAGTTAGAAAACCGAAATGATATTTTTTAGCCTTACCGATTTAAATGAAAGTTTAGTTGTTAAATTTCGTAACAAATCAATTGTGCAGAATAGAATTAGTAAATACTGAAATTTAAAAAAATACCAATTTTTACGTATATTATCTGGCAGCTACGCAATAAAATTAACATTGAGCTATTGCTTCTTTACTATTACAGTACGTGCAGTCTTGTTTATCGTATGGCATCATGTGTTGGGGTAACTGTTCCAGAGCGGTAGAGATTTTCAAGGCTGAAAAACATACTAAGAGCAATTTGATTTAAGCTGTACGCATTCTGCTGTAGGAAGTTATTTCCAGATTTGCAAATTATGCTGTTTCCATATTTGTTTTCGGCTCGGTTATGAATGTAAAAAAAATCTGATTATTCTTTACCTTAATCACTTTAACGTGTGTTGAGAATATATAGTTTACATTTAATTGTTAAAATACTATTTTAACTAGATTCTTTTTCTAGATGTGATTCACTCATACCAGTATGTGCAGTCTATATCGGCTGGATATGACTTTATACATTTTACGGTATATGTACCGTATGACTGTAAACTTCAAAAGGTAAAAGCGGATTTTCGTAAGGTAAGAGTTGTCCGATAGTTTCGTAAGAATAGAGAAGTTTATGACGTGTAACCTATATAATTGTTGCATAATGTGAGAAAATTTTTTATTAGTTTTTAAAAATAAAATCAATGTAAATTATAAAAATATTTAAATCTCTTTTTTGAAATAAAATTACACTAGTCAACAAATACAAAAAAAAAAATTGCGACTGATGTTATAGTGACTGTCCTTGGAAGTTTAAAGCATCCTGATTGCGAATTCAACAACGAAAATTTTCCTCTACGTATAGATTTTGAGTTATAGAATGTATCAGTTATTTTTATTTGATACACACATTTTTATATAATATTTATACAGAAGTTCAGAACAATAAAACAAAACAATATATTTTAAGGACAATAGGATTTATTTACAAAAATACACAAAAAATATGTTTATAATAAGTCTTTTGTACATAACTTTTTTGCACATGTTGGCTCTCTTTTATATTCCTGACGACTTTCTCTCATAAGAAACCAACAATAATCCCCCATCATTGGTGGATCCCATCTTTCTTGGTAGCGTTGCTCTATTGTTAATATGTCTTGGGAGAACTTTTCTCCTTGCTCGTCACTAACCACACCCAAATTTTTTGGAAAAAATTTAAATGGTAGTGCAAGCAGTATATTTTAAGAGCTATGCGATAGCCCATTTTACATTAGCTTTCAAGTAATTCTTCTACAAATTTTTCATAATATCCTACTTTTTGGTTTCTAAAAAGACCGAAACAATTGTTTTGAAAGAACCTCACGCGTCTAATTCAACATCACTTAATTTTTAATCAAATTTTTGATCCTTTAGTATTTTTCTAATTTGTGGTTCAGCAAATATTCCTTCTTTAAGCTTAGCATTACATAGAAAAAAATTGTTTAAGGTATTTAAACGCATCTCCTTCTTGATCCAATACTTTAACGAAATTTTTAGTCAATCCCAGTTTAATGTGTAATGGAGGTAACAGTCCTTTTTTGGGATCAATTTAGAATAAGTGACATTCTTTCGTATGTTTCCTTCATGTCAACTGCATGTGAAAGAGAAATGGAGGATCCTTTGTAGTCATTATGGACCAGAACTGCTTTTAAACTTATTTTATAAGAATCTATAAATAAGCGCCATTCATCCGGATTATGTGCAAATCCTAATTTTTTCATAGCACAATTTGGATTAACACAAATACACATTTTGTCCCGCAGAGTAAAAAACGAGGATAGTTCTTGGTTACGGTTCCTAAATATTGTGATATTGGTTCCAGTTGCTAGTCCATTCTATTGTTTTTAAATAGATCCTAATATTTCAACATGCTCTTTGGACAAGTGGAGGTCCCGAACTAGATCATTTAATTCAAGTTGTTCGATTAAATGGGGTGTTTTTCCTTCCCTTTCGAGAAAATAAGAATCTCCCTTTTCTGATACATTATCGGGTTATATCGTACCATCATACATTTCTATATCTTCCTCTCATTTTGCTGGGGGAGCTGGAACTGGTAAACCTTCTCCGTGAAGAACCGGTTTTATTGCTGATATTCAATATTATGTTTGCTCTTTCTTGAAAAACCAGACACTTTTGTCATGAAAAAGTAACAGTCGTTAAAATGATTTGTTGGTTCTCGCCAAATCATTAGAACTACAAAACGCATAGAACAGCGTTCGCTATTTAACAAGTTACTTAGATTTGATGCACAGGTTTGGCATTATATGTGAGTTGTTATTTTAAGCCCTGGGAAGTTGAGACTTCGTTGTTGACCTGTTATCCCTAGACTTGGTGTTGTCAAATTGTACACTATTTCCTTAACTTATGGAAAACCTAAATTTGGTAATGTCGCGCTCCGATATATTACAAATTACTTTTTAAAATAATGTAATTAAAATACTCATTCATTTTTGCTGAAAAAATCATAACTCAAAAATTGTATGTGTTGGGAAGTTTTTACCATCATTTTAGCATTTAAAGACCAAAAATTAACCAAAGACTGCCTTTTACATTACAGTCGCAAATTGGCTGTTAAGTAATGTTATTATTTCTGTGTATTTATAAATATAATAAATAAACGCCTTCTTAATAAAAAATGCTCATTACTATATACTCTGTATATTATTTCACATAACAATTCTTTTTATGAGAACTCTAAAAAGTGTTATGTGTTCCAAATTTGACTTAATTATCTTTAAAAAGAAATGATGCGAATTTAGAAAACAAAAAATAATAATAAAATTTTACACCCTGTATCTCAAAAACTAAGCATTATTGGACATATATATATATATATATATATATATATATATATATATATATATATATATATATATATATATATATATATATATATATATGTATATATATATATATATATATATATATATATGTATATGTATATATATATATATATATATATATATATATATATATATATATATATATATATATATATATATATATATATATATATATGTTAATGCGGATTTCACGGATTCCTCCGTGTGAGATGCAATAGCAGTGGATATATCCACATTATGCATTACTTCATATATATATATATATATATATTGGAAGTGTTACACCCAGAAGGAATTTAATTTTTTGACAACAGTATGACTATATTTATAGTAGGCTATGGCAACAATGTAGAATTGTTACCTATCGAGAAGTTGGTTTGTCCTACCGTAAAACTGCAATGACGGTAATGCCTGTGTGTCATGAGTGAACAGAAAAAGGTCGAGGAACACAAAGAATACCAACTGGTCAACCGAGGCTTGCCACAGGCATCAAGACTGGCGCTGCAGACAACTAGCTCTACGAGATCGTTTTGCTACTACGCTTCAGATTGCTGATCAATGGTTTGGAGAAGAAGATAGACCTGATACTATGCGTACACTATATCGCAGCATTCGACTTTGGACTTTTTCATACCTTTCACGTTTATTATTTCCTTTGACTGTGGACTACTGTCGTCAGTATTTAAACTAGTGCAGAGAATGGCAGCATTGGGAGGCAGAATGGCATAATGTTCTATTCAGCGACGAATCGCGATTTAATCTAAGTATGCGTGATGGCTGTACAAGAGTAAGATACTGCCGTGGAGAGCGACGTGATATTGGGTTTGCTGTTGAGAGGTATGTACATAGGAATGCTGAAGTAATGATTTGGGGGCTATTGCCAATTACCACTTCTCTTTATTCGAGGCAGTATGACAGCTGCGTGTTATGTTGATGATGTCCTCTAAATCACTTTGCTGCCATATCCACACGTCCTTTTTCAGCAAGACAACGTACGTCCCCATTTGGCTCATCGAACTATGGATTTACTCCAAGAAGCAGGCAATAATGTTTTGCCGTAATCACCCCGTTCACCAGATTTAAATCACATCGAACATGTGTATGATATGATGGGAGGAGACCGGCTACTTTGCATTATCCTCCACAGAGTCTGGTACAATTAATCCACGAAGTTCAAGTTGCTTGAAACGAGGTGACACAAGCAGATATCGACATTTTGTCGATATCTAGACGTATACAGGAGTGTACTCAGCTGTGAGGTCCCCCAACACATTGTTTTTTTTTTCGAATTATATGTCATTAAAATTTCATACAAAATACATTTGTACCACGTTGCCAAAAAATTTAATTCAAGAAATTATTCCTTTTGGCTGTAACACTTCTAATATCACTGCGAACAACTTTCGGGGTTGGCAATGGGGAATCCTCTTTCTTCTCTTTTAGCAGACATCTTCTTGGACAACTTGGAAAATGCATTAACTCCGAGATTGATTTCTGAAAGCAAGATAATTAAATGACTTCGTTATGTGTTTGACTGTTTTACAATTATTCTGGGCAATGAACAACAGGCTATTGATGTTCAAACTAGTCTTAATCCTTACATCCTGCTCTAAAACTTATCTTAGAAATAGAAACTGAAAACAAACTAATTTCTTAGATTTAACTATCAAAAAAAAAACAATAATCCTCTTAGTTTTAAAATTTTTCGAAAACCCACCCAAACAGACCATATAATTCCTTCTAATTCTAACCACTCTTTACAACATAAAATGGCCTCAATAAACTGCTATGCTAACAGATTGCTCAACATGTCAGCGGAGGATTACAACAACAAGGTCAATATTCTGAAGCAAGTTGTCGTAAACAATGGGTATGAGCATACAGCCATCGACAAATATATACAGAAACAAGAAGGAATCCAAAGAAGCTTACAGCTCGATCCCTTAGAATAAAAGTCAGCTGGGAAAATTTTTCTTACTCTCGTACTTAGGTTACTTTTCTAATAAAATAGCACAGACTCTAGCAAACTACACTCAAAACGTGAAGATTTCATTGAAGAGTGTAAATCAACTCAGTTTCTATTTTGTCAATAGCAAACAATTGATATCTCATATCCAAAAAAGTGGGGTCTACCGGCCTTCTCGCCCAGATTGCCCTTCAACATACATAGGAAAGACTATTAAACCATTAGCAGTCCGAATTAGAGACCATATTAACAAACCTCATCCTCTGTGTTTGGTCACCATATTAGTTTTACCAAACATAGCTTCTCTCCAACTCATAATAGTAAAATCTTATATCACTCCAGGGGTAATAACTCCCTGTATTACAGAAAGGATCTTGAGATATGCAAGGAGATAAGAAGAAACCCCGACCATTACCAAAATGTAAGAATGAACATCGTAAATGACCGCAACCCCATTTTCAAACTTTTTCCTTAAAATCATTAAACCATTTAAACGTCCGAGTGCTGTGATTATGTGGGATGCAATCTTATAATAATTTTGATCACTTTTTTCAGTTTCAGACATTTCATGCTTAATATATTAATAGTTAACACGTTCCAACAAAATTTAATTACGCCAATGTTCATGTATTTTATTTCTTTTTCACAAAAATGAAAATTATTTCACGCCACTGAACCCAAGCATTTGAAATATATCACAGGATAGCCGATAACAGTAACCCTATAGATTAATAAACTTTTTCTTCTCTTTCTTTCTGCCCTTTTTCTCATTGCTAATGAATTTTTGATATGAAATGTAATAAACAAGAAATTAAAGAACTCATGTAGAGAATATCTACTCAGGCTCACTCATATATATATATATATATATATATATATATATATATATATATATATATATATATATATATATATATATATATATATATATATATTAATTTTCGGACAATTTTATTGCTTTATTATGCTACGACTATGTGTGGCATAACCTCATTTGTATCTTTTAAGTTGAATGTTAAAGTTGATTCTTTTAATAGTATTAATGTATACATTGTTATGAACGTTATAATTTTAATTTGGGATAGAGTTTTTAGTTGTATAAGTGATTTGTACTGTGTAGATTCTGCGCTGGCGTGGGAGACTGTTCTCCAAACGGCAAGGTTGAAGTGTTCCATTTGACGAGTGAGTGTGATTGGTGCGTACTGAGATAGCTTATTTGCTGACCATCTTCTCTTGTTTCTAGGATCTGAGCCCTGAGGATGGTCTAAGTAAGACCGAAAGCGCTTGACCCATAATATAAAATATAAACTGAAATACACAATTTCTCATTTCTTAATGACGCTAAAGTCCAGTGTTGTAACTTCGCGACTGACATCTGAGAGATTCTGTATTTCAGTGTATATCTTACATTATCGGCTAAGTGCTTTCGGTTTTACTTAGAACATCCTCAGGGTTCAGACCCTAGAAACAAGAGAATATGGTCAGCAAACAAGCTTTCTCAGAACTCACCAACCACACTCACTCGTCAAAGGGCACATCTCAACCACACACCAACCATTTAGAGAAAAGTCTCCAACGCCAGCGCAGCCTCTACACAGTACAAACAAATCAGTTATACAATTAAAAATTCTATCCAAATTAAAATTATAACGTTCATAACAATGTATACATCAATACTATTAAAATATCAACTTTAACATTCAACCACCCTGTACAACATAAAATGGCCTTAATAAACTGCCATGTTAACAGAGTGCTCAACTTTTCCATGTCAGCGGAGGATTACAACAACGAGGTCAATATTCTGAAACAGATTGCCGTAAACAATGGGTATGAGCACACAGTCATCGACAAATATATACAGAAAATTAAAAACAAGAAGGAATCCAAAGAAGCTTATAGCTCGATCCCTTAATATGAAAGTCAGCTGGGAAAATTTTTCTCACTCTCGTTCTTAGGTCACTTCTCTAATAAAATAGCACGGTCTCTAATAAACTACACTCAAAACGTAAAGATTTCATTTAAGAGTGTAAATCAACTCAGTTCCCATTTTATCAGTAACAAAAAAATTATATCTCATATCCAAAAAATTGGGGTTTTGAGATATGCAGGGAGATAAGAAGAAATCCCAACCATTGCTTAAATGTAAAAATGACCAGCGTAAATGACCGCAACCCCATTTTCAACTATTTAAACGTCTGCGAGCTGTGAAAATGAAAATTATTTTATGCCACTGAACCCAAGTGTACGAAATATACCACAGAATAGCCGAGAACAGTAACCCTGTAGGTTAATAAACTTTTACTGTCCAGCCTTTCTGCTCTTTTTCTCGTTGCTAATGAATTACTGATATGAAATGTAATAAACAAGAAATTAAATAACTCATAAGAGAATTTCTACTCAGGCTCACACATACTTGTACATAATTTTAATTTTTGGCCAATTTTATTGCTTTATTATGCTATGTGTGTGTGTGTGTGTGTGTGTGTGTGGCATAACCTCACTTGTATCTTTTAAGTTGAATGTTAAAGTTGATTGTTTTAATAGTATTAATGTATACATTATTCTGAATGTTATAATTTTAATTTGGGATAGACTTTTTAATTGTATAAGTGATTTGTACTGTGCTGGCGTTGGAGACTGTTTTCCAAATGGCAAGGTTGAGGTGTGCGTTTTGATGAGTGAGTGTGGTTCGTGAGTACTGAGAAAGCTTACTTGCTGACCATATTTTTTTATTTCTAGTGTCTGAGCCCTGAGGATGGTCTAAGTAAGATCGAAAGCGCTTGGCCGATAATATAAAATATACACTTGAAATAGACAATTTCTCATTTCTTGATTTCTTCGGTATACAACCTGTTAATAACTTATAACTTATTTAGTGTCATTATCACAGCCTTACTCTCTGAGCATATGTTTATTACCCTATTCCTGTTTTTATCCCTCTTACAGAGATGGGCACACTGCAGATTAGCATAAATTCTTGCTATAAAGATCATCTCGCGTTGTCTGAGAGAGTAGAACTCTCTGATTCCCGTATTCCTGTCGAATACTCCTGCTCCAGTTCTTTCATCTTATCGAGATTCATCTGTATACCACCAGTATCAATTTCTCGGAAGATTTTGCTCTCCCGCCTATCTGTATGCGTGGGACGTGATGGATACCTCTCCCCAATGCTTTTCGAGGCACCTGAATAACTGTCAGTTCCAATTCCAAAATGCTCTAGGCAACTGAGACGATAAGCAGCCTTTAAGACCTCGTTCTCTATATATAAGTGGAGAGGAGGCTGAACTTCCAGAGACTAAGTGGGGGCAGTTCTCAGGCACTCAATATTCCCACATAAGCCATTCTTTGCACATTGTCAAGTTGAAAACGGTGTTTGCGCTCTGTGAACTATTCCACCATACAGTAGCGGCGTACGTTATGATGGTGCGAATCACCATAGTGAATATCCAATATAGCACTCTCGGTGTCAGCACCAATGAACATCCATTGGCTCGTTTACAAGCCCAAAAAGCATATATGGCCTTCTTGGTTCGAGACTCAATATGATAATTCCAGCTCAACCGTGAATCGAGAATTACTCCCAGGTATTTACCTGTCCTGTATTGAAGAGTTCTTCTTGACAATGTAGTTGTGGAAAGTCTCCCCACTTTTCTCTTTTTTGTAAAGGTTATCATATCAATCTTCTTAGGGTTTATTCCCTGTGGTACCATCGCTCCACGATCGGGAGGGCACGCATGCGACTGCTGGCGGTTCAGAGCCTCGTCATTATAGAGCATTACATATTAAATCATGAGATATCGAGAAAGATATCCAAGACGAATCGGCCACTCAACAGTTCGTTTTCGACTCTTGTGAGGAGTCGATGTAGCGCCGTATTTGTGGATTTTTCTGCCTGATAGGCAAATTGAAAAGGGTGTAATGGACACTTAATGTGTCGATCCACCAGCCGTTCCAGTGCCTTGAATAAGAAACTGGCCTGACTGATAGGGCGGAACTAATTAGGGTATATATATATATATATATATATATATATATATATATATATATATATATATATATATATATATATGAACAGTTTGGTTATTCCGGGTTTCAATCCGTTCGTTCAAAAAATCGTTTTCACGACGTTTCGCCAAAATCTCAATTGGCATTTTCAAGTGCGGTTCGTCTCGTTACTCGCTGAGAACTGAGAGTAACGAGACGAACCGCACTTGAAAATGCCAAATGAGATTTTGGCGAAACGTCGTGAAAACGATTTTTTGAACGAACGGATTGAAAACCGGAATAACCAAACTATTCATTCTACCATCCGTGAAAATCTACGATATAACATATATATATATATATATGAAGTGAAATGTGAACAGTAAATACAAATTTCGTTCAAACCATATCCCTCCCCGCCACAGTGATACGGCAGAGGTATATGTTTCGTCTCTACTAGACTCATCAGGGTACCGACATGCACCTGGCTGTGCAAAGGACAAATTGGAAGGAAGCATGCAAATACTGAACGCGGCTTCGCCGACCTCCCGCCGGATGGCATATATATGTTTATGCGGCTAGGTGCATGTCGGTACCCTGATGAGTCTAGTAGAAACGAAACATGTACCTCTGCCATATCACTGTGGCAAGAAGGGTAAGTTTTGACTTTCTTCTCGGTATGATGGTACAGGTAGGCCATCATCTCGATGGTGGTGGAATAGGATAAATTGCGTTCCTTAGCAATTTGTTCAAACTGTGCCACCTCTAACACGGAAAGGGATGGTTGGATATATATATATATATATATATATATATATATATATATATATATATATATATATACCCGAATTAGTTCCGCCCTATCAGTCTGGCCAGTTTCTTATTCAAGACACTGGAAGTTTGCATTTATTGTTCACATTTTACTTCATTAATACACGGAGCTGCATATAGTTGTACGTTTGCTAAATGTGATTTCAGCACTACAACGGCATAATGTGGACATATCCACTGCTATTGCATCTCACACGGAAGAATCTGTGAAAGCCGCATAAACATTTATATATATATATATATATATATATATATATATATATATATATATTATACATTTCCTGTATTTTTCAGTACAGTGGAGATTGGAATAGAGCAGACACTCCGCGAGAGTCTCAAGCGAATATGGCTTATTTTGAAATAAATTACTTAGAACCGATGACTACGTACATTATAAAGGTTTATATATGTGGCGAACGGGAAGTAAGAGTGGTCTTCACTAAATGTAATGGTAAGAGTCATATTTTGTAGGAAACATGTCAAATTTTCGAATAAACCAATCCCCACACCTTTTCAATACCATAAATTAACTTTTTTGTTTCAGCTTTGGAAGTGGCATCGATAGATTCTGATCAGAATTCGGTTAGAATTAAATTTAAAAATGTAAGTAAAATATTGCTCTGTTGACCTCTTTTCGAATCTCTGGTTTAAAAGACTTTTTTCTCTTTTATGAAATTTTAGACATTGCTGTGCTACGTACTAACCATTTTGTGAACTTACTGGAGACATTTTTCAACCTTTTTCCACTAATTAAAATCAAGATATTTTTAAAAATATGTTACATTTTACATATACCAATATGCCTATAGCAGCAAAAATATATCACTCAGATTCTAAGTGAGTCCATCTTATCAGCCTAACCAATTTGGGAAACCAGCAATAAATATAAGTAGTATATATATATATATATATATATATATATATATATATATATATATATATATATATATATATATATATATATATCACAATTACAAAAGAGATACGAAGGTCATCCGGCAGGAGCTGCAGATAAATTCAAACTGTTGCAAGAGAAGAAAATGTCATACAATGAATACAGTCAGCAGCCTATACTAGAGACCGAATTCAAGCTGTAGTCGGATCGAACTATGCTAATAAATCAAGCAATTGCACATAAGAGACCAGTCCTCATTTTAGTAGATAAAACATCCAAGCGAGAAAAACTAATAGAAGGCACCATCTCTATCAACAACAATCTAAGGGACAAGCATAATGAGAAAATTGCGAAATACGGAGATTTGGAGGTACCAGCAGATCACGTTACTTAGTATCCGATAACATGGAAAGGGTTTCCACAGAGCTTCATATTTTGGTATCTTTGTATACTTGGTATGAGTCAATATTCTCTAGAGAAAGTGCTAAGCCGTTTGGTTTGAAATCGATAACAATACTAACGGGGAGCATTTGAGATGCTGAACAGTGAAATTATAGCTGCAATGGAAGCGGAACAAATATAAAAATATCTAGGTATAAAACAGGCTAAAAGAATTGACCATCGCACTGTCAAGAGCGAATTGACAACCAAACTTGTTACAAGGGTAAAGCGTGTATTACGAACTGACTTAAATAGTAAAAATTTGTTTAAGGTGTACAACACATATGCATACTCTGCGTCTAGCTGCTCTTTTGGAATTTTAAAATGGAGCAGGATGGATATTCAAAACCTGCAAAAATAAGAACACTCCTAACAAAAGCACACAAACGCCATCTTCGTAGTACTATTGAACGTAAAATGCTTCCAAGATATCAAGGAGGAAGAGGATTGGTGGCTATTGGTAAGCAGTTCGACGAACAAATAATAAATTCACGTTCATGTTTCCACAGGTTAGCGGACTCTTCCACACTACATCGAGCGATGTACGAGGCAGACGATTCAACGCCGCTACAGCTGAGGGAATAAGATATTGGGTCTCATCACTAAACATACCAAGAGAAGTTACAAGCCTGGCTACGGAAGCCAGTTCATGGGCGGCATCCAAATGAGGTCAATCAAGACAACGTCGACAACTTAACGTCGAACTACTCGTTGATTCAGAATAGATGTCTCCTGATACGGAGGACTTTTTGTTAGCTATCCAAGATCAGATTATTCCGGCGAAAAAAATAAAAGGAGTTCATCATCAGAGATCCCTCAATAGAAAACGACCAGTGCAGATACGGCTATCAAATATAAGAGACAATCCAGCACATAACTGGAGGATGCCAAGCGTTTGCCATAACGGAGTATAAAGAAAGACATAATTCAGCCGCTAAGATACTCCATCAAGAGTTAGCAGATAAGTTAAATCTATTGCAGGTAGGAAAAGTATCTTATTACAAATACAATCCGGAGACTATTTTTGAGAACAACGAGACCGAACAATTCTAATGGTTCACAATAGACCAGACATTATATTAACAGATACAGTTTCTAGGCGAACTACACTAATCGACATTACTGTATCTAACAACAACCTAAGGCCAAAATACAACGAAAAGGTCGCCAAATACAGAGATTTGGAGGTGCAAATTCGAAGACAATGGGCAATGAACAGCGTCCAAATGATTCCATAACTTTATCAGCAACTGGAGTGATTCCAAAGAATCTCCTGCAGAATATCTAAGGAGTGGGCTTAGTGAGCATCTGTATAAGCTAATTCAGAAAGCAGTTCTCCTAGCATCCGCGCGGACCGTCCGAAAGTTCGTAGAAAATACAGCAGACCCAATAGTATGGAAAGGGTTCCACAGAGTTTCATGATTTTGTTATCTTTGTATACCTTGGATGAATTAATATTCCTTGGAGGAAGTGCGAAGCCCTTTGGCTTGAAATCATAAAATAATAATAATACATTTACCGCTGCGGTTGAGGGAGCACGAACTGACTTCTCATTAATAATCAATCTAAGAGAAGCTATAAGCAGGGCCCGGAAGCTTTTTCATGACGACACCTACATGAAGTATTTGAAAAAAAAGTCGACAAAATGGCTTCGAACTACTGATTGACGTAAGGACAAAAGTTTACTGAAACCGAAGCATTCCAAGGTCAGGTAGTCCCAATGAGAAACTCTCCGAAATATATAATCAGAGACCCTTCGATCCAGAACGACCAATGTCAATATGGATATCGAACATCAGAGACAATCCAATACATAACAGGAGAATGTCAAGCCTTGCCGCACTGGAATCAAGGGCGGATCCAGCCTCTCTCTTTGGGGGGTATAAGAGGCAAAATCGGGTCTATTTTTCTGAATTCGAAGTTCTTGGTGAGGGGGGGCGATCACCCCCACCGCCTCCCCCTTGGATCCACACCTGACTGGAATACAAGGAGGAACACGACCCGGTTGTGAAGATCGTCTATAAAGAGTTGGCAAAGAAATTCAAACTCATGCATGTAAAGAAAATGCCATTAATATTTTGACGAAACATCTTATTGAAAGACGTCACATAGCTTCATTTTTAATACCGTGCTTAACAAGTCGCGTATATATTCTAGTATAAAATAATTAAATGAGAAATATATACAGACAATTTATTTATTTCATGCTGAACTATTAATTTTGAAATTGCCTCTTTTGTTTTGAAAGTCTACGAATAACCGAATTAGTTTCAATTTGTTTCAATGTTGATTTAAAATGGTTTCGTTCATCAAAAAGGGCAGAACTTATTAATTTCAGGTTTTGCTTGCAATACTGTCTTTTTTAGGCCTTAAAAATACAATATTAATCAAAGAATTTGAATACCATTTGGAACACCAACTTCGTTAAGGCCGTATTATTTCATCATTATATTTATTTTGTTAAAAACTCCGGCTATGAAAAATTTATGAAAACGTGGTTTTCGCTGGAACTTGACATTTTTTCTCCTCAATTTACCCAGATAAAAATCACTGAACAATATCCATTTTTATTCCAAAAAAATATATTTCTTTAGCTGTCAAAAAGTTCCTTACTGACCACTATTAAGAACGTATAACCAAAATTTAGAATAAGTAAACTAAAGTAAATATTCCTTTTCAATGAGCCTAATTTGTTGAATTCTCTTGGGTAACACCCAAATATTTTCAATATGGCTTCATCGGGCAAATAACGGAAAAATATCCTTTTTCCGAATTAACTATAGTTATTATGTCCTTTAGGAACTTGAAAATAATTTCTGGTGATTTTTCAGGGCTCCATTTAATACGACGGTATGCCGCTTATATTTCGATAATAAACAAAAACGAATACTTGCGTTAAAAATTGTTTTAATGTTTTTCAAAATATTCCATATTTTTGCATGCATTTGATTCAATCGGAATAGCTTCCATTGTCACTATGAAGACAGAAAATCCTTTACTACGCAGTTTCTTCTTCATGTCCTAAAGCAAAAATAAATCATTGGTTGCCAAATCAGTGCTGTACGGCGAGGGACCAATCAATTCCAAATTTTGAGTGCTCAAAATTCACTTGCTTGAGCCAATGCGTGAGACGTCGCATTGTCATTGCGGAGAATGATCCGTTTACTTTTCGACTGATACGCATAGGTCCTCGACGGTGCACCTGTCACGATTTTTGTGTATTTCCTTACAGCAATCGACATGAGCGATTGTTTGAGCAATTGTTAAATTATGTCGGAATCTAGTGCGAACATAATCACGGTCTAATGTTCATACAATATATTTTAGAGGGTGTTCGGATAATGCATCTGGATCCTTGGAGAGGTGATTCTACATGATAAAATAAGCGTAATAAGTTATTTAACAAAAAGTCATATACTTAATATTTGCTGAGTTGCAATCTGCCAAAACTCAATTTGAACTAACTTCAACTAGCCTGTTTTTGTTCCTAAAATAAGCCGCTAAATTTGCGATAAATTAGAAAACAAAAATAACCTGCTTATGCTTTAAATGCAACACGGCTTGAGTTTTTAGAGACGTAACGAAGAACAGGGATATCAGGGAACTGTTTGGTAGTCCGTGTGACCTTGGAGAAATTGTTCGAGCGAAATGAGAGCTTTCACTTTCCTGACGAGGTCAATACCACTGTCTGGAGGCTGTCCGTTGTACAATTGGTGAGTTTCCAAAAATCAAAGAGATACTTTAACTGGAGGAGCAGGTGGCGAATATCCGAAATGAACTTAAAGAAGTCAAAGGTGGCATAACAGGAATAACAAAGAGCTATGAGGATGTAATACAAATTAAAACAGATGGTGTAGCACTGAAAGGAAGCATAGTCAAGTTCGAAGACAAGATAGAGAGCATTAGCATACAAGCCACAGCCATCATTCGGTTGATAAAATGTGGAATCAGCATTTGGAATTTTGCCAGGAAATCAACAAGAGAAAAACGCAAACCAAACAACACTGTAGATGTCTATATAAAGAGTGATTAAACGCAGAAGCAGAGGAAATTTTTGGTAAATCTTTTACCCCAACTCAAAAAAAGAAATAATCGACATCGGAAAAAAATTCATACATTTTTATAATCAAGTCACTAAATCTCAGGCAATTATATATATATATATATATATATATATATATATATATATATATATATATATATATATATATATATACATATATATATATATAT
This sequence comes from Diaprepes abbreviatus, assembly GCA_034092305.1. Taxonomy (NCBI): domain Eukaryota; kingdom Metazoa; phylum Arthropoda; class Insecta; order Coleoptera; family Curculionidae; genus Diaprepes; species Diaprepes abbreviatus. Next base: position 1,682,568 of record JASJET010000290.1, read on the forward strand.
ATATATATATATATATATATATATATATATATATATATATATACAGTGCCTTCATTTCAAAACGAACCATCCTTAATAACTTTGTTAAATAGAAAAATTTTAAAAAAAGAAAAAACACGTCAATTTAGATATACAGGGGGAAGTTTAATTTTGCATTTGTTAAAAGTCTGTCAATCACCTCCTCACCTCCAGCTGACCTCACTTTGATATGTCAAATGGGAACCCCCACCTTGTGACACATCATTGTAAGCAGCATAAAATTGTCTATCCAACCGTATAAAAAAAATTAAATCGGTTGACGTACAAGCGAACAGTGTGCAAAAATGTCTTGTAATAATGCATAATATATCGGCCTCGAACTTTAGTATGTCAAATGATTACCCTATAGTGTGATACATCATTTTAAAGGGCATACTATCTCCTATTTAGCCAATAAAAAAAAAACAAAATCTGTTGATGTACAAGCGAATAGTAAGAAAAGATGTGTGGTAATAATAGACGCCTTATCACATTAAACTTTATTATGTCAAATGGCTACTTCATAGAGTAAAATATTATTTTAAATTTAAAATAAATATTTTTTTAAAATAATAAACAGTTAAAATATTTGCGAGAAAAAAACTAAGCCTGTTTTAAAATTCATCGCAAAATTCATTGCAGTCTAATCAATCTAGTGTATTTATTTCAATGATATTTTTTGCGGTACCTGATAGGTACAAGAAATCACTGCAATAAATAAAATTTTTAAGATCTTTAAACACCAGTTGTTTATTATTGTTAAAATTGTCATTGTGACGCCTAGTTGAAACGTGAATATAAATGGTGTATACGCTAGCCGAAAGAATAGAAATAATTTTTCTCTATGGAGCTGAAGATCGGTGCGCTCGTAGAACCGCCAGAGCATTTAACGAGAGGCATCAAGACAAAAACGTGGGCCATAAATATGTACTCGAATTGGTACGAAAGTTTGAAGAAACGGGATCCGTTTGTAATAAAAAATATATTGAGAAAAGGGTTGTAGATGAAGCATGCCAAATCGAGGTACTAGGACAGTTTGCAATAGATCCAACTTTATCCATCTCAAAGGTCGCAGATTTAACCAACATTTCTGCTGGCTCTGTGCATAAAGTTTTAAAACAAAATAAGTTTTTTCCCTACAAAATTCAAATTCTTCAAGAACTCGGAGAAGACGATTTTGATAGGAGAATTCAATTTTGCGAATTAATGTGCCAACGAATTGACGAGGACCCCCATTTACCTAAGAATATCTGCTTTAGTGATGAATCAACTTTTTTTCTAAATGGACTGGTTAACAGACATAACTGCAGATACTGGGATAATGAAAATCCGCACCTTTTCCGAGAAGGGCATACTCAATATCCCGAAAAAATTAACGTGTGGGCAGGAATTTATGGCAATGAAATCATCGGGCCATTTTTTTTGGAAGATAATTTAACTGGGCAAATTTATTTAAACCTTTTAGAAAACACAATATACCCTGCCATTGTGCAATCTTTAGAAAATCAAGTGGATGAAAATGCTGTTATGGTACTAAATGAAAATAATTTGCATTTCCAGCAAGATGGAGCTCCCCCGCACTACGCTTTGGCAATTCGAGAGTGGCTTGAACATTTTCCAGGGACGTGGATTGGCAGACGTGGTGCAATTGAATGGCCAGCACGGTCTCCAGACCTAACCCCTCTAGACTTTTTTCTTTGGGGGTATTTAAAAAGCAAGGTTTATAAAACCCCACCTGAAAATATTGACGATTTAAAAGATCGGGAATGTAGAGGAATTAGCAGAGAAACCCTTGCCAATGTTCGTGGGGAATTTCAAAATAGGCTTTTTTATTGTCTCGCTAATAACGGCGCACATTTTGAACATTTAATAAAATAATTTTCTTCAACTGAATAAAACTGAATAAACTGCTTATATTTAACACACATTTTTGCATCCTAATTGCCTATAACGTCTATTAACTTAATTTTTTTTGACATCGTTGGATAGCAGATCGTACGTCCTTTAAAATGATGTATCACACTATAGGGTAATCATTTGACATACTAAAGTTCGAGGCCGATATATTATGCATTATTACAAGACATTTTTGCACACTGTTCGCTTGTACGTCAACCGATTTAATTTTTTTTATACGGTTGGATAGACAATTTTATGCTGCTTACAATGATGTGTCACAAGGTGGGGGTTCCCATTTGACATATCAAAGTGAGGTTAGCTGGAGGTGAGGAGGTGATTGACAGACTTTTAACAAATGCAAAATTAAACTTCCCCCTGTATATCTAAATTGACGTGTTTTTTCTTTTTTTAAAATTTTTCTATTTAACAAAGTTATTAAGGATGGTTCGTTTTGAAATGAAGGCGACCTTTGAGATGGATAAAGTTGGATCTATTGCAAACTGTCCTAGTACCTCGATTTGGCATGCTTCATCTACAACCCTTTTCTCAATATATTTTTTATTACAAACGGATCCCGTTTCTTCAAACTTTCGTACCAATTCGAGTACATATTTATGGCCCACGTTTTTGTCTTGATGCCTCTCGTTAAATGCTCTGGCGGTTCTACGAGCGCACCGATCTTCAGCTCCATAGAGAAAAATTATTTCTATTCTTTCGGCTAGCGTATACACCATTTATATTCACGTTTCAACTAGGCGTCACAATGACAATTTTAACAATAATAAACAACTGGTGTTTAAAGATCTTAAAAATTTTATTTATTGCAGTGATTTCTTGTACCTATCAGGTACCGCAAAAAATATCATTGAAATAAATACACTAGATTGATTAGACTGCAATGAATTTTGCGATGAATTTTAAAACAGGCTTAGTTTTTTTCTCGCAAATATTTTAACTGTTTATTATTTTAAAAAAATATTTATTTTAAATTTAAAATAATATTTTACTCTATGAAGTAGCCATTTGACATAATAAAGTTTAATGTGATAAGGCGTCTATTATTACCACACATCTTTTCTTACTATTCGCTTGTACATCAACAGATTTTGTTTTTTTTTATTGGCTAAATAGGAGATAGTATGCCCTTTAAAATGATGTATCACACTATAGGGTAATCATTTGACATACTAAAGTTCGAGGCCGATATATTATGCATTATTACAAGACATTTTTGCACACTGTTCGCTTGTACGTCAACCGATTTAATTTTTTTTATACGGTTGGATAGACAATTTTATGCTGCTTACAATGATGTGTCACAAGGTGGGGATTCCCATTTGACATATCAAAGTGAGGTTAGCTGGAGGTGAGGAGGTGATTGACAGACTTTTAACAAATGCAAAATTAAACTTCCCCCTGTATATCTAAATTGACGTGTTTTTTCTTTTTTTTAAATTTTTCTATTTAACAAAGTTATTAAGGATGGTTCGTTTTGAAATGAAGGCACTGTATATATATATATATATATATATATATATATATATATATATATATATATATATATATATATATATACTCTATAGCAAAGAACAACAGACAAAAAATCTGAGTACGATAATAATAGTGAGTTAGTTGACATAATTTATCTTGACTTCGAAAAAGTTTTTTACAGTATAATAATTAAATACTTACTCTACAAATCTGAACGTTTTGGAGTCAGAGAAAATCTGTTGCTGCTACTGGAAGAGGATCTGGACTTACCTTGCAAGTTAAGGTTGGCATGTTACTTTCAGAAAAGCACCAAGCGGTCAGGAGTGTACTACAGGGTTCGGTTTTGAGATTCGTGCTTTTCTTGGGGTATTTACATGATCGGTATTAGGGACTGAAGATTAATTGTGCATCATTTGCAGATGATACAAACATATTTTGCAACCCAATATTACAGCATGCTGACTTTCAGGAAAATTTAACCACTAGTGGACATTGAATTAAAATATGCCGTTGAATGACTCGAAATGTTCAGTTTTAAATATTGACCGGAACAATAATCTACTTCAACAAATATCAGCAACAAAAATCATAAGACAGAGAGATTTGGGAATAGCTGTCACAATAAATATGACAAAAAAAGCCGACAACCTAATTTATTTTATCCAAAATTCATTTAAGGATCTATCCAAAGAAATGGTCTTAAAACTCTACAAAACTAATGTAAGACCAAGACTTTAATATTTTTTATTAATTTACAGATAACTACGTAGTATACCAGTGGAACTTAAAAGAAAAATAAGCAGTGCAAACTCAATAAATCAATTTAGAAATCTCCTAGATCTGGAATGATGATCTAGCACTTGTTTGTGCATGACCCAAGATAACTGTGAGACTTTAACTGTGATGGCGTGACTCTTTAGTACGCGATAAAACTAACTTTTGAGTATGAAAAGACGAAGTGGTTCCACTGAATTTTTATTCTGCCTACAACTGATAATTCTAGTAATAATATTTTCTTAAGATGGAGGAACAAACAGACAAAAATAATTTACCCCAGAAGGGTACCTGTATCACCGGAAAATCCCACCCCTCTACTGAGGGCTGTCTTATGGATTTTGAAGAAGATAATCTTCTTTAAGAAGCAGCAGGTTTACGGGGCGAGCTTCTGTAGCAAAAAGATCTACAGCCCAACAACAGCAACTGTATCAGCAAGGGAGCCAAACAATACCACACGTTGAAGGTGCTGCGCAGGAACCGCAATCAGCGTTTATTCAAGTCGAATAACTCAGATAGTACATGAAATAGACTGTGTCTATGAATGCGTCAGTAATGGTTTTTTTACAGAATAACTCATGTAGGGCGAGAGATGGCAGGCAATGCACTTTTTGAGCGATCGGAAAGGACCTTTTACTGAAAGCTAAACTCTTTACCAAACATGGCAGATAATAGATACCCGAATAAAGAATAAGTAAAAGAGTTCTTGAGAAGTTAACTAGCTACAACCACCCACTGTAACATCATCGCCAAGATGATAGTCTTCCAGCCTTTCACCATTAAGGAAATTATTAACTTCGTCAAGGGACTTCATAATTACAAAGCCCCACGGTTCTGATCATGTCCAAAACTATTGGCCTAAAAGTTTTGGAGTTTGCACGTATGACAAACTCTTCTGATAAATAACCTTTTGCTTGATTCATGGAAAATGCCATTGTTTCTTATATAAGGAGTCACGTATCCTTTGCCAAAAGATCAGCATAATACACAAGACACAGCCAAATGTCACCTGCCTTCCCACCCTATACACAATGATCACATCCTGCTTGACACTGTATCCATGCACAATGTGAGCAAAAAAACATCACTGCAATTCAACAAAATGGATATGCAGGGACTCAATAGGTTGCTAGTAGTAACTTATTGCCGATTCGATAATCTTTAATAAGGCCTATACCAGGCGAAGGAAATTAGTCGCTGCCTATGTGGAAGTCGATAAACATATTGTCTCTTTTTTGGAGCACTTTATTTCAATTTGGAGAACTCTGATCCAAATAAAAATACCTTCCAGCGACAACATCGAGACACATATGATCCCAATATGAAAGGGAATATTTCAGGGAGAATCATTGAGCTCATTAGGATTCTGCCTTGCCATGAAAATATATCACGCCGTTTAAATTCCACCAGATGTGGCTTCAGTATTAAGAACAATCTTGAAGAAGTGGTAAGACTGAATCATCTTTTGCATATGGATGATCTTAAATTGATGGCTGCCACCAGGAATCAACTGAAACAAATCCTCAAAACTGTGAAGGAGTTCTTGGGAAAATAGGAATGCAGTTTGGTCTCGATAAACACCGCATTTTAAACACAACAAGAGAAAAGATACAACGGGAAACTATCTGAAACACATAATTACAGATTCCTCGGTCCAGAATAACCAATGCCGATATGGATGTCGAACATCAATGACAATCCGGCAACTACCAGGAGGATGCCAAACATTTAACGCGTCGGAGTACAAGAAGAGACACGATTAAACTGCCAAGACAATTCATTAAGAGCTGGCAGGTAGCAAAAGTACTATACTAGAATACTATCCGGAGCCTATACTGGAGAAAAACGAGTTTAAGCTGTATTGAGATCGAAGTGTGCTGATGGATCATACAGTTGCACATAACCGACCAGACCTAATTTTTGGTAAATAAAACATTCAAGCGAGCAACACTGATAGAAGTCGCAATCCCTAACAACAAAAATCTAACATAATGAGAAGATCGCTAAATACAGCAATCTGTAAGACAAATACGCCGACAGTGGGGAATGAATAGCATCGGTATAATCCCCATAATTCTATCAACAACCGGCGTGGTAGCGAAGAGTCTTCTAATTAATATCAAGGAATTGGACCCTAGGCAGTGCTAATTGAGGCCGCTTGAACTGTCCAGAACTTTATGGGAAGACCATAACATCATCTAGGGCCCGAAGACATGCAAAGGGTCATCCACAGAGATCCATCTTTGTGATACCTGACTATATCTGGGATGAACGAGTGTTCCTTGAAGGAAGTACAAAAGCTGTGTGGCTAATTATATGGAACAATAATAATAAGGATAGACCTATAAAGATTTAGGCATGAACCAGACAGAAAAAATTGACCAACGAACTATGAAGACCGAATTAATTAATGAGTTCATAAGACAGATGATGCTGATACTGAGAACCAATCTAAACAGTAAAAATCTATTTAAAATGCCCAATGCCTATGCGTGCTTTGCACTCAGTTATACTTTTGGAATTGTAAAATGAAGCAGGACGGAAATAGAAAGACTGCACGTGTACGTGTTTTTACAGGCTGACAGAGTCTTATGTGCTACACCGAGCAATGTGCGACGTAGACGATTCAACACCGCTGCGGTTGATGGATCATGAACTGACTTCTTATCACCAATTAGGCCAAAAGAAGCTTCATGCCTGGTCAAAGAAGCCCCTTCATGGATGATACAAATAAGGTTCAATCAGTCCAATGTCGACAAATCAGCATCATACTACTGGTCAGGGCAAATATTTCCTGAAACTGAAGGCTTCCTACTAGCTATTCAAGATGAGGTTATACCAACGAAAAACTATCTGAAAAACATAATCAGAGATCTCTCGATCTAAAACGACCAATGTCGATATGGATGTCGAACATCAGAGGCAATGCAGTACACAACAGGAAGATGCCAAGCATTTGCCGCATCGGAGTACAAGGAGGGGTACGATTCAGCCGCAAAGATGATCCAGTAAGAGCTGGCAGAAAAATTGAAACTGTTACAGGTGGAGAAAGTGTCATATTATAAATACCAAACGGAATCTATACTGGAGCACAATGAGTTCAAGATGTACTGTTCTAACAAACAGACAAAGTTTCTCGATATCATTTATAGAAGCCCTTAAATACGTTCAGAAAAAAAATTCGTATATGGCGAGAGCTACGCTTCGTTCTATACATCTGTCACTGAATGTTTCGTTGCACGTTCAAGTTAAAATGTGATGGAACACCAATATCAAATAATTATTTTTGTTTCAGTAGGAATATTTTCCAACAATTGTGGAAGATAATTCCGGAGAATATTAAAATAAACATCCACAAAATGAGGTCCTACAAGTTGGTCTACTGTAATTCCACCCCATACGTTTAAAAAGAATTGGCGCTTATATTGCCGTTTCATAAAGACATAAGAGTTTTCATACTAATGGATGTTATTAAAATTGATATTACCACCACGTGTAAATGAGTGCCCATATTTAATCGTAATTGTTTTTGCAATTGTCTCTTCTAAACTATCTTCTTAGTACTAGTACCTAGATCGGCTACATTATATATATATATATATATATATATATATATATATATATATATATATATATATATAATGTTGCAATTTACGAAATTTTTATAAAATCTTGGGAATATAAATTCTAACTTATGATAAGAAATAATAATATATTTTAGGATTATGAATCTTGCAATCTTAATCAATACACTTTCACTGTTCCAAAAACTGACTGTAAAATTGTTCGTGATGGCCAACACAATCTGCTCATAAAAAACCTGGTAGCTGGCACGGATTATGAATTGAGAGGAATAATGTCAAATTGCAAAGACTGTAGCACTACCATATATTTTTCTACGTCTCCTGGTAAGTGGTAGCCTAAGTACCTAAAAAATAAAACATTAGAAATACAATACAATACCTACATTTAAAATTTTCTTAAATTACATTAACATACATTTTTTTATTTTAATTTTTCTAATGGTCGATTTATGCAAAAGATTAGAGATTACCTCTAATTTTCTTTTGTATGGAAGGCAACAATATATAATTAATATATATATATATATATATATATATATATATATATATATATATATATATATATATGGAATAGGATAAATTGTGTTCCTTAGCAATTTGTTCCAACTGTGCAACTTCTAACACGGAAAGGATATGGTTGGAACGAAATTTGCATTTACTATTCGCATTTTACTTCATACATATACTGAGCTGCATATAGTTGTACGGTTCCTGAATGTGATTTCAGCACTACAACGGCATAATATGGATATATCCACTGCTATTGCATCTCACACGGGGGTATCCATGTAAGCCGCATAAACATTATATATATATATATATATATATATATATATATATATATATATATATATATATATATATATATATATTATATTAGTGATATACTTTCATCAGATGAAAAAAACGATAATTTCACTTTAAAATGGTAGTTATTATAAATAAATTAATAAGATTTTATTAGCGGTCTATCTATACAACTTGTCCAAGTTGGTAGTAGATGTTTTTAATTGAGCAATACTACGAAACGTCAAGCAAGTTTTGAACTGGTATTGACCAATGGTGTTCTAGTCTTTAGAAGATATTTTTTTAGGTTTTTGGTCGCTGACTAAGTTATGAATTTATTTTTCCCTAAAAATGGGTGAAATCACATTTCCGTCTGTTCAATAGTGATACAGAGAACGATAAAATAGTTCAAAAATAATTTTAATAGGGGATTTGAAGGTATATTGCGACCACATTTTAGATTTATTGTGAAGGATACAGTAACTCAAAAAAAATCACACCAAAGTTGTTAAAATTTAAATGGGATATTATTGTATATTTCGATAATGCGGGGCCAAATAACGGTAAGTTATTGTTACGTTTTATATACCCAAGATAGTTATTTAACTATCCTTGAAATAGTAGACCAAAATTTAAGAGACCTGCCTGCCTTGCCTATTCAAGGAAGATGTTTTAAATTGTATTCCTTTTTTAGTAAAATGATTACAATTTTTGTAAAATAAAAATGATTTCAAAAAATTAAAAATTACACAGCGTCGATGAAAATTTACGTTTGATTTTTATTATCGTCACAGTCTTTAAAATTGTATTAAGATTTTCTTTGCCAATCTTTTATAGTTTTTTAGTAATTTAGCATTTTCAGATTTAAACATAAATTATTTGAAATTTACATTCGAAAAGTTGGCGTTGAGTTGACGTTGTTCTACTTACATAGATTATATGTAATTGCTAATCAGTTAAAAAAATTGTCATAAACAGGTTAATAGAAAATACATACTCTATAAAGATGTCCAATAAAAAACATTATTTAATAAAATTGTTTTCACAAAGTGATGTCCATCTCTTTGAATGCATAAGCGAACTCTTTTGTGAAATGACTGTTTAACTTTAAATAACATATTTATCGTTCTTTTATATTTTTGGGTGTCCTGAACGATATATCATAAATACTATTTTTAATATATCCCCATAGGAAAAATTCAGGACTTGTTAGATCCGGAGACCCTGCTGGCCAATATTGTGTTCCTCCACATTCTATGCACCTATTGGGATATTTAGTATCTAATTTATTTCTTACGTTAACTTATAAGTACATAGGAGCACTGTCTAGTTACAGCCACATTCTTGAATATTCAATGAAATATTCTCTACAAGTACAGGTAAACTGTATCTAATAAATCTAATAAACAAGGCGCCGCCTAAATGGATATCGAAAAAGTATACACCTTGCAATTATTCCACCCCATACATTGACAAATGATCTATGCTGACGATCGACGGTTTTAAATGAATTGAGATTTTCATCATTGTAATAATGAAAATTATTCCTGTTATCTAATCCATTATTATGGAGAGTGGATTGATTCATCCAAAAAGTGACACATTCAACGAAATTTTCACCACTTCCTAACATTTGTAGAACCTATAAACAAAATTAGAGTCGTCGGTGGCAATCTTCTTCCAAAAGTTCCTGATGTAATTGATTTTTGTGTTTTCGTATTATTTTTTCATTGCTACGGCAACTTATTCCTGTAGTCTCACAAATTTTTAGGTGACCAGTATGCGGATTTTTGTCCAGAAATCCCATAAATAAAAATTATTATTATTTTTTTTTCATTAGTTGGTTTCTGATAGAATGTTTTTTTACAAGTCACACTTTCTTTTCGTCGAAAAACATTCAGCAGATTTTCTAATGAACGCTTGTCGGGATGACATTTATTAAAATAATTTATAAGCATAAATTCTTGATGCTAGCCGGTAATTTCCTTCTCACTCCCATATTACTAAAATCATGTCAATCTGTCTTTCTTGGGGGTAAATTCCTATTTTAAATAATTAAAGCTTTTAAATAACTTCGAACACCGATGATTATTTATTTGTCAAAATTTTTTTGTATATGCAGCTCAATCAATGCCTTCTTTCAAAAATAAATTGCAAAAAAATAGTATCAAAAATTGAAAATGTTAAATAAATACAAAAATATGAGACATAGGTAAAAAAAAACTTATTACAATTTCAAATTAGGATATACATTCGATATATTCGATACATTGAATACAGGACGTTCAATTTAAAATAAGACTGTTATTTGGCAGCACTGATAATTTTTTAAAATTTTATAAAAATTTAATCGACTTCTAGAAGTGTGCTAAAAAGTGAAAAAATTCCAATATCAATATTTAAAGTACCTAAGACGTAAATTTCTTAGCCCGATATATTTTATTTTGCATATTGAGTTTGTATACATCCCAAGAACCCCTCAATATCAATTTGAGACAAAATGTAAAATTTTCAGTGCTTCATATTGTATCTTATCAACTTAATAGTTATAAAAAGTTAACTTTATATTCGTAATACCGCAAATAGTATCTCTAAACGATTCAGTCCCACCTTTGACCAAAATCGGAAAATGTAAAAACTTTAGTCCGCTATATTGGATTCGTCATATTGAATCCTGAAAAATACTTTTAAATTCATAATCTACACCCTCAAGAATACCTACATTAGTTTTGGAGAAAATCGAAAAATGTAAAATTTTCAGGACGCCATATTGAATCCGTCAGATTGAGTTTTTCAAAAAATATTCTAAATTCGTAATTAGCATTAACAAAAATCCCCAATACTGATTTTAGACAAGATCGAAAGGTGTGGAATTTTTAATCCACTATCTTGAATCCGCCATATTTAGTTTTTTTTAAATAATTTCAGATTCGTAATATGCGATCCCAAAAACTCCCCCATATCAATTTTGAAAAAAATCGGACAAAATTATTTGTTTATTCGCTATGTTAGATACGCCATACTGAATTTTTTAAAAATAATTTCAGATTCGTTATGTGCGACCCTGAAAACTCCCCCCTACCAGTTTTGGAGAAAATCGGACAAAATTTATTTTTTCGTCCGTCATGTTGGATCCGCCATATTGAATTTCTTAAAAATAATTTTAGATTCGTCATATGCGACCCCAAAAACTCCCCTGTGCCAATTTTGGAGAAAATCGGACAAAATTGATATTTGATCTGCCATATTGAATTTTTTAAAAATATTTTGGATTCGTTATGTGTGATCCCAAAAACTTCCCCACACTAATTTTGGAGAAAATCGGACAAAATAAAAAATTTTTGTCCGCTGTATTGGATCAGCAATATTGAATTTTTTAAAAATAATTTCAGATTCGCTGTGTAGAACCCCTAAAATTCCCTCGTACCAATTTTGGAGAAAATCTGGCAAAATTAATTTTTTTTTGGCCGCCATATTGTCAGCGCCATCTTGGATTTAATTAAAATCGGTGCCCCCGTTCCGGAGTAATTGGTGTACATACATAAAAAAAAAACATACATATTCGACGAATGGAGAACCTCCTTCTTTTAGAAGTCGGTTAATAAATTACCCTTACTTGGCCCGCGCTGCCAAAATATATATTAATATGCGGGATATTCCATTAAAAACTTTGTTGTGATACTTTTTTTCAGGCACTGTATATATTTCAAAATAATTTTAAAACGTAGTCCACACCGTCCTACGGATGATGCACATCACCCCGAATAACATATAAAAAGCTTCCCTATATCCAAGATCTAACTAATAATGTAGTTAAGCATGTGAAACAATTTTACAACTTAAAAATAGCCAAGTATAATACAATAACTATTAGGAAAATATTTTCAAAAACAAAAGATAAAGTTGCGTCGCACCGTTGTAATGTAATCTATAAAATATCTTGTGGGCAATGTGACAAATGCTGTATATGACAAACAAAACAGAGCCTAAACATATTATTCAGGTTAGAAATATTGTGCTTTGGCTAACCATTTCCAGAGTGAGCATAATCGGTGTGATTATTAGAATGTGCCCAAGCTCGAACATGAGTTTAGCCTAGAAGCGAGCTTATTTTTGGAATGGTTCATATAAATGACGAAAACAAATTAATTAATTCCCGTTCTGATGTAGATTCACTCAGTATCATTTATTGTAACATTTTAAAATATTAATCTGTCCTTCGTGGAACACCTCTCCTCTGCTAAAAGTTAGTTTTATATAAATTAAACAAATATTTGGATCCAATCAATTAATTGTACCCAGCAATGTATACTCGATATTAAATTAAATTCTTGTCAGATGGTAAATTTTTCTTTGTTTTGTTTTGACACTATGTTACTCCGGAAACATAACATATTAACCCTACAAACCACACAAAACAATAGGCTCTTCTTTAAAAAATCCAAAAGTCAAAATCAATCTGGAAAATCAAGGCGTATATAAAATCGCATACGGCACCTGCAATAAAACATACATAGGCCAGACCAACAGAAGAATATCAGCTAGACTAGAAGAACACAAACTCAGTATAAGAAACAAACAGACAACATCGATGCTTTTTCAACACCAGCACGAGAGAGAAAACAAAATGGATTTTGACACCAGACGATGCATTCAATCTACCTTCTACTTGGTAAACTCTCTTTAGGCGGGACCATTGTACCGACACGCATGCCCCGCTTAACCTGACACCAACGGCGGCGCTCGAGAGGGAGGGGGAGCCAACGCCAAGCAACCGTTACCATCTGTGACCGCGCATAAAGCACGCTGCACGTAGAAATTTTTTCAGTTGATCTACAACCACCAAGCACAGAAGATGCCAAATAGGATTATGGCGAAACGTCGGAAAACCTCTACAGGAAACCAAACGAACTAACGGATATATTCCTGGATTAATACTGAATCACATCCGTGAAACACTACGCAACAACATATATATCGTTGAAAAGAAATTACATATGTTTACTAGGTGCATTTGAGAAAAGGTCTAAAACCCAACTGGGTATATTCATGTTAAAATATCCTAGATCCTCTTCGTGAAATTAGCATTACGTCCAAGTGTTATAGTAGTTTTGTACATACTGCTGATAATGTTGGAAAGTGGCTGTATTTACCTCTTCTGAACAGAAAAAACTTCCCCTCAGATACAGCCAACATATTTTTTGTTTCAATTAAATTCAACTCTGCACTTTGCAGTTATAGATTTTTTCATTGAATATTTGATACAGGTCTTTTAATAAGTGATGCAATTTCTGAATGTAATCAAGTTGGCTCGCAGTTCTTCGTCTCTGATTTCAAGGAAATCTAGTACTAAATCAAACAGACTATAAAAACGATTCAGACAAATATCTTTAGAGAGCCAACGAATTTCGATATGAAGAAGCAAGCGATTGAAATGTTCATGATTTTCACTCTGTATGTAGTTGTCTAAATAATTTGTCGCTCAGTGAATTGCTTCTAATCTTATTGAATGCTTTAACAACGCAATGGAGCGACGTATGATAAATACCAATGTACATGATATTCCAAATTCGATACTTTTATGGGGTTTCTCGGTAACTATTAAAGTTAGCAAAAAACGAATGTTTCATTAACGAACTGCTTTTTAGGGAAAATAAAAATACGGCAAACCAAACTTAAAAATTTTCTTTTATTGTGCAGATACAGGATAAAATTCAAAAGTTAACCATTTTTATAAAGCCCTGTAACGCTCTTATATGAAAAATATAACATTTTTAAACTATTTGTTTTTATAATAATCTAACGGTGTAGTCTCAACTTTAATATGAGGTGTGGTTAAAAAGTTATTCATCCCAATTTGCTTATATCAAATGGAACAACCTATATATTTTTAGATGATAAGTTGAATTTTTAATTAAATTTTTAACATGCCACACTCTGTGTCAAAATGAAAAAGCAAGCTGGATTTTCCATTTTTTTATTAAAAATCAAAGTAAGCCATGAGTCAGAAATACAAAAAAGGCAACGAAACTTATATTTTCAAAAAATTTGAGTTCGTTATGAAAAAACAAATAGAAAAAAACAATTATTTGAAGATACGCAACTTAAGTATCCAATTTGGGATACCCCGTACATCGAATACATTTGGTACTGCTTGCTTCAAATATGCTATGATGCCTTTGTGACTCTCAGTCATTGTTGAAGAACCACCAGTAGCCGACTACGAATGTATGTCTTTTGAAGCACAAGTGTTAAATAATTATTTTTGCTTGGATTTCGATTTCCAAATTTTTAGCAAATAATAATTCTTGAAAAAATGTTTTTCATTTGCGAATCAGACGTGTAATAAGAGTAAATGCAGTTGACTTATCGAACTGAATGAAAAATTTGTATGTTTTCAAGTAATTGCATAATGACATTTCGACGTCTTTAAACATTTCATCAATTCGTCTTTGCAGTGATGATGTCTGGTGCATTCTTATGGTGACTAGTTTTTAATACGTCCTTCACTGCCGGAAATATTAATTTTTCACGACTGGTGTACATTTCCCGCTTTTGAGACGAACAATGAAATATGTGATGCTGGTATTCCATGATCTTCATGTCTAAAGGACGCCGCAAAAGGTATCAAACCTTTTTGTAGCGGTTCTTTCAAATATATCTTTTTCAGGCCTTGAAATTGGGATATATTTTTGTTCTTTTTGTTAGCATGCATTTTAATCGAGTGCTCTTGTAGCATAGAAGGTTCCATAGCTTTTTAACAAATTAAACTTATATTTCACAACATATATTTTTGTAAGACTCAAACCAAATGAAATATAAATTTTGCCAAGGTTTCAATAGATTTGCTTATCAACTGTTCACTTTTATATTATTGATTTTGATTCATGATTAAATTACGTATCACTCATACATAAGGAGTATTGGCAAAGCACGCAATAGGTAAGATACAGTTTAATATCAAACATGGCTCTTTGATAAGCGCTAACCTAATCAAATATGTGCCATCTTCTGGATAATCAAGAATTACTGGACACTACCGACGATAATATAAGGCTAAGAACATTTATCGATATAAAGATGAAGTTTATTAACCCGCATTAGAAACTTGCTGTGTTTATGCACGATTCCAATACAAGTTGTGGTACGAATTTGATGGAAGATTTTAACGTCATCGGTGCAGATAAATTTTGAATTGGATATTAATCATAGAAGATAATCGAATAAGTTAAACATAATCAGACTATGATTTAAATTCCGTGGTAGAGTGTAAGAAGGAGAAAAAGATGTAGACTTAAAACAGTCGATCTTCGTATATTGCAATCTCTCACAATGATTAGAAAAATGTTATGCAAAAATGTCTCACTACGTAAACAAATAGCAAATAGTTATTTTAAGGCTCACAGATTATTTTAAATCTGGCAAACGAGTAGGACATCATATAAGTAAATAAATGTTTGGATTATGATTTATTTGTGGGGAATTTAACTTTAACAAAAAATGTGTTGGAATCATCTTCTTTCTTCAGTCATTCTGTAATCTTTGAATATAAGCCTCCAGCATGTGTTTCCAAGTTTGGTGGCCTTAAGTTGAGAACAGCTATATTGATTAATTCGTCGGAACTTCGTATCTATGATCAAACAAAACTTCTTTTTATTGTTCACGGGCTCAATTTCAGCAGTTTGCAACTTCAGCTTTAAGTATTCGTTTCCAAGTCGTTTTAAGAGATTTAACTTTCTTTCCATTACTCTTTAAATAATTCTAAGTTTATTAAAGATATATTTGATAATTATGCTTTCATGGAACTGTTCGACTTCTTCGTCCTTTTAGTGAGTTAATTTTGAATGTTGATAATTAGGGCGTAGGACGACATATATGCTTATATGGAATATAACTTTTAGGTTCTTAATATTTGTCGCAATTCTCAATATTCTTACTTCACTATGGCTGTTGTGGTTGTAGCCTTTGTAGTAGAGTTTGTGTCGTTTATGTAGGTTAAGGTAGTCCATCGGATGTAATCGTAGCAAAAAATATTACGAGCGATTCAATGGTTTTTTGTGCGACACGCCCCCTTCTTTACTCCTTATGCTCCACGTAGACCAAACGGTCATTGTTAGCAGTATCTTAGATTTAATCACTAAATCTTGGTAGTATTTACAGCATCTAGTTCAATAGATTACATTTAGGAGTATAATATTAAAGTGACGTCATAATATTAAAGTGACCTATGAGGAAATCTGACTTCGAGAGGTTAACTATTAACTAAAAAATATCAAAAATCGATTATTTCCTTATTTTTTTTTCCATTATATCTCCTTAAATAATAATTCTGGAGCAAAATATTATAAGATATTTGCTCATTGGAAACTTTTCTGTCAATTTATATTATCTCAATATTCCAAGCTTGAAAGTTTACATGGTAAAATGGAAAAATGCGTGAAAAACGTGAGGATAAAAAATATTTGTATGTGACAAACAACGACGTACGGATTAGTACCTTTTATTTGTTTAAATAATACAATTAGAAAAATATAGCATAGAATCGGTCTGTGTGTCTACAAGACATGAAAGGTATCTTATAAGTTGTCAATACTTTCCCATATTTAAATAATAATTTTATAACGTTATTTTGCAATTAAAGAACAGGGCCCTAATCTTGACGATCTGCTAATTCAATGGGGGAATCTGAACTGGTTGGATGAAAAATGAGATAATGGACTTTCAACTGCGCTTTGCAGTGTTGTCAGATTAGAAGGGTTGCCTCTAGATTTGGAAGTTTTGAACCCGCTAGAGAGCAAATACATACAGAAATTTCTTCGAGGACTATGTATTTTTAAAAGAATTATTTACAGTGTTGCGTTGCGTTTGGAGGTAAAATGGTTTTAAAGGTGTTAATCTGAAGGGTTTTAAAAATTCAGTGAGAGGGTTTCGATTTTCCCATCTGGCAACACTGGCGAGGTGCAATTTTAGTTTTGACCCGACCGCAGCCGCCTGCGGAAGCGTGACTGGTTTTAAAGTGTTATATTTTGCAAGATATTCATTAAATCAGTATTTTTTTTTCAGTAAAGGAAGCGTACTTTCAAATACTTTCATCCCATATTTATTTTATAGCAGTTCATTCAATAATCATTATTTGTCTATGAGCAAAATGTGGGATTATATGTTAAAAATAATTGGGAAAAAATTGGAGAAGGTGGAGACACCCAATTTTTCGATGACTTTTTACATATTTACTACTTTTTGGTCGTAGAACACGAATATGTTATTATTTTTTACAAATCTCGCGTGTTTTTTCCGAAAAAGAAAAATCATTTTCACTCATATAACTTGTATTCTTACATCATTACCTTTAAATATTGGGCATTTCTAGTAAAAAAAAGACAGTACACAATACATAATAGTAACAGTAGTGTGTTATTATTCGCTTAGGCACCAGTACTTCACGTTTGCTGTTTGTTTCTGTGAATTAAAAAATTAATTTTTTTTTTAAATACCATGAGTGAAAACAGTGATGGAGACAATATCTTTGTAGTGAAAAAAGGCATAATTAGTAAAAAACCAGGGCTTAAAAAATTAAAAAGTAATTGTCTTCAAGATTTAAATAGAATTTCTGAGGTTAAAAATAAACCCAAGCCAGTAAAAACCTATCTTGATAAAAACAAGAAAAAAAGTGTACCTGATAAAGATAGTGATAAAAATATAAAAATTCTTGATTCTGCAATGGAGAGTTTTAACACGGATGACGTTATTTGTAACATAGACGATGTATTTACACCAAGAAATTCTGTATCACGTACTCCTCCTAAAATCAGCCAAACGGAAATCCAATCTGATGCTGATGCTATAGATGATAGCTTAGACAATGTATGTCTAAAGGAAGCTCAGACAAAGCCTAGGTCTGGCTCTAGCCCACCAGTATTAGAACGTAATAAGGTTCAAAAACTAAGTTCTTGTAACAATGACAATAACCAGGATAATGTTACTAATTCGTTTATGTTATCAACTGAACTGATTTTGAGTGAGGTTTTGGATGCTTTAGAAAAGATACAAAAGGGTACTCAAGTTATTCCACTGGACGAATCAAAAACAACACAATCTACTCTTTTCACTGTATACAAACATATTACAACCTTAGCGTTCAGAATTGGTCAAGTAGAAAAAGTTAATATGGAACTTCATAACAAAATAAAAGAAGAAACCACAACACGGGTGAAAGTAAAAACCAGCTCACTTACTCAGAACTCATATCACAGTAACATCGATATCCTTCAATCCTATCAAAACAACAAACCAGCTTACAGTGAAGCAGTCAAAACTACCCCGATTAATAATAACCGAACAGAAAATGCCTCCGAGTGGAAGACGCCGCCACAAAGACTAACATATGAAACCATTATTAAAAAGAAAAACCAAAATGATTCAAAAGTTATCTTGCAGGAAATAAAAAGGAACATTAAGGCAACTAATATAGAAGCAAGTTTTAAAAGAGTGAAAAAGTTGGAGAATGGAAGTGTCATTATTAAATGTCAAAATGCAACTCAGCAGCAAAAATTAAAGGAAAGACTGATTAATGATGATCTTCAGGTAAAAGACTTACAAAACATGGATCCAATGATAATAATAACTGGCATACACAAAGGATTTACTTCGGAAACTTTCATGGATGAATTCATATATGAAAATTCTGATAGTGTTTATGAAAAGGAATTGTTTCCTGACAATTTTACGATATTCAAGAATCGTAATAGAGATGACGATATGCGGGGTGGTGGAGTGCTTATTGCGGTTAAAAAAATGTACACATGTACCATATTAACGCTTAATTACAGGAAACCAGACGTTGATTTAATAGGAGCTAAAATATACACTAATGAGACAAGTTTTATGGACATTTTAGTTGTATAGATTGCGCCAAATTGTTCAGTCTCAAAAAGCGATGAATTCTTCTCTTATGTAGAAAGTTTGGAGTGTCTTTATCAAAGTAATTTTATAGTGGTAGGAGATTTTAATATTTCTCACTTAAATGACTATTATTTAACCAACTATAGAGATAACTATGTAGAAATACTTGTGAATTGTCTTAAGTTTTTTGATTGTCAGCAACTGAATCGTGTCTTAAATGAACACAACCGTTTATTAGATGCTGCTATATTAAAATTTTCTTGTAACGTATACAAAAGCACTTTTAGCTTTGTCAGCGTTGATGCACATCATCCACCTATTACTAGTGAAATAAAAATTAAAATGCCAAAAAAAAATATTTAGCTAAAAATAATAATGCACTTAATTATAACTTTAGGAAAGCAGATTATCTGGCCATGTATCAGTTATTCCAAAATACAACCTTGGATGACTTGAGAATATTCTTTGATATTAATCTTGCAGTTAAACATTTTTATAATAAAATAAATGCAATCTTTGAAATTTGTGTGCCAAAATGCACACCTAGTAAAAAATATCCTGTATAGTTTGATAATTGTATCATTAAGGGCATTAACAATAAAGATAAATTAAGAATAAATTATAAAAGAACCGGTAACTTAGAAATTAGAAATCAGTATGTAAAACTGCGAACGGAACTTAAATGTGATATAAATAGCACATGAAAAATATCTTAACAAGATTCAAATGGATATAAACGAAGATTCAAGGTCTTCTTGGCAATATATTTAGAATAATAAGGAATCAATTGGCATTCCAAACAAGTTACATATGAATGGTGTGGAGTACACTGATGGCAAAACGATATCTGATGCATTCGCAGCATTTTTTAATTCAGTTTATGAAAAAGATAATTTAAAAATTATTAGGAATTATAATGAATGCGATATTTATGAAGTTCTTTCCATACGGCAGGTTAGCTATGAAGATGTGTGCAATGCTGTCAAGAGGCTTAAAATTAATAGAGCTACTGGTCCTGATAACATACCTTCATTTCTTATTAAAGGTATGATTGGTTTTCTTGCTGAACCCTTGAGAATACTATTTAATATGTCACTAAAAACAAGTACTTTTCCGAATATGTGGACGGAAGTTAAAATTTGTCCCGTTTTTAAAAAAGGAGACAAAATCGATATTCAGAATTAAAGGCCAATTGTGTTAATATCATGTCCAGCAAAAATTTTTGAATCAATTATATATAAGTACGTTTATAAACATGTCTCAACCAAAATTACTGAACTACAACACGGCATTATGAATAAAAGGTCAACAATTACTAATTTATGTAACATCACGCAATACATATCAGAAAGTTTAGATAATAAATCCCAAGTTGATGTAATATATACGGACTTTTCTAAAGCTTTTGACAAAGTATCGCATACTGTTCTCATGGAAAAACTGCACACTGAGTTCGGATTTCATGATAACTTAGTTAAATTTTTCCTGTCATATTTAAAAAATAGACAACAAAGGGTGATAGTTAGAGGCTATATGTCAAATTTCTTTTCACTTTCCTCGGGCATCTCTCAGGGTTCCAACCTTGGTCCATTGCTATTCTTTTTATATGTAAACAATTTAACAAAAGAAATTAATGACTGTAATATATTTTTGTTTGCTGATGACTTAAAACTGTATTCAAAAGTTCAGCAAGGCAGTGATTGTCTTATAATGCAAGAAAATCGAAAAAAAAGTCTATGAATTCTTAGCTTTAACAGAAAAAGAAAAAGACATATTTTAAAGTACAAATACAAAACAAATGGAATGTCACTGGCACGGGTTGATGAGATGTGGGACCTTGGAGTTACTTTTGATGCTCATTTATCCTTGAGACCTCATCTGATGGATGTTAAATCTAAAGCTTCAAAAATGTACGGTTTTATTATCAGAAACTGCAGATTGTTTGAAAACGCTGACTGTATAAAAACATTGTATTTTTCCTATGTTCCAAGTATATTAGAATACGATTCCATAATATGGAATCCATATTACGCGAATCACAAAACCATGATTGAAAGAATACAGAACAGATTCCTAAGATATATATATCTTAAAGAAAATGGAGTATATCAGTTACACATACCAAAAGACGAAATCATGAATATATATAATCTTGGGAGTTTGGAATGTCGCAGAACAGTTGCATGCATAATTTGTTTGTTTAAACTATTACATAATCAAATTGATAATTCAAATTTATTGGCAATAATACGACTGTACGTATCTAAATATAGAACAAGGAACTCGTTAACATTTTATACGAATAAAGCTCGTACTAATTATTATAGCAATTCACCTGTTATTAATATGTGTAAATTATATAATTAATTTAGGGATGATTTTGATATTTTTAACATAAACATAAGATCTTTAAAGAAATTGTTAATAGAAATTATATAAATACTAAATAGGTATAGTAGCAATAGATCCTTTCCCTACTCTATAACTGGATATATTCTGTAGAGTTTGTAACGAAATAAATAAAAAAATAAATAAATAAGTAAAAAATCATTTTTTTAGAAACGCGGATTTTCCATAAAATGTAAGAAAACCGTTGGGTTGTCATTTGATACTGTTTCTGTGCAGTGCATGCGCCTAAGATTAAGATTGAAAGTCATAACTAAACGAACTTGAACTCACCTGAACTAACCTAAACTAAACTTAACTAGATTTTACAAAGCAAGTAATTTCATATAAGTTCCCTTCTTGAACACTACTTTAAAGCCTCTAACGGTGATTAGTTCATGTTAGTATCACGATCCTTTTTTGTTTGCCGTTAAAGCAACTACATTTTGATCAACCTAGTCAACAATACCTTCTAATATTTTTTTCCAGTCGTTAAAAAATGTTGCTCTCCAGCAGATATCACTGGGAGGCAGAACAATCTCTGCTAGAAAGGGGGTTGGGAAAGATTCTACAAGTTATTCTAAGGGATCGTCACAGTTAGTTCTGGTTATTTTTTAAATTTTGTTAATTTTTGGGGCTTTTTGTTCTACTTCCTACAAGCTATTCTACATTTTTCTACTTTCCACAAGCTATATGACATTTTCTACACTCCACAAGCTATTCGACATTTTCTACCTTCTACAAGCTATTCTACATTTTTCTACTTTCTAC
The DNA here is from genome assembly GCA_034092305.1 of Diaprepes abbreviatus. NCBI lineage: Eukaryota > Metazoa > Arthropoda > Insecta > Coleoptera > Curculionidae > Diaprepes > Diaprepes abbreviatus. The sequence goes on from JASJET010000290.1 coordinate 1,705,178, forward strand.
AAGCTATTCTACATTTTTCTACCTTCCACAAGTTATTTTTACATTTTTTTCTTTTCAAAAGCTATTCGACATTTTCTACTTTCTACAAACTATTTTATATTCCGTATACTCTAGAAGTGGATTAATCACCTGCTACAGCGTCAATGTTGGTCTAGGGAGGATAGACTTGTGCCACATATTTAAAAAATACATGTGGCTAGGATATTTCCTTCGAAATAAATGTTCTGCTAAAAAGCCGGGAAAATGAGTTTCACGACGACCAAATTTCGGAACATTTCCATGTAAGTCCCTCCAAGCTCTCTCAATATTTTGAGTATGAGCTCCAGTCTCTGAATTGATAAAATTTTTTGAGTGGTTGGCTGTTTGATGCTGAAAACCTGCATCTGCCAAGCAGTTATAAGCTTTCCTGCAATCAGACATAATGGTACCTAGTAACTGGTAGTATCCATTATTTTATAATGCTTAGCAAGTGAACGTTCCTCAATTGGAACCAAAAAATCTTTTTGGAATTGAATTCTAAGCCTCCAAAAATCCACTGAAAATCGATTATTCTACTCCCGTTGTATTTTCGTTTTACATTTTACACTTGTCAATTTCTCCGATTATTCCATGACCGCCTACTTTTCCTGAACTATCAATTAAGCTAACCAAGCATAATTCCCTAATAGTTAGCCCAATTTATCACAGGGTAGGAAGCTAAATTAAACTCATCAATAGGTCACTCTCGTTTGGGTTTCATGGCGATCGAATAAAAAAGAAACCTGTAAAATTTACAAGTGGTAAATGTGCTTTTTCAAAAAAAGTTCGCCGTTTTGCCCCAATTTTGAAAGAACACGGTTCTCGTTCGTGGTCCTCTCTTTTTCATCTTATATCCCCTAAGTTTCAATCTATTCGTATAGTGGAATCTAAATTTGTCAGACGGATATAATTTGCAGGGTTTGTCACATTTTGAACAAACCACTGACCTAGTATTCAGCATGCCATGCATATGTATAAAATTTATTAACTTATCTTGGTCTGCTACAATTTCGTGCACTTCCATGAAGTCCAAAGAACAACCGCGGTAAAATTCTTATCTATCCACACTCATTTTTTTCTAAGAAATACAACTTAACAGCTGAAGTGCTAAAGCAACACTATTCTGCAATCTGAAGAATTTTGAAAAGCGATTAATTTATGGAGGGAAATTATTTTATGCCTATACCGTAATTTATATGTTCAGTCAGATATACCCTTTTGTGATATCAGAGATAATTTGTCTCCATCGATACTTTTTAGAAAATCATTCTATCTTTTAGTTGGGAAAATATATTTAAACAAAAAGAGTATAAGTATCAAAACAGAATATATAAGGCTTCGCCTGCAAAATATTTGTTTTATCTTAAAAACAAATCGATTATAGATTATAGAAAACGTTTCGCTCATATATTTAGGACCTAGTTATGTCTAGAATAATAAAAACAATTACTCGTCGCGGCTTCGCCAGCAAAATATTTGTTTTATCCTATAAATAAATGGATTATAGATTGTAGAAAAAATTTCGCTCATATATTCAGGACTTACTTATGTTTAGAATAATAAAAACAATTACCTGTCATGGCTTCGTCCGCAAAATATTTGTTTTCTTGTATAAATATATAGATTATAGATTGTAGAAAAAGTTTCGTTCCGTATATTCTGGACTTAATTATGTTTAGAATAATAAAAGCAATTTCCCGTCGCGGCTTCGCCAGCAAAATATTTGTTTTACCCTATAAATATATGGATTATAGATTACAGAAGGAGTTTCACTAATATATTCAGGACTTAATTATGTTTTGAGTTATAAGAATAATTACCCGTCGCGGCTTTGTCCGCAAAATATTTGTTTTATCGTATAAATAAATGGATTATAGATTGTATAAAAGTTTTGCTCATATATTCAGGACTTAATTATGTTTAGAATAATAAAAACAATTACCCTTCGCATAAATAATTTGCTCGCAAAATATTTGTTTTATCTCATAAATAAATGTAATATAGATTGTAGAAAATGTGTCTCTCATATATTCAGGACTTAATTGTATTTAGAATAATAAAAATAATTACCCTTCGCATAAATAATGGATTATAGATTGTAGAATAACTTTCGCTCATATATTCAGGACTTAATTATATTTAGAATCTTTAAAACAATTATTCGACTGAATTAGTTGAGTGTTATATATTTTTAAGAAAGATATCGCAAAATACTTTCTTATTGTTAACCTATACCGTATCACGAATGTGGATGCGAAATTTTAAGTCAATATCTTTAACCGTTTAGGCTGTACGTTGATCAATTAGTCAGTCAGCCAGTCAGGACTGCTTCTTTTATATATATTAGAGATACATTTTTTAGAAAAATATATAGTTATGTATAATTATGTCACATTAGTTAAGGTTCTTACCGATGTTCTATTTTCATATTGATTAACTCGACTTTGGGACGGGCAAGGTTTCAAGAAAATATATAGAAACTCGATTAGTCTGAAAAATTAGGCTGTTTCCAAAAAATCTGTGTAAATTTTCTACAACTTCATGCCAAAACAAATATTTGAGTTAAACTTGTCAATAAGGCACTTTTTCAAAAAAAATTAACTGGACTGGTACTGTTTATTTCTATTTCAGGAATTCCAGTGATACACTTTCATGTAGCCAGTAAAGATGAGAATAACGTCTACTATTTTAAATGGAATGTAACAAGCGAACGATTTTTTGGAGAGATAACGTCTTACCTTATTAAATGGGTATGTATGTGTGTATATTTACTTAAAAAAATATTTTAAAAATGATCTGTTCTTTTAGGCCTTCTTGAAACTTCAAAGTATGTTATCAAAAAAAAATTTTTTTGTATCATCGTGATTTGTCACACATTTTATATTATCGCAATTTTTTTTTATTTCCAAATATCATGCTCTCATGGATAAGCTTCAAATAAGCCAAATATAAAAGGTAACTCGAGCATTCTTTCCCATACGGCTTCTGCACAAATGGGCTTCGTCAAGTATTTGTTTGCCAAGTTCCCCCAGATAAGCAAATTATAAGCTCAAGAATTTATAGGTTGCATAATGGCAGATACTTTTTAAAGCTGAAAAACCTAAAACTATATATTACAAATGTTAACACAGTATTAGGTTAACAAGATGCTTTAGCAACAAGTAGTTTAAATAAGTATAGTGGGTAATTCCGACTAGCAACAAGTTTTTAATTTAATATTCATGGATTCGTGTCAAGATGGAGTACCATGAATTAAGAAAAATGAATATTGTCGTTAAATGCCAATTAGATATATGCTCTGTAGATACATTTAAACATGCCCAAGCACAAATAAAGGCAATTTGTATCATAGAGAAGATAGTCTGCCAAATTTCGAAAAGAAAACAAAGAAATATACCTCGGTCTTACACAGTCGGCAAACAAAGATCTAATTCCGGTCTCCCACCACATAAAAACCTCCAAACAAAGGATGTTTGACAGATTTTAAAAATTTGGCGGAACAAACCAACCCAATCAAGAAGGTGAATAAATTAACAAAAATAATTAATTCCAAAACTTTATCGAACTAAATAACTTACGTTATAAAAAATAATACCCTTTTTCTTTTCACCAATACATTCTTTTGAAAAGAAAATCCTGAAAAATACGAAAAAATGGTTAAAAGAAAGAATTACTATTTGCGAATGATAATCGTCCCGTGTACTATATCAGCTGATAACAGGGGTGAATCCAGCCTCTCTTTTTGGGGAGGGAGGAGGCAGCGATATCACAAGAGCAAAGAAAGAGTCGAAATTACTTCACCCCATTTGTAAAAAAGACAGTACAATATGACAGGCAGAAGCGAGTTGTTAACGAGAGTGCGTCAGCAGCGACATTCATGTTCTTAATGCAGAGAGACTTGGATTCGCCTCTAGCTGATTATGACAACAGTTGGAACTGATGGAGTAGTTATGAACCTGTACGAGGGTGTTAAAAAAAAGTGACGGAATTACCAAAAATTGCGTAACATTCTCTAAGATTATGCATTAAGACTAATGCATGCGTTTCAACGAATTCGAGAGGCATTTTGTCAATTTGGAGGCTATATCCCAAAACAAGATTTTTGAATGTATTAGTCATGTCTTCTAATGTAGAAAATCCTTAACTACGCAGTTTGTTCTTAATGTTCGGAAAAAAAAATAAGTAGGTGCCAAGTCAGGACTATACGGCGAATGACCCCTCAATTCTAAGTTTTTAGTGTTCAAAAAGTAATTTGTTTAAGCCAATGTGTAAGAGCTCGCATTGTAATGGTGTAAAATCATCCGGTATGTTATTTTCAATTCACAGATGACTTCGAGCAAACAAATGATTGTTCACAATTCAGAACTGACCGTTCTAAGTTTCATGCTATATATTATGCAAAGAGTCTCTAAGTAATCTGTACCAAACTCTAAAGTAAGTTCTTGAGGCTCAAATATGAGGGTATATTCCAATTTACGTTAAACCCTAAGTTGATAGTTCTCGAAATACACTGTGTCAAATTTTTGAAAATATTTATCTTAATTATAGCATGATTCGCAATGAATTTGGTACTTTACTTTTTTAGAATAAGAAATCGAGATCCAATTTCAGTTTAAAAGTATATTGCAGAGGACGCCAACAGCAGCACTTCGCCTTAATCTGAAACTTCATCAACTTTTTTGTTCAAAGTCAATATTCCTTAACATCTTTTGTCCAAAAATGTTATACCTAGTTTCGTTTCGATTAGCCGCTTCTGAAATAATCGAATTAAAATGTTTTATTGCTTACTGAGATTCGTCGTAATCCCCTTCATATATTATCCAGGCTTGGAATCGAACCAAGAAATTTGGACACTGTTTAAAACCATACAGGACAACAACAATAAAAATTTACAAAGAAACGCATTTACACTGATAGGTCCGCTCACCTAAAATGGTAAACATTTTACCCGAGAAGAGAAAAATAAAAATAAATTAAAGAGAGATAAATTAATACTACAAAAATCAATGTAATTAGAACGTAGTAGTCTGACAATGGACGGACCTTAGAAATCGGACATTCAAAAATCCCATTTTGAGTTCTGAAGGTCCATATAAATATGGCGAGCCGAACGCGTGACGTACCCATGACGAGATTGCTGCGAACTGACAGCGAGACTTCTTTGAATTTTGCCGCTTTCCATTGATATCGAAGGCTTTCGGAGGCAGGTCTCAAAGGAGGTAATAAATGCACTTGAGTTACAAGAAGTAACTTTTTTTATAATTTTATTGTTTGCGAGTAGCTCGCCGGGACTCGCAGTAATCCATATTATGTCGGTTTTATGGTGTAAACTCAAAGGATTTTTTTATCTAGTGGCGCGAGTTTACAACACGCTCTATCGAAAAAATTTACTTTGCAGCGACACTGACGACACGAGGTTTTTTATTTTTTTAATCAAATGAAATTTATTTACCACTTCGTAATGATTAAAAGTTATTTGTAAGTGAATAAGGAGTGGTCTGAAGAAAATATGTTGAATTTAGAGGAGACCTGCAAATAATTCCAAATATGTGAGTTATGGATAAAAAAAAGTGGATGTGTGAAATGAAATAGAGTCAGAAATTTTGCAAAGACCAATAAAAAGAAAATTTCGAGTGTCTGTCAAATGATAATGAGCTGCTACAAATATACTTCTAGTGTGGAAATGACTGGTTCTATTTTGTTTAACAAATATTCAAAAGATAACGGAGAGATTTTAGTGAAATTTATGTATAGTCCGCTAATATTTTTGATCTATAAATTTGCTAGAATTTCCAATCCTGGCCTTTTTTATTTAAGGTAGTGCGCTATTACCGCCGAAGTTTTCGTTTTTTATTTAATAAACTTTTTAACAGTAAAATACAGCTGCATAAAACTAGCAAAGCAGTCGTTTAGTCTTCGTCGTCATACATGACAGAGCAGGTCTATCTTTTACTTTATATTAACTAAAACGTTCGTGAAAAATTTGCATGGTGTGCTCCACTTTAACCGAAACAAGGCTGCCTTTTTTTCTTCGTCACCAATAAGTCCGATTTAAAAAACAAATACCTTTAAACCTAGTCATATTCTTTATCAATATTCTTTGTAAAAATCTACTACGGTACTCACTGGATAATAAATTTGAGTACCCCTGACTCAAAACATATTTGGCGTTAAAACGCCACCTATTTCAAATTATCAAGATATGGCGAGCCGAGCGCGTAATGCGCCCGTGACGAGATTGCCTTAAATTTTCAGCGAATCTTCTTTGACCTTTACCGGTTCGATGTCAAAGATTTTTAAAAACGTTTGGGCGATATAAAAAAAACAAAGGGTAAAAAAAATAAACATATATAAATATTTGTAGACGGAGATATTTATCAGTATTTGTAAATTTTGATAATTTGAAATAACTGGTGTTTTCACACCAAATGTGTTTTGTATCATAGATACTGAAATTTGTTATTCAGTGAGTACCGTGGTAAATTTTTAAAGAGAATTTTAGTAAAGAATATTACCGGGTATAAATTATTTCTTTTTTTAATTCGGATTTATTGGCGACGAACTACAAACGACAGCCTTGTTTTGGTTGAAGTGAAGAACACTATGCAAATTTCTCATGAACATTTTAGTTAATGCAAAGTAAGCGATGAAGAATAAACGGCTGCTTTTTTAATTACTTTTATGAAGTGGGATTTTACTGTTAGAAAGCTTATTAAGTAGAAAACGAAAACCTCGGCGATAATAGCCTCCAGCTTGAATAAAAAAAGTCAAGATTTAAAATTCTAGCAAATTTATAGTTCCGGTATATTAGGGGGCAGTATAGAAATTTTACCGAAATCTCTCCGTTAGATTTTATATATTTGTTAAACAAAATAAAACCAGTCATTTTCAAAAGAGAAATATATTTTCAGCAGTTCATTGTCATCTGACAGACACTAAAAATTTTCATTTCGCTACTCTCTGCAAATTTTCTGATGTAATTTGATTTCACACATCTACTTCTTTTTTTTTTTTTAAATTTTGTCTATAACTCACAAATTTTGGAATTAGTTGTAGGTCTCCTTTGAATTCACCATATTTTCTTCGGACCACTCCACATTCACTTATCAACTTTTAATCAATGCCAAATACTAAATAAATTTCATTTCATTAACAAAAAAATATAAAAATCTCGTATTGTCAGTCTCGCTGCAAAGTAATTTTTTTCGAAAGAGCGTGTCGCAAACCCATCCCACTAGATAAAAAAATTCTTTGAGTTCGCACCAAAAAACCGACAGAAAATGAGTCTCTGCTGGTCTTGGTCGAGCTACTTGAAAGCAATTGAACTATAAAAAATTGACTTCTTGTAACCCAGATACATTTATTACTTCCTTTTAGATCTGCCGCCGAAGGCCTAAGACATAAAAAAAATCCGGAAAATTCAAAGGAGTCTCGCTGAAATCAGTTATGCTTTCGACAAGATTTCTTTCATAAAAAAGCAGTGCCAAAGCAGAGTCTTTCTTGGCTCGTAATATTCCGTAAAAACGTTTTTATCCGTTTGAGGGTAGAAATGCACCGTACTGCTTCAGTCGATGCTATCGGAATAGCAATTAAAGTTTTAAAACTTCACTAAATATCTCACTTAGCTCGATGTTTTGCGAAAGATAGTCATAAAATTCAAGAAGTCCCGAAATTGATCTAAATTCTACAGTTCCATATATGACGGTCAGTTCTGTACGGAATTTTTGTTCGATAAAAAAGGGATAAATTTTACTCGTATCCTTAAATTTTTGTTCAGAAAACATATTCTACATTCGACAGACTGTTCAAAAAAAAAAAAACTGGTTGCTACCAATCGTAATTTTTCTTGACAAATCATAATATCAAAAATTTCTTTTGCTTCCCGAAAAAACTCCGCCGAATCATTGAGTTTACATTATTTTGAAGTAGATGGCGATGGCTCAACGTCATTTGAGGTAATGTTTTTATTTCTGTTAATTTTCATTCAAATGATAATATATTTTTATTTGCGATAACAGCGTCAATTTGTCTTGTTTAAAACTTACCAAATAACAAATCAACTTGAGGCATTATTTTGTAAAAATAAGTTTAACCATTGCTTTTGAGAATTTTGACATAGCTTGATGATTGTTTCGTACTAACGTTTCTATTGTCATCTAAGATTTTTTTCCATTATCTCTAGAATGCTGTCTTTGTATTCGAATATGGTACAAATAAACCTAGAATTAAAATTCCATTTTGTTGTTGTCGAACGAAGTAAGCGTTTGCTAACAATTTAATCTAGTATTGTAGTTTCTTGAGGACTTTGTGAAAAAAAGAACAATTCCCTTGAAAATTAGAAAAAAATATGCGAACATTTTTATTGGCGGATACAGCGTTTAACATTATCAAATTTAACACAACAATGCACGTAAGCAGCATGTTCGTAGGTTTCTTTTTTTATAATTGCTTGTACCACATTTGATGAGCCGATCATGACTGATGCATCATATTTTGCGAAATAAGTACCATTGACGTACTTTTCAAGTTCTTTAAGTATAACAGAAGACAAAGTTTTCGTGTCATGTTTTAAAGACAGCAAAAAATCTCAAAATCGCTCAACCGGCTTGCCCTATACAATGTATCTAAAGACAATTGCTATTCGAAAAATATTAGATACGTCACTATTTTCGTCAGCTATTGTAGACAAATAATCAGCTCCTTTTATTTCTTTAGAAATTTTCTCTTGAAATACAATAAACATTGCTTGCAAAATTTCATTTTGAATGGTTTTTGACGTACCTTTAAATACCAATGCTTTTTCCAAATGTTATTTCAGAGTACCGTCCGGGTTAAACATCCTAGTAATATTCCTTTTTTTGCTGGACATCGATTTTTTTTTATTTTTAAATTCGGAGTAGGCCTTCCAAGCTTATTTATAATAGCTTTATCACTTAATGATCGACTATAGAATGGCTCTGGAATTAAACTCTGAACGGAATTTATTTTTGTTTCTACCAAAACCAAACGACGAAACGTAAAAAAAAAACATAATAGCGTACCGCACAACAAACTAAAATACCTACGACTACGAAATCGACGGGCAAACTAAACACAGGTTTGCAGTCAACTTGTAACCTACATGAAGCTTACGAGATAGATTAGCTTGGATTGCATTTAAATTGCAACCCAGCAGAGTGATAACATTGCCAGGCGTAATGCTGTAATAAAGACAAAATATTAATGATATTTAGACGAAGTAAGTTAAATTATTTCAATAATTGACTGCTGTTCGTATATAATCTAGGCAAAAATTGATTTAGATTTAATCATGAAATTATCAATAGAAATTAAAAAAATATTTGTGCTTATATTTATTAGTATGTTTTATTTTAATTTAAAATTTTTTTTGGGGGTTACGCAAACCTGCAAACGTAAGGAAAAGCCGGCACTGTTTCGCCCAACATTTCTCCAGCTGGATTAATTCCGTCGGCAGAATATCTCATGTAGCTTGAAAACAATTTCGATTACTCAGTTATTTACAAGAATAATTCATTTATGAGGAGAGAAATGAATATAGGAGAATGCTACGATTGAATACGTCGGGGTAGCTATCGAAGTGGTATTTATAACATTCTTATACGCACAATTAACAGCCGAGATAAGATAGGACGGTAAGACTGTCTCACACAGCTCAAGTTGGGGTAGAGATATCCTTTTAGGAGAAGGAAACTACCGTCAGATTGACACTTGCAATTTCAAAGTTACTACAGAACTTCATATCTTGAAGAATAACTTTTCGAGTCAAGGTGAGAAATAACAAGGAAAGATCATCGTGGTCCGATGACAAAATGTAAATTATGAAATTTGTAGAGGGTTTATCCAATCGAGATCTATATAGCATAATTCTAGTAGCGGTACTTTAATCCACACTATGCTTGGAGTCAAACCCTAGATTATAGAGTATATTACGTTTGGTACACTGCATACGGTTCGAGTTGATTTTGTAGGTAAAACTATCACCAGATACACTCCTCTGTAAGCCAAAAATTTTTATAGTAGATTGACTTTCTTTGTCAAGAGAAAGAGAATGGGTAGACGCAGAAAATCATTTAAGAGAGAGAGAGCGGAAGAGGGTATTTATTCGCCCACTTTCTGAGTTCAAAACCTACTAATGCAAAAAGTTCAATCAATTCCTTTTGAAGTTTAAGCACATATTCGACAGTATCTGCCCTGAGAGTATATCACCTACATAGATTTCGTTTTCCAAGACTTTAACAGTTCGAGGCCAATTGAACAATCTTTCAAATAGCTTGAAAAAGAGAGGCAGAAACACCGTATGTAACGCTGATTAGTTTATAATCCTGTTTGGGTTCAGAATTTGGAAATTTTAGAACAATACTCTGAAAATCTTTGTGACATTCAGGCAGAACAATCTGCCTAAACATAATATTGAGGTTAAGAATAGGTTAAGAATGTGGCAAAGGCAAAGCAAGATTCAAATGGCCAGACTTGAGATAATCATGCATGAATTTTTTATATTCACGATAGAGTTCTGAATTATCCGGAAATCAGCTTTCCAGAGAGTAGAACTTCCGCAAAGCAATGTCTCTCGAATTTTCAAAAACAGGTAGATGAGAGTTCTTCAAAGGGACTTGAACTATATAGCGATCATTTTGGTCTCTAGTAAAAATTTCAGAAAATATTTTTCCGGCTGAAACTTCTTCAGGAAAGAGAGAAATAACTTGTTCAAGTTTCCAAAAACTTTTTACCGTTTCATCAAAAGAAGAGGAGAAAGTACAACACAACATATTCTTAGAGGAAGCTAACGGTGTCGAAGGAACACAAATCGTAAAACCCATCAAAGGTATGTATTGACAGCTACGGTTTCCCCAATAGATTTAGAAATGTGACCTTCTTTAAAAAGAAAACCAAAAATATCACGGCCAAGGAGCATGTCAACTGTGCTCGAGATATTAAATTTATTATCAGTCAATTGCCAATGAGAGAATTTACTAAAATTATCTTGAGGTAGATCTAACGGAGGCATGAAGCCAAAAATCTGAAGAATTACTGCAAAATTAAGAGTCAGTTGGAGTTGTACTGAAATTTTCAGAAAAAAGTTACAGGCTACTTCTTGTGAAATATGAGAAGTAATGTCTCCTGAACCTTTTACTGAGAGAGAAAAAGGGCGCTTATTAAGACATAAACAATTACAACATTTTGTAGTCTTTTGGGCTATTTTTAGGAATTAAGTTACCTAAACCGACGGACTTTTTTTGGAGTAGAAGAGCAATAGTATGAGTAGAAGGTAAAGATATTTGAGACTGACTACAATGTAAAAGAGTATGATGAGGTTTTGAGCATTTGGCGCAACGCACTCCTAATAAACATTTCAACGAAGTGTGTTATCTGCGAAAACTTGTGTACCATTTATTAGATTTAGTGAAGACAAATCTTTCTATTTTTTTTTCAAAAACTCAGGACGTTTAAAAATTGAATGACTTTCTTTATTACACGCAGGGCAAGTTATATTTTCAGAATTTACGAGAAAAGTTCTTTTTCTCATTCGTTTAGTGATTTACCTTGTGATTTGGTGAAAGAAGAATTAGAGACCATGTCTAAAGCTACACATTGCCATTTTAGAAAGGCTAATAAAATATCAAACTGTTTATTTTTATTATTAAAATTGTCTAAGGATTTTCCGCATTCAAGTTAGAATCTAATATCTATGGTGGGATCAAGCCGACCAAATAACATACAGAACAATATAACTAAGGTAACATTGCTTAACAGGATGACGCGCATGCTGTAGAGTTGATAAATGTTCAGTAAATGTATCTAATAAAAATAGAAAAGGTTTTATATCGTGTTCAGTTTGCAGTTTTTTAGTCTTTTTTTTTATTTCGCGCCAATTGCTAATAGGGATTAAGCGGGAATTTTTATAATGATTAATCAGAGCATTATCAAATAATTGCCATCGGTTAAAGGATTTCATTGAACAATGCTAAATGGTTGAGTAAAATAAAAGTGAACTTTCCAACATTTGATAAACTTGTATTATTGTGAATCATTGAATTAAACAGATCGATAAAGGTTTTCCAATTTTTCATATAACCATTAATTTTTTTTAATTCTAATTTTGAAAGCTTAACATGACTTGGAGTAGCTGTTTGAGTTTTAATTTCATCAAACACATCTACATAAATTGCTTCTATTTCATAGAGGTCATTATAAAAATATTGTTAGATATTTTGTTGCTCCTCCATGTTAGATTCTTCAATGATTGCTAATATGCTAAAAATTAAAGTATGTTGATTACCCTGTGCAAGAAATTTTAGTTTATTTGTTGTATTTTGTATGAAAAATGTATTTTTTGTCGTAATTTTGGAACGACGAATATAAAAATGATAATGAAATTAAAAACTTAGTTGCAAATTTCAAGAACAAGTTTTTTAATAACAATGCAAATATAGCACCTGCATTCTTACGGTTACATTGTTCATATATAGGGGGACATGACATCACGTATCCATAAGACTTGAACTTTTTTGTCATACCAAAATGGTAAGATTTAGTCGAATTTATTTTAGATATATTTTGGCTGTTGTCCCGTGTTATTAAAATCAGTAACAGGTTCCAGAAGATGTTTATAACCAGTTTTACCATTATTATAAACTTTATCGGTGATTAAAGCTTCATTAGCCACTTCTTCAATTTTCCTCAAAAGATTGCATTAAAGCTTTTTAACAGCCATTTTAGAAAAATTAGAGAGAAAATTTTATAGGAAAAGTAAGCAAATTGTGCATTAATTGTGACCGTAAGATAATAAAATAAGTTAAAAAATTAATAAAAAGGGAAAAACCGCACACTCGTTAAATGTTTAAAAGGATTTTTATTATTTTTCTTGACATGCTTGAGCACGGATCCTTCAAAACAATTGCTTATTCCCGTCAATGTGGTATCTAAAATTTCGAGACAAATAAGAATATCGGAATCGTATTTTTACATGTTCTCTTGCAAATTCATTCTAGTTTTCGAATATTTTATAAAAATGTCTTTCCGTTTAAAATTTCGGAGTAAAATGAAAAAAAAAAGAGAAGGGTGCCAAATAACGGCCTCTAGCGAGGGCTGCGTAAACCATTCTAATATTTTGTTTAAATAAAAACATTCCTCTCTTAAATGAGACTAAGCTTATCAAATTCGGTTCAGTCAAATCAAACTTATGGTAACTTTTATCAGTAGACTTCCCCTTCTCTCCTGCCCTAACTTTACATTTTACAGCAAAAAGTGTTAAACCAAAGAGATGTAGAATTGTAATTAAATTATCAGTGTAATATTTTTTGATAGCTTATATCGGAATATTTTCCAGAAAAATATCTTTTTTACCTGATCATGAGGTCTGAGTTGGTACAAACGCCTTGAAGAATAGATAAGTATATTTAAAATAGCAAAAAAAAAACATTATTTCATGCTGAGCAAAAATTAAAGAGGACAATAATTTCGAGTAAATCTGTATAAAAATTAGTGCAATATATTTAACCAGAAATAAATAAGAGAGATAAACGGAACTAGAGCGCGAGTGTGGGTAAAGAAGTATTAACCAGCACCAAAAAAAGTTTGCTAAGCTAAAGTAGAAGTTTGAATTGAATTATCTTTAGGTTGCAGAGACAAATAATATCATTAAATATTATTCAGTTTAAATTGATACTAATTAACAATATTAGAATTGTAATTCGAATATTACAATTTGACAGAAAAAATTATTTATTATGCCGACGAGAGAAATTATTAAAGAATAGTGTTAAACTAGTAATATACAGGTCTGGAACATCCAAACCAGAAACTCGACCTTTTCTTAAGTATGTTAAAGAAAAACTATATTATTCATCAAATCAGAATGAGATAGTCGTAAGCATCGACATACGTATAAATTACCAGTTTGGCCCTCGGGTGAGGGGTAATACAATGCTGGCGCGGTGAGAGCGGGCGGCAGCATATGCCACGCCCTAGCACACAAGAGGATTCCAAGTTATTGGCTTTCCTTCAGGCCGTCGAAGCGTAAGTACCGAGTATTGGTATTTCCGTGTTTCGCGCCAAATTTTTTTGTATTTTAAATGGTAGTTTATTCCACGGAACAAAAAGAGCAGATTATTAAGTGGTACTGTCTGGTAAAGATATGGATGAGATAATCGGCAGATTTGCATTTACGTGCTAAAATCATCCGTTTCCTTGAAAATTTAGAATATCGAAAATTATTAAAAAATTTGAAACAACCAGTTGTCAAAAAATTTGTAAAAAATGCACTGATAATAATAAGGACCAACCGGTTCCTCAAATTACTGAAGAACGAGCAAATCAAGAGACTGACGTTTGTAGTTAAGGAGAAATTAATTTTCCTTGCAATAGTACCGTAATTGCCGAAGAACTTGATATGAACGCTCGAACAGTTCGGAATATTTTAAAGTGGAACAAATATCTCTGTTACAAATTGCGAATAACTCAAGAAATTTTTCCGAAAGACCAGGAAACACGTATGTTGTTTTGTGAGGACATAATACAAAGGGCTATAGGGATATAACCCCTGAAGTTCTGGCAAATACGCAAACCGTATTTTACAATAGACCGGGTTATTGTCTCGCTCAAAGTAGAGGCCTGTTTGAACACCTCTTGTAGACTTTTAGGTGTTTATTTATTTACAACTACTGAACGTGTTACTTTTATTTTTCACCAGGATAAAAGTTTATTTTTGAGAATGATTTTTAATCTTAAAGTGGTCTATTAGCTTATTTACTTAGAAATTACCGTTGCGTTTCACTAGTATTCTTATTAGAATAAATGTTTATTTTGTAACAGAAATATCGATTTTCTTTACGTTCAATGGCCAACAAAAACTATTTTTTTTTGTATTTAAAACAATAAATATATCAAATAGTCATTAAATAATCCAAATTCCGTCGATTACGTTATAAGTTTAGACAAAAAGTAACTACACCCTCTCATTCGTTTCAAGGTACTGCTCGTCTTCGTGTTGCACGGAAGTTAGCGGGGGTAATATTGGGTGTAGGCATTCCTTACGATCTTCTGTCCCGAACTAACCTGACGGGCTTAGTGGGTTACAATTTGAAAAAACGGCAAATTATTTTGGCCGTTAAGAAATTTAAAATAGAAGGTTGGCTATAGTAACTTTTCTATTAAACCTCGGTAATATGAACGGCCAGTCTTTTCTTTCTAAAGTTTCGTCTCAGGTCAAAGGCAACAATGTTGTTGTTGCGTCGAGCCCAGTTATATTTGTGCGCGGCTCTTATATTTGACATTGGATTATCGAGAAACAAATATCAACGATTACAAAATTGGGCTAAACAGAAAGGCATTAATATATTTTCGTCGTACTCTGGTGTGTAAAATACAAAAGAAAACCTGTTATTCACATGGCGAATATCTAACTTTTACTAAATCAAAAGCTGAGGTTAAATTCCAAGGCTTACTGGATCATACAGTGGATAGAATTATATTGCTTTAATTAGGCGCCCTTGAACAAATCGATAAATTAGATTTGTAGATATGAGTTTCATTTGCAAATGGGGCTTCGATGGAACGTCAAGTCAGCCAGTATAAAATGAAATTCACTAATCTGAATATTTCTGATACTAAACTTATTCCAAACCTCTCTAATTCCATTTCAATTAGCAGGTATTAACACGCAAACTTAACAAAAACAGATTGTGTTTTACAATTCCAAACCCTCCTCTACTATGAATTACGGGCCTCTCAAATTTGAATTTATTAAGAAAACCGAACAAAAATCTTTAAAGAAAACAGAAAATTATGAACTCTAACCAGACAACTTGCACTATATAAAAGAGTTCTCTTTTCCACCCGAGCTTCAATACAGTACAACTTATTTATGATGATGATAGACGGCTAGGTGAATGCTTTGGCTGGAGCGAAATCGGTCCAACGTTGTTACCTCTGCCAAACAGCATCTCAGTTCAACAACATTAATACTGTGTCCCAGTAAATACAGAGTATTTCAAGCTACGACTGTTAACTCTACACGCATTTATTCGATTCTCCGAATGCTGCTTGTATTTGTCGTATCAACGTGACACCCAGAAATGGTAAGCCCGTAAGCAGAAAGACAAAGAGGTGAAAGCACATACAAAAGCTACCATCTAACAGGCCTTTAAGGAGACAGATTAGGACTTCTTGTTGACATGCCAAAGAAAGGGTTAGGAAGCACTAACGATGACAACACAGCTCGACGTTTCTTCGAGAACACTGATGAGCCAGCTATTATAGCACGAGTAAAGCGAAAACTGATCCTTTGGTTTCCCGTTATTTTGCAATAGAGAAGATTTGGGAATACAAACTTCAAACAGCAAGATTATTCTTCAAAGGATATTCTTGGTACAACATTCCAACAGGAATCCACAAATTACTTACTCCAGTGACCAGACATCCTAGCTTTTGCAATATTACCGGTTGGTAAACTATCGAAAGATGCGCAAAAATGAACTTACAAGTTAATAAGAAACTGTCGCCTAGACATTGCCCGATAATCTTCTCGAGAAAAAATATGGAGGACGTCTTCCAAAACTGTTCGCGTCGATGAATCCTTACAGTGTTTTTGACGTAGTAAGGATTCGGATAACACTTCGTACGTATTGGAGAATGAGAAAAGAGCTGTTAACAAAGAAGGCAGTGATTAAAAAGTTCTTTTTATTATTTTTATTACAATCGTATCATTTATGTGAATCAATACATATTATACTACTTACAAATTATTTGCATTGGTATTTATTAAGAAGTCTTAAGCATAGAGGAAAAAGTACTTTCGCCGTTTTAACGATTATCGATATCCATGTATTAATTATTATAGTATTATATTTAAAATGTATCTTGAAGTCAACCGCAATATTTTATTCATGGAAATACAATTATTCTTTTTTCGAATTTATTTTCATGATTTTAAAGTTTCAGTTTGCTATTGTTGGATCCAATTTTTATTTTTAATATCAAATCCGTGCTTTCGACCCACTGTGTTTTGACGACCCGAAACCAGCGAAATGTCCTTGCCCGATACCATTTTTGCTGGAAACCAGGAAGCAAGCTACGATACAACAGTATGCTTTATTTCACTTCTTCAACATGGCTAAACGAGTTGTCCGTCGTTTTCTGTTACATTCTCTTTTTTCAGAATTTCTGTTTTGCATTTTCCATACCTGTATAAGTTTTGTAATATATTTTCTGCATTATTTTACAAAATCTGAGAGCAATATGAAAGGCGTGTAAGATCGCAGACCAGATGCGCCCTCGATACCTAAGTTGAAATTTGAAACTGATATCCTGCAGGGCCGATTGAAATTTTAACGATAAATAATTTTATTATTTTGTACAAACTGGAAATAAATTTTATTAATGAAAAGCAATGAAAATTTAAGAATTTAATTTCAGTCAAAATTGACGACGATCTTAGGAACTTAAAATGGCTTACCTTGTAGCTGCTTTACTGGTGTGGTTCTTCTCTGGAGCTGGGTCTGTTGTTTTTAGCACTGTTATCGGTATTCAATCAATAATTATTATAATGATTTTTAGCGGATTTTGCCGGCATAGAGATTTAAGACTCGCATGTTATATCAGTGGATAATAGTGTTCGCAACACATATATCCCGCTGAAGGTTTAAGTAAAAGATGATAGTGTTTTTTACCATGTAACGTTGAGATGTGCGCGATACTTATTGGCAGTTTTTGGAAAGAAATTGTTATATATGGTGCGAAAAGGGGTTAAAATAAAATGAACCTCAGTTTGCTTAAATATAAACGTAAAGATATATTAATTTTACCCAGAAAAATATAAAATAAATTTTAATAATTCGAAAAGGCGGAACAGTCGTCATTAATAACAAATAAATATTGTCAAACGATTCATTCTGGTAAACCTTTATCGTTCGATTTTAAAATTTCTCATTTAAATCTTAAATTGTTTGTTATTACCAAATAAACACTAATCAGAAATGAGTGATATAATATTAATTTACGGTTATTGGCAAGGAAATGTTTGGGAATTAGTGAGAATATACAGAGAAAGAATTCCAAATAGACCCTTATCAAACCACCAAATATTTGCTGTTGTTGAAAAGCGTCTTTGGTAGTTTTGTTCCTGCAATAATTGATTGAGGAAGAAATTTCAGAATGAAAATCTGTGTCTGAGCACTAGGCTTTTAGATTTGAAGAGTTTCAAAAGATACAGTAAATAGAGTTTCAAGAGAACTGTTGGTTCATCCATTTAAACTCTAGATTTTAGAAGAGCTTTTACCTTTCTACCTCGAATTGAGACTAGGCTTCTCTCGATTCATCTATAAACGGAGAACACATCAAGTAAACTTGCATAAAAAAATTATTTACCGATGAGTGTTACTTTACAAAAAGAGGTATGATAAATTTATTTAATGAATATGTTTATGTTGATGAAAACCCGAATGCAACAAATGTTGCGCATTAGCAACATGAATTTAAAACTAACGTATGGGCAGTGATCATTGACAGATTTATTATTGATTCTGTCATCTTACCATCTCGTTTAAATAGTTTTTCCCTCCTAAGGAGAGAAGCCTCCCAGAAAGCCGTGAGCTAGTCCAATTATATATTCCTTGGCATACTTCATTCTAGGAGCTCCTGTACATGATTTAATAAATTAACTTTTTAGAATAAATTTTAATTGCATTTTATCAACGGCGTTTGGAACAGGTAGAATTGGTTGGAGTCCATATGGTACAATTGCGGAACTCATCTTTACCAGACGATCCGCTTCTTCATTCCCGTATGTGCAGCAGTTCCTTGTCAAACTGTTCAGTATATCCTTACATTTGGACACCAGACGCGAAGTTACGACGCCAGACTTAAGTGCCATTATTGCAGCCCTACTGTCTGAGCATATGTTTATTATCCTATTTCTGTGTATGTCCCTCTTACAGAGATAGCCACTTTACAGAACAGTATAAATTTACGATGATTAAGATCGTCGTATGTTGCCCAAGGTAAAACTATCTAACCCCCTTGCTCCTGCTTCCAATCCACTCTACTTGGAAAATGTATCTCAAGAGAGTGGTTTGGTTTCAAAAGCGGCGCCTTGTAATCTGTTTGCATGACGAGTGATGGAAATCTCTCCACCATGCTTTGCCAGATACCTGAGTAGCCATCTGTTCGTGTTTCGAAACGCTCTAGGCAACTAAAACATAAGTAATCTTCAGCGCCTCATACTCTATGTATAAGTTAGAAGGATGCTTACCAGGACTTCTAAAGCCCTTGGGGACGCAGTTTTCATTGTACCCAATATTTCCACAAAAGCCATTTTTTGGAGTTAAGTTTTAAACGGTATGTATGCTTTGTTGTAGTAGGCCACCATATAATAGCGAAGTACGTGATCATGGGGCGGACGTTGTATATTCAAAAGGCTGGTATACAAGCAAAGAAAGCACATATGGCCTTCTTGGTTCGAGCCTCAGCATAGTAAGTCCAGCTCAGTCGTGAGTCCAGAATTACAGTATTTAACTGTTCCCCTGTATTGAAGGGATCTTTTCCGGCAATGGAAAATGGAAATCTCCACGGTTTTCCCTTTTTTGTAGAGGGTATCAACTCGGCCTTGTCCGAGTTTGTTTCGATGTTTCTTTTGCGGTACATCATCGCTCTGTAATCTAAGGGGCCAGCAACGTAGAATACGGATATCGCCACCAGGGTACAAAATAACCAGGTCGTCTGCGTAGGCCTGTGTATATAAACCAGCGTCATTCAATCACTCAGCAGGCCGTCCACCACAAGGCTCTACAACAAAGGCGATAGAACTCCTCCTTGTAGACAGTCTCATCTTAACAGTGCTTTAACAATAATATTTAACCCCTGATTTCAAGGCATAAGAATTTTTAATTTTAGTTAGAAATTTAATATACTGAGTCATAAAAAAGGTAAAGTATTAGATGTAAGCGAAGTACTGCTAATGACGCCCGCTGCAATTTACATCAAAATTCTAATCAGGTCTTGATTTCTTATCCTAAGAAATCCCAAAAGTACCAAATTTAGTGCAAATCAAACAACTATTAAGATAAGTATTTACAAAAAAGTTTATAACTAACGACTAAGGTAAATTGAGCTAGAGCCTGATATTTCAGTCTCAGGAATTTGCGTTAACATTTTGTACAGACATTTTAGAGACAATTTGTATACACTGCTTTTACTAATGCCCAGGGATCCCTCAATCTCACGATATGTTACATAACGATCTTAAATTATCAGTTTACGCACAGCGCCGATGTTTTCTTACACTAGAAAAGATTTTCAATGACCTTCGCGCGATCGCCATATAAAGAACTAAGTTCATCGATGCACTTTTGTTGAGATAAACTACGTCGAAACTTGTGAAAAATAATCATTCCATTTTTTTCCAAGATGAAATATTGAAGTTACTGCAAACAATATAAAATGGCGTCCGTATGTCAAAACATCTAAAATGTCAATTAAAATGTATATATTAGATGGCACCTACCACGTCATTTCTCGAAATATAAAGACTATCCTTTTATTTTCTGTCTTAATGCAATTTAAGTTTAAAGTATAAATTATTAATTTTCGTAACGTTAGGTATCTTTGGTCCAGTAAGAGAATACCCATGCGTCATCAGTAATATTCGTTTGAATTAAGTCAAAATTAATTAGTCAATACAACGTTTATATTCATAAAGACATGCCTATTGCACCGAAGAACGGAACTAGATAGTATATTAAAAATTCCGCCATATTTCGGATTTTTTATCAGAAAGAAGGGAAAAATTGCAACATCGGTTTAGGTAAGTGAAAATATCAGTGAAATAATATTAATAAATAAATTTATTGAAAAGACGAAAAATTATCACAAAACGTCAATAGGCGGAATTAGGACTCCTCTCAACTGAAAAGAACATTAAATATAACACAATAAGGTTTACCGGCAGACACTTAAAATAAGCATTTTTTAACAATGGTACAAATTATGAAAAGTTATGTATAATCTTCCCTATAGCTCTTTTTCGACCGCAATATTTTAAAAAATACATATTTAAGGCTGAGAAACAGCCGCAATAATAATCATATAAAATTTAAATAGAAAAGTTTGAATAGAATAATAATTCTTAAAAAAAACATTAAACATTTCAAACATTTATTCATTTATTATGTAAGTACGTAACATATAAATCCCTAATAGTTCAGTGAACAAGTACATCTACAAATCTAAAAACAAAAAAGACATTAAGATTGTTAAATATAAATCAGAGACTACTTTCAAGGTAAGCTTATATTATAATAGAGATTATAATATAAGCTTATATATATATATATATATATATATATATATATATATATATATATATATATATATATATATATATATATATATATATATATATATATATATATATATATATTTCGAACTTCCATTTTGATTGCTTCAGGAAGACCTGTCGTTTTTTTCTTTTCGACGAGATTTATTTTTTTCAGGGGAGGAAATAATATCCTTTTTCTAATGGCATATATGATTTTCCTTGAAATTTTAAGAGCAGCGGATCTTTCTAAAAATAATGACACGCAATTGAAAATGTTTATTTCCAAAATAAAATTATTTTTTTCTTTTTGACAGATAAAACAGATTTCACATGACCACCACTTCTCTTCTCCAACTCGAAACACTTAAGGGAAAGTGGAGTAATTGGGAACACCTAACTTACAACACTCTAAAATAATAAAAGAAATTCGCAAATATAATCAACTTTTACTGCAACATTAACATTACAAATTTGCCTACAAAAAAATGAAATCAAAATGGAAATAAACTTTATAATCAAAAAATTAAAGAATATAGAAAACATTGTCGTTTTTTTGCCCCCTACTATGTGGGGTGATCGAGATCAGTCCGCGAGGGAAATAGAAATGATATTGGGTAATTGTGAACGACATAATTAAATCTTTATAAGTATTACAACTATGTTTGGCAAAAATCACAGACGTAACTCATAGTAGATTGACCGGAGGTACAATTATGATGTGCCAAGTTGTTACAAATGGCGCACTCTTTTCTAGGTGGAGATTTATATTTTTCGCTGCAGAATATGAAGTAATACTCTTTTGCGTTTTTTTTTTAATGGATTCAGTTTTGTAATTTTAGTCTTTTTTACTTTTGAATTTTCTTTTTTTTAAATCTTCTTTTCAACTTGTCTTTTATGTCTTTCTTCTAATTGACATTTTATGGGTGTGCTGGATAAAATCTGGGAATGGTTTTTATTTGCTCACTTAGAAGTTATTATGTTAGGAACGATATATTGGTAATTTCAGCAAGGAGCATAGGAGTGAATGGAAGAGCAGTATTAATGATCACATCCATATCAGTTTGATTTTCAGGAACCGAAGTGGCATTTTGACTTTGTCAATTAGTTCACTCAAGCTTTGCTCAGCTGCAGTTTCTTTTACGGAAGTACTTGATTC
Organism: Diaprepes abbreviatus; assembly: GCA_034092305.1. Lineage (NCBI taxonomy): Eukaryota > Metazoa > Arthropoda > Insecta > Coleoptera > Curculionidae > Diaprepes > Diaprepes abbreviatus. The sequence goes on from JASJET010000290.1 coordinate 1,727,686, forward strand.
TTGAGTTTGACTGATATTAAAATCAATCAAAGACATGTTCCCAAAGGATTCTTTAAACTTGTCGGTATCAATAGGATGAATTCCAGTCATTCTAAATCCACTGATAGCTTTGCTTATGTTGGCAGTTTTGTTACATGCATTTGTAGAAAGCTGTCCAACTTCGTATTGGGCGATTCGTTTGCCAGGATTGCTAACCACGTAGAGCTCACACTCCTGATGGTATGCAATTTTTAGTTAACTGAAAAAAATCAAGTCCAGTGACTGCATTTTTTGAGATACATGAGATGGCAAAGAAAGAACATGCAGGTTGTGTTCTCGAAAAAGATTGTATGCTCCCGAGCTAATGTGACTTCCGTGATTATCTAGTATTATCAATAGCGGTTTCTCTTTGGTAAGTTTTACAAATGAAATGTAATGTTGTAGATAATCAGCGAATAAGGTCCCATTTATCCAAAGGAAATCAGAAACTGTAGCAATCATATCGCTGTTAAAGCCTTTAAGCAACAATTTGCTCATTTTCTTTCTTTTGAAGATAAATATTGGAGGTACATATATACCATTAGTACTGACAGCACAAACAACAGTTGTAGTGATACCACGTTCTCCACTTGTAGCTTTTGCTACTTGTTTTAATCCTTTTGGAGCCGAAATTTTAGAATTTTTTTGAACAGTACTTATGTCTATTTTATCAATATTGAAGACTCAATGACTAGAAAATCTGTATTTTGTTTGGAGGGCTTGTAGTTAGTCTAAAAAAGTTTAACTTCGGTGGCGTTAAAAGTTGTTATTCGCTTAAGTGGCGTAGCTTCTGAAGTCCGTAGACTGAAGCAATCTTTCGTAGTGACTTTGGTGTTATGCCATAAAAAGATATATAGCAATCGAGTATGTATCTTTCTAACTCGTCTTTCTGGTTTTTATTAAATACAGAGTACCGACCTTTTTTGGTTTCTTAAATGTTTCTTGATTAACTTGCTTAAAAAGGGTTGTTTTTGGCACTGAGTATTTGGTGGCTGCTTTGCCCAAAGTAAGCTATTTATTCTTAACATCTTGTATTGTATGGCGAAGATCTTCAATTGCGTATCTCAGTGTGGTTGTTCCTTCGTAATATCTAGGCTTCTAAAACAATTTCTAATGTTAGAATATTTCTACAGGATCAATTAACTAATGGGATTAATTAGGAACGTTCGCATTTACCCTCCTGACGCCGTTCCGAATTGTCCAAAGTAGGCAATCAAAATAACACTTTCTTTTTCCGGACCCATCCTGAAGCCGGATGCACTGCGGCCATAGTAGGCCTATTGTGCTCACCCTAAATTTACAACCACTCTGTTAACCTAGTCTCCTGGATTAATTTGTATAGTTCTACTAAGGAGTGATTATGTACTTCCTTCGGTTCCAAGATCCCGAAGGTTTCACCATTTCTTGCAGCCGACGTTTCCGTTATACAGATTAATTTTATGCAGATGTACTTTGATGGCCATGTGTCCCGTCATTATACCTGTAATAGCTCTTAATTGTTTCCTGTTCATTTGGAGTAGTTTCTTTGCTAATTTCTGGTCGGAGTCGCCGTGATTCCATCTCTGTCTGGTTTTCTAGCGGTTTTTGTGCTCTTTTCTGATCCATTGTTTCATCACTTCCCAGGCCGCACATCGCGGCTCCCCATAAGCCTGTTTTGGACCAATATATTGAGATGATAAGCCAGCTTTCGATAGCTCGTCAGTTTTTTCGTTTCAATGAATGCCTTCGTGTCCTGATACCTCTTTTAGAATAACTCTGTTGTTCCTTGCCAGAGTTGTGAGTTCACTCTGACATTCCTAGACCTATCTAGATGATATCTTTTGGCCCTTAAAGGCCTTCAGGGCTTCTTGGCTGTCGGAATGAATGTAAATTTGCTTCCATTTGCAAGCTCTCCTTTTTATTTCATCTTTATAATGTAAAATTGCATATATTTCTACTTGGAACACTGTTGGGTATTTCCCTAAGGGAAGAGTTATTTCTTTCTTCGGTTGTAATCCATATATTCCAGCTCCGGTACCCTCATCGATTTTTGAACAGTCAGTGTACCAGATAGTTGTATCAGAAGATGTTTCTGATTTTCTTCTTTTACTCGCCATTTGATCTTCTATTATTATCTGGAACGGTATATTATAGCGGTCGCCCGAGATCATAGGGTCCGTGTCCATTTCCAACTCTGGGCTCCTGATTTTATTCCATATAGTTTTGTGTCCAGTCAACGGCTTTTGTATTGTTGCCGTTGAGTGGTATAGCCGATGGAGTTCCATTCTCGCCCTTTCCTGAACCACCAAGTATAGCGGAGGAAGATCCAGACTGCACTCCACTGCCGAAGTGGGGGTCGATTTCATAGCCTGCGTAGTACTCAAGCAGGCGATTCTATGTATGTTGCTTAGCTTTACATTACCTTGAGCCACTAGACCAAGACAGCATATGTGATGGCTGGTCTCACCACACTGGTGTATAACCAGTGCACCATCTTCGGTGAGAGACCCCACAATCTTTTAAGAATCATAAAGGTTGTTTTCGATTTTTTTGTTATATTTTCCACGTGTTTGTTCCAGATCAGCCTGTAGTCCAAAATTACTCTTTTTTCTCTTCTTGTGAAGGGGATAAGTACAGTGTCTTGGGAACTTATATTAAGACCTTCCTGTTGTGCCCATCATTCTATAACCCTGAGAGCTCGCTGCATTCTCTTTCTTACAGTCATGTTAAACTTGCCTTGGGCTAAAATTACCAAATCATCTGCATATCCTAGTACAGAGTGACCCGATCTACTCAAGATTCGCAAAAACCCATTCATCACTAGGTTCCAAAGCAATGGCGAGAGAACTTCCCCTTGTGGGCACTCCTTAGTCACCCGTGCCATCAGCGTTTTTCCAAACAATTCTGTATAGATAACCCTTCTTTTAACATGTTTTCGATCCACCTGCAATAGGTCTCTTCTAAATTTACATTCTGTATTGCAATTATTCGCAATATTATCTTCGGTGTACTTAAAGCTACATGGAATTTATCAACAGATAGTACATATAAGCTATTAACAAAATATGACGTCTTTAACCTTACTCACACTTCTGCGGTCCTACTAAGGGACACCAAGCGCGTCTATTTAAACGTGTGCGGGCGGTATAGTGCGTGAGGAAGTATTTGGTATTCAACTGTTCCTGATTAACCGCCGTTTACAATTTCCCCACTTTTCCCTATACAAATTAAGCACAAGCTGTTGTGCTTGCCTTCTAAGAGTTTCATCACGCATTATCTGAAAGGACAAATCGAGTCTCATTAATTTATTCCAATTTTTAATGACTGATTATTACAACCGATTAAAATAGTGCGAAAACGTTTCAAAATTACGTATCGAGTGTCGGACATTTAGACACTGGCAACAAATTTAATGGTTAGAAATATATATGGTCCTAGATATAGATTAAAAAAAATAATATATACTTAGCGCTAATAAATTATTAACAATAATTTATAGCTTTTATATAAAATAATCTTCAATTCATATAAATGACTAGAATTTCTCAAAAACACAATATAAAGAAAGTTTTAATTCATAAAACGAAATTACTCATTTGTTTCGGTTGTTTTTCTATCTTGCTCTTCCCATAATATCAAATTCTTTGCGTCGTATGGCATGGATTAGAAAAATTATGTTTTGTTCTCTGTAGTTTTACTGTTTAGATATAAATTAGATAGATTGATAATGGCTATTTTTTCACGAGACCAACTGTATCACGATTTTTCCATCCATTCCTTTCTGGAGAATTCGAAATTTCAATTTTGCAGCTTCACTACATTTCTATTATTTTTATAGGTAGTAGTTATATCATTTTTTGAAAATATTTTAATGAAAACTGGTTCATACCTTTTTTAGGAACAAACCTATTTCTATTAAAGAAAATGTATCACACAGGTTTTGTAAATTACTTGTCGTGTCATACAGGGTGTCCAATTTTCGATTGTGGGTTATTTTGGCTGTTAGTAAAAATAGAAGGATAAAGTTTTCAGGGCACTGTACTACTCTTTTAAGAAACGAACGATGCCACTAACAGAATTTTCATAAACCTCTTCGTTTTGGAGATACAAAGCACTTTTTAAAGTTATGCATTTTGGGACACCCCTCGTGTCTCGCTTATCTTGAAACTTATCGCAAAGTTAAAAAATTAGTCCATTCGGTTTTTTATGTAGGGTTCGGTGGCGTAATCAGTTTTTTTTATAGGTTCAACTGTTTCGTAAAAATAAATCAAACTTTTCTTTTTTTAAATAGGACATACAATATATTTTTAAATAATGTAATTTAGTTTGTTATGAGATTTCTAAAAATATATAACACTCTATATTTATTATTTGCATTGAGTCGTGAAATTACGTTTAAAAAAATAATCAGATCCCGTTAGTAGGCTGTGACAGGTATTTAAAAAAACAAAAAATATCAAAACCATGTCTTCTGGGCTTTCTGTCGAAATATTTAGATATTCGTGATAGTTTTGTACTGAAATTTTCAACTAATCGGATCCTTTTCAGTAATGGCAGGCTTTATAAACTTCGAGAACAACGAAAACTTTGACGTGCTCGTTTATTATATTTAATAAAGCGCTAGAAGTGTATTTCAACAGATTTTAGAATTTTTGTATTCTTTTCAATTTGAAATTTATATATAAATGCATTTAATTCATAGATATCCAGAGAGAAGGCAGCCTGATAAAAGAATGTTTTTGAAGATAAAATCAAATTTAATTCATCACGGTTCATTTTATAAACCACGACCTAAAATTTACAGCAAGGACCTAAAATTTACAGCAAGGAAATCCGTGAGATTAATATAATCATAATATATTAGCTTCTGTTGAAGCAACTCCAAGTCGTTCTTGCAGAATAAGAAAAGGTTCGGTAGGAGTTAATCAATCAAGAGTTCAAGTAATCTTAAAAAATGCGTATATAGACCATATAAATATATAAAATTTATATCCTGGTGACGTACATCACCGAATAGAGTTCTGTAATTGATATTTATAAAATAAAAAAAAAATTTGAAATAGTCGTTATATGGTTTTTTGAGGTTTATTTTACCAGTATCGATATATTTAGTAGACAAAATACTAGGTTTTAGTCTTAGGAAAATCAACATGTAAGATTTCCACGGGAACGGCAAGGCAGTTTTGACTTCAGCGTTTCTACTTATTACCGAAATCGTATATGATATATATGAAGGCAGGCTTACCGCAAATAAATTTTTACAAATTCTGCAACACATTGTTTCCGTTCACAATGCGCAAATTGTAAAGTTCTATCTGGACACTAATTTTCCTGGCCGCTGAATTGAGATAAATGGACCTATAAGATGGCTACCCAGGTCTCTCGATTGGTCGATTTTGGACTTCTTCTAGTGAGGATACCTCAAAAATAAAATATATACCGTCCAATATCAAACTATGGCAGATTTAAAAAGTGCGACTCAAGGAGCCATTAGAAAGTTACAGGTGCCACCCTTTATTATTTCAAATGCATTGAAGAAAATTAGAATTATGTGTGAACCATGTTTAAGGCATAATAGAGAAAAATTTGAACAATATTTGTTTACAACTATTTTAGTTTAACGTAATACACAACTATTTATTTTTATAAAAGAAATTATATTAAGAATCCGAAAATATACTTAACCTTTTTGCGTTCATCAATATAATTTAAACCAGCAATTGATGTTTGTTTCTTTAAATACCCCTCACGGCCTACTAACAGGCTTTGATATTTCTTATAAAAAACGTATATTTAGGACTCAATATTAATAATAAATATAGAGTATTATATATTTTTGAAAAGCTTGTAACGAATTAAATCACATTATTCAAAAATATATAACTTGTCTCTTTTAAAAATAGACAAGTTTAATTTATTTCTCCGAAACAGTTGAAACTGTAAAAAAGCTGAATATGGTAATAAACTCTACATGAAAAACGTCAATGGCTTTTTTCTTTAACTTGGCGATATGTTGCAAAGTAACCGAGATACAAGGTGTGTCCGAAAATGCCCAATTTTCAAAATCGCTCTGTATCTCCTGATGAAAATTGTGATATTGGCATTGTGAGTTTCTTAAAAAAGTAGCACAGTGCCTTGATAACCTTATCTTTTTATTTTTACTAATAACGGAGATAACCGGTAAAACCATTGAAAATTGGACACCCTGTACACCATTTTCGTTATCACTTAATACATAGTCATATACTAGCCTCTTGTTGAATAATAGATATTTAAAATAATTGTACTTGTAGGAACTGAGACACAAAGCTTGCCCTTTGCATAGTCATACTCAAGATAATATGAAAATAGCATCTACTTACACTGAAGCTACTATAAAATTGGATCCTTATGCTGAATATAAATTTAGTTTAGACGTTTTCGGCACAAAACATCAAGTTCTTGATAATAAATTAAGGCCTTCACAGGCTATATCTACAGATATCGAAGGTAAGTATCTAAAAAACACATGCTTTCCATTCAACTAGACGTTGATGAACCAGAAAAAGAGGCATACAGAATTTCCAGTAGTTATAAAAATGTGCACCTTCAAGTGGATTCACAAAGCCGCGAAACAACGAAACGGCAAAATTACATCGCGAATTTTTCGGTTACCCAACCTGCGACAGCGGAATAGCGGACTTACGAATCGAATAACTTTGGTACGCACAACATTTAACATAAAATCTTTTATTTCAAGTGATTTTTAGAGATTGCAAGACATTGTAAAAGTTTTTTTAATATATATTTTGTATTTGGCTGTTTTAACATTGGAGTTGTATCATTCAATTCTGAAATATTTAATGCGATTACCGATATTGACAATAATTTATTAATTAACGCACAATAAAAATTTGGGAACTTTGAGCACTAGCAACAAATATAACATAGAAGCGCCGTTCTTGGTTAGAAAAAGTCGCCAATCTTGGTTACCGATATTTACGAAGATTAGTTCTGGTACCAACAAAGCAGAATGATTAGACATCTTTCTTTAAATACCTTCTTCTGGATGTGTTAATGTGAAAAATGAACAATGTATACCAAATTTTCACGTAGCTGAGAGGTCAGGAGGGTTAAAAAATTATATTTTGCACTTTATGTGAGTGTAGGTTAAAATCTCGATACATGCAATATTTTTTTAAAGTTTCTCGAAAAATATGTTATTAAAGTTCATATGTATTTTTTTCCATTTTATTTAGATTACACTAATTAAAAATGAAATTCCGGTATTATCAGTTTTATATGGTATAAAGCGACATCAACTTTTTATTGCAAATAAAAGTTTGCATCTTAAGTTCGACTTTACTGTTTAAATAGACACAAATACAACTAAATGTGTATAAAGTCTATAAAGGTAAACAATGTGTTAGGAAATAGTTTATATTATATTAGGTTCATTTTCGAATAAAAAAATTTGGTCTGCTAGCAATCGATTTTCATTTGTTCAAACTTATTGTTTTAGGATACACTCGTTGAATAATCAAAAAATATTATCGACGAAGTTTCTAATTGAAATTAAATTATAGTTTTTTTTATTACTGTGAGTTACTTAAGATGTCTTAAAAACCTATTTTGTGTGTCTATTCAACATGTAAAAATCCAACAGAGAAAAATCCGGAATTGATTTTTAATCTCTTTTCAAAGGATTCAGCAAGTCTCTTTTTATAAAAAGGGATTGATGAACATATTACTGTTTTTTTTAACGTATTTTTAATAACAGTTACTATTTTTACTGATCGATTTTTTCAAAAAGAGAAAGCTGCATTAGATATTTTATTATCACAATAATTGTAAATTATGTTCGAAGAATTTTTTTTCGTTTCTTGACTGAAAAGGTTCAATTAAAAATAATAACTCTATTGTTCTTGCGGAAATATTTGTTGTACATACGCAAAAAATATTTTTTATATAAAAAAATATGCAGGAGACGGGACTCGAACTTTTGACATATATAACGGCCAAATTTTGCTGTAGCATTTTTTATGTTGGCCGAGCAAAGCTTACTCAGACGAAACATTAGAATGTGAAATATACTTTATTAACATAAGTTGATTTGACCTCAGCGTAGCCTCTACCAAAGATATAAGAAAACGGCCGTTCGTGGCAGAAACAAGTGTAAATAACTATTCGAAGTTTGAGATTTATCAGCTATTTTTAGTTATTGGGAGAAAAAAAGTCGGCATTAATATGTATAAATCCCTTAAACTATCATAGATTTATCTTGAATCTAATTTATATTGTTAAGTATTGGCTCTATATATAGATAGATGAATTGATTTTAGATAATACATACGCTTCATCAGTCCCATCTATCTCCCAACCCAACTCTCTAGCTGACCTACACGAAAAAAGAAGCGAAGCTATGGGCGTGTATAGGATAAGAGCTTTTGGTTAGGTTATGGGCCGTAGACATCCGATACCACGTCTCCAGCATGTATAGATCTGAAATTGACTATAATGATTTATTGCGTTAAATTTTCAGATCCCAATCCTGGGGGGTGGAAAAGTGTTGCAATAAATTTTTAAAAATATAAAATAAATATATAAATTCATACTTTAAACTATAAACATTTCTGCTGAACTGCAGGAATTATTGATGTTTTAACATCAATTTATACTTTCACACTTTAATTTGTAACCTACTTTGTGTATAGTGCCTGCATCCATTTTAAGGTTTCATGAAATATTGGTAATTTGTAGTAAACTGATTTATATATAGACATATTTTCAGCATATCTTTGAGCTGTGAGATTCCTAGTGAGAACAGATTCTTCAATTCGGTGTTTATACATTTTCTGGCTGATATCGGTGATGTACTCCTGTAGCTCATATATTCATGTATATCTACTAGATAATGTTATATTTCTTAAGAATTTGTTTTGCAGTAGTTGGACTCCCTGCCTCTGTGTTGTTGAGAGGGAGCACCAAACTGGTCCACCGTATACCATCACTGGTCTTATAATTTGCTTATACAAGATTAATTTATTGTCTGGTGATAAGACGGATTTATTAGTTCGCAGCGAGTATAACAACTGCATAGCTACAATGGTTTTTTTAGCTACAGATATTTAATTTTCTTCTGTATCGGCATATTGCAGCCATTTTTATTAAATGACACCATTAGTCCGTGATTTACGAATTTCATCTTTATTGCCGTAGATTCAAACTTTTGAGCAACATTCTGTGCGCCATTCGATGTGAATTCTGAGCTTTTGTTTGGCTGCGTTAGCACGAAACGAGCTAGCGTACAAACTATATGGTTTGTATATATTACCATATTTGTGGTACTACTTTTTAGGAGTTCGGCTATATATAAATTGAATAGTTATGACAAAATGACAGTGCTCTGAGGTAGTTCCACATTTTGTTGGTAGAGTATGCGGCCCCTATTTTTACCACAAAAGATCTGTTGCTCATATAGGATTCTATTAGTTTAATTAGAAATAACGAAAATTTATGCAAAGTTATGAGCTTATACAGTACACCAGCATGCCATATAGTGTTTCAAGCCCTTGAAATATCCACTGCCATTAAAGCTGTGCTTTGCTTTTTATTTATAGAGTTCAGAGAGCCTTAAACTACATTTGCTACCAGCAGCGTTGATGATTTGCTTCATGTGACTTTAGACAGTTTGCATATTTTGTGTTATCGTTTTTGCAGGCTTTTGCTAGATTGGGGCCAGCGCATTTTACGCATTTGACTGGTCTGTGGCAATTTTCTTGGGCATGTCCCCATATTTGGCACCTCTTGCATTTCATTATCTCATATGATGTCCTTCTTTACTCCCAAAAGACTCTGGCCTTTAGAGCTACCTAGACCTTGGACTGAAGGGATCTTAATTTTATAATTTCTGAATTCTAAAGTTATTTTTTAATGGGTACACTTTTATTATATTGAGTTCGTATTCATCTTTGATGTATGCTGCGATATCTTCCGGTTTTGTTCTCTGATGTAGCCATTTTACGATGAAGGCATGCATTCTCTGATTTCTCGTTGGATATGTATGAAAATCATTTTTACCTCCCTCCAACTTTTTTATTTAAATGCTTCAGATTCGTTTATGTCATTTATATAAATTGAAGTATTATACTTGGTATCTTTCAAAGTATATCCGTTTTTGACGTAGCTATCCAATTCAGTTTTAATTCTGCCGCTAGCTTCTTTATTCGTCGATTTTTCTTCCATAACAATGGGCGGAGACTTCACGACTTTATTTTTGGTCTGCTTTTTATGGTTATTTGGTATAAATTGGCTTGTTTTATCCCATGTTTGTTGACTTGCATGTCTTTCTAAGGAAAATGAGCGTCTAGCACCCACATCCTTGATATCATTATATTCACCTTTTTTGTGGTTTGAATTTTGATATTCTAGTTTTTTGAAACGGTTCTTGGTTCTTGCATTTGGGTTATACATTAGTCTAGTTGGTGTGTCTTTAAAAGCACCCCCTTCCAATGACTTCTAAGCGGCACGGATTTGAAACTTGTCACGTTAAACTGTTTTAATGAAATTATTCTCAATAAATAGATATTTTGAAATATACAAAACTGCAATGTTCTACAATAAATCGTTTTGGAGTAGTAAATGCATAGAAAGCAAATATAATTCTTCATTTTCATTAGATGCACCTCTAAATTTCACTCCACAGAAGAGTTTTTTTAATATCTCAAGTTCTAATTAAGATACCTTTCCCAAACAAAGTGGAAATTACTTGTTATTTAAAACTCAGTATTAGGGCAGTTTCATCTCCAAGCTTATCATCTCTGCACCTTATTCACATATTTTAAATCTAAAAATTCTGAAATTAAACGGAATTTTTTGAAAATATTTTTATATGAGTGAGTAACGGGAGCTGATGTTTTTCAAGGTTTTCGAGAAACAACTAATAAAAGGGAATAAGTTACACTAAACACTTTTTGGTTATATCTCAAGTTTTAATCGAGATATCTTCACAAAACAAAATTGAAATTATTTATTATTTGAAACGACGTAACACTATGGTAGTTTCATCCTCACGAATATGAAATCTTATTTTTAATATGGGTAAACATGATTTTCATTATTTTACAACTTACGATCCTTTGCACTGTTCTGTAAAATATTGTATTGTGTAAATATGTCATATTTAATTTTGCATTGACACATAGATTTTTAAATTCATACCCAATAGCGACTTTTGATGCGTTGCCTATAGCTTTTATAATTCAAATAAACGAAATTGTAGTTATAAATTCCAACTTTATTCCTAACACAATAAAGTTTAAAATCGTGTTAAAGACATATTTTTAAATTTGCATCCCCTAAAAGTTAATAAAATTCAGGGGGGTTTTCATCTAACTTAAGAAAATATAGGGTTAGGAAACAACGACGTGTGATCAAAATAAAAGTAAAAAAAAAAATAAACAATTTATTAACAATGAGTGTTGTAAATGATTTTACGCAAACTATTAAAATGATAAAACGAAGAAATATGAAACCCAACAAACAATTCAATGTTATTTTGTGAAGTATAACACTAAAGTGTCAACTACTGTATCGGTCTCAACAACCAGTCCAATAACGTGTTTCTGCACTTAGTTGCTTTAGAGTGCATATACATTTTTTTTCAAAGTTGAACCTTCGTTATAGTTATGTATTTTTTTTTCAGTCTTGATAAAGGCGACCACGGTGTTTTGGATCATTGTCTTCTTCTTCGAGTATCCATGACGCCAGGCCCAAAGTGAAGATTCGTTAGTAAAAATAACGTTTGATCCACCTTTATTGATGTTCTCTTATGTCCATAATAAACATTTTTGGATGAGCTTTCAAGACTAAAAATATTTTCGCCTTATTATTTTATGCTTAATGCCGTTTTTATTAAGTCGCCGTTAAATAGTATTTAAATCAACACATTCGAGCTTGAATACTTTGCCCTTGTCACAGATCGAGGTGTGGATTTCTTGAATCACTTGATATTTTTAATTTTTTGTAACCAAACGTGTTAAATTACGCTCCTTTTCACCCTCTTTGGTAACAAACACAATTTTTTTTCATACATTTTTCAACGGCAGTAGTTATTTTTGCCTCTTTTTCGTGTCTGTACACAAAAACTGTTTCGAATTTTTTATATTTAGCGTTCATTCTGAATGTCTGATATACTTCACGGGTATCAAAAGTATAGTATTCAAATGCGAAGTAACACGTTTTTATAAACTTAATTGTAAATATTAACTTTAATTGAAGATAAAAAGATATCGCTGCCTCCCCTCCTATCACACATATAAAATTCTCTTTGATCAAAGCAATTTGTTTTAAATATAACTAATATCCATCTTGTAAGTCCCTAAAGCAATACCTGGTCGCTGAATCTGCAGTTATAAACTATATTTTTTTTGTTTTAGAAAATTTTAGTAAAGAAGAAATTCCAGTGGTAGACAGTGTTTCAGCCAAGAGAAATGAAGTTGAAATAGTTCTTAAAAAATCTCATTGTTCAAAATTCAGAGGTCCTTTATTTTTAAACTATAAAGCTATTGGAGCTGAAGATTGGTGCGAATCGATTCGCTTAAAATCTATTTCAAACTTGGAATTTACAGTGAATAAGGATAACATGATTGTTATTCCTTTCCTAACACCTTACTGTACGTACAATATAACAATTTATGTTTCAAGGGAAAATAATGGTTGGAACAAAGCGAAGTCTATGGATACATTCAACATTATAACCCAATCAGAGAGTAAGTTAGTTTATTCAATATTTGCAGGTAAATTAATTTCTAATCATAAGATTCGCGTAGTCCCAAACTTGGGCATTTCTGTGAGTTGTCTCTCGAAGAAGACAATTTTTTTCCCGACAGATTTACGGTTATGTTTTTAAAATGATTGTATAGGGTGTCCCATTTTCGCCAATTTTAGGAGGTATTGGAATTATTAACAAAGATATAGTGTTGCGGTTTTCACTTTAGAGTCCTCCTTTTAAACGAAACTAAAGATTCCGATGTCAAATTGGTCATGGCTCTCTTAGTTTTTAATCTACAGGTGATTTTGAAAATCTTCATTTTTTAGGCATATGTCTTATTTCCGTTATGCGTCAATATATCAAAAAGGTAAAAAGGGCTTTTTATAGAGTTTTTATATAGAGTTCAGTGGTGCAGTCAGTTTTTTCTAAAAAGTTTAGTTTTTGAGATATTAACCACACTTATGACTTTTTAAATAGAACACATTGTATATTATTTAATATATAATGTGTTTATTTTATTTTGGAAAACAAGGTCAGAATTTGATATTTTCAACAATTTACTTTACTTGTAAGTGTCGGTCTTGGACAATTTATAAGAAACAAATGCAGAATTTTGACAATAATAATTATACCAAAGATTAGATAGTTTAAAAGTTAGTTTTAATGTTTTTCTATATTTTTAATTGTAAGCACTTAATTATTATTACCTTTTTTACTTTAAATAACACTATTGTTATAAAACCAGAATATTAAAATTTTATTGCAAAAAAACAAGAACAACATTATTTCATGAAACTAAAGTAAACTAAAAACAACCAAGAGTTTTTTTAAAGATGGTTTTCAAAATGTCGGCCGTTTTCTCAAATGCAATATCGGCACAGTTTTGTTATTCTTCTAACTGCATTTAAAATAATCATAGATCTATTATGAAGAGTTTGGAAGGCCTAACCAATTACCTCACGAAGTTCCACTATAGATTCATGTCGTGTCTTATACATTTGATTTTGCATAAAACTCCACAAAAAAAAATCCAAAATGGAAAGATCGAGAGATCGTGGGGACCATCTCACTGGCCCACTGATACCTATCCATCTTTGAGGAAAATTATAGCGCAGATATGGCCCTAACAGCGCAGATTTGTGACTGGGGGCACCGTCTTGTTGCAGATAAATGGTATTGAAATGGGCCAAGGAACTTTTTCAAGCAATTCTGGAATAATTTTCCCCTAGATTTCTAGGTTGTGAGACCTCCTTCTTACATCCTTTAGACTATGCGTAGACCTACAATAAAACATGGGACAACATCCTCGAAGCGCCCTTGTGCCCTTGCTAAAATTAAATGGTGATTTTCTGCATACCAATACCTTGTGTTGTGACGATTAAAAATATCCACACTTGAAAAATAACATTCGTCAAAGCAGATGACAAATCTGCCAAAAGTTTCGTTGGTGCAGATTTATTCTAAGTACCATTAACAAAGCGTTACTTGGCGTCCATCAACTCCAGGGTGTAAAGGTTGCACAATTTTAAATTTATTTAGATGTTATTTCTACTTTTCCAAAATTGTTTCAACGTCAGATTTTGCTACACCACCTTCTTCTTCTATTTTTCTACAGGATGATAAAGTTTTTGCTGCTGCGTAAAATAACACATTTGTTTCTCTTCTCTCTCTGTCTTCTTTGACTTCTGTTTTAGGACGCGGCTGAATAAAAGATCCGTGTTCAACTGGATTTCTCTTTAAATGAGCAAATATGTCTGGGAAGGGTTGCCTCCTTTCTGGAAACCTAACATGAACAAAAATGATTTCCCGATATAAAAAGTTATCGTAATGGTAACGCTTTAAATAAATTACCTATTGAAATATAATTCAGAAGCTTCTTGGGGACTTTTATTGCTTTGTATAAGATATACTAACATATCACACTTTTTAAAATTATCATAAGCGGCCACTGTAAGTGCAAAATAAATAAAAAGTAAAATAAAAACACCTACGTGACAAAAGTATCTCATAAATAATAATAATCTGACAAAACTGTGAAGTTTTGGACGTCTGTCTTTTGTTTCTTATAAATTGGCTATGGCCTACTGTTACAAATAAAGTAAAATATTAAAAATATCGAATTCTGACTTTGTTTTCCAAAACAAAATAAACACATTACATATTTTTAAAAAGCATAAATCTAATCTAATCACAGGGTGTCCTATTTAAAAAATCATAAGTTTGGTTAATACCTCAAAAAACTTTTTAGAAAAAAACCCGACTGCGCCATTGAACTCTGCGTAAAAAGCTCTAAGAAAATCAGTTTTTACCTTTTTGATAAATTAACGCATAACGAAAATACGAGATGTGCCTAAAAATGAAGACTTTCAAAATCACCCTGTAGATTAAAAACTAAGAGAGCCTTGACAAACTTGATACCGAAATCTTTCGCGTACAAGGTTTCTAATTCTTGATGTGTTTGCGAGGTATTTACTTTATTAATAAGCGTAGCATTTTCTAACCCGTTATTTCTGAACTTTTGTTTTATTGAAAAATAACTAGGCCAGCGAGTGACAGCTTTTCATTGGTGAGCAGCTTGGGCGGTGAGCTGGGAATACTTATTCAGGACGCCACTCAAGTCTTTGTAACCTTTTTTTTGTTTAAACTCCAGAACTGAGAAGGCTGGTAAAGTTTAAATTAGTTGTTAATGGTAGGAAATAAAATGACTATAATCAGCTTTGACCAACACTTTTAATTGAAGAATTAAAATTAAATTGCAACATCCAGAAATTAAAAAAGAAATCAACTTAGGTTTTATGCGTCAAAACATCCCCTTGACAATTATATACAAATTATGTACATGTCAGTCTTTGGCCAAAGATACTTAAGTCTACACTTATATATCGAAATACGCAATTCTTACCTTAAAATTAATACACCGAATGTAATTCTGGAACATCACTTCTACAGATTACAGGATATTCATATAGTATAAAAATTTTGTTTAATCTTAAATTATTTGTAAATTAATTGTTACGATAAATTCCTGAAAAAAAAACTTAAAAAACAGATAAAAATAAAATATCTGGCCTTAGGTTATCTTCGGGGGACTTCTGTCTTCAACTGGCAACAAACATCCCTCGCTGAGGAAAGTACAGGCGGTAATCAGGAATATCATCATCACAGGCACAAATTCATTTAGAAAAACATAATCGAAGCGTTGATCCGGGCCAAAATTTGGTATAAGTTTGGACCCACGGTAGGGCCTTACTACAATTTTTTTTTCTCAGAACTGAACCCAAGAGCAAAAAGAAAAGTAAAGATTTACCTCATTGACTAGAGGGTAACAGAAAAACACACCATATGGGAAATGTACTTAATGAAAATAATTTCACTACTTGACTAACTCATGAGAAAATGGACTGCGAAAAATATTTTTTAGCCAAGTTGTCAGTCCCATATCTGACCAAAGATCTGATAATCTCATTCCTTTCATCAGTCTGCCTTTTATTTCAAAAAGGGCCCTCGGTAGTGCCGAGTCACAATAGGAATCGTAAATCTAGGCGGATTCACAACTACGGAAATCTGCGGTTACCCGAACCAAAAATAGGTGAATTGGCAACGCTGAAGATACAGTACGTTTAGTAACAAAATTTCAACGTTAATCGACCCAAAATATGAGCCGAGAGATTATGCCAAATGCGCCAAAATATAAAAATTTTGACTACATTTAACAAAGATAAAATTTTTATAAAAAAAATTGAACCGACTTCTAAAAGTGCGCTAAAAAGTAAAAAATAACTATAAATTTTTATATGAAATTGAACCTTTTGAAGTCGGCGCCAAACTAATACTTAACAAAATGTGATTTGCATAAACAGCAAAATACTTTTTTTGTAATTGCTTCCTTACCATAATTTGTATATATTAGTAGTTATTTATTTCATTTACAAATAATTTGGCGCCGACTTCAAAAAGTTCAATTTCATATAAAAATTTATAGTTATTTTTTACTTTTTAGCGCACTTTTAGAAGTCGGTTCAATTTTTTTTATAAAAATTTTATTTTTCTATTTTTAGTTTTAGAATTCATTATGATATTAATAAATTATTTGAACTAAGAACTAATCGAAATTAGTGTACTTCGCAATGACTCCAAAGTGGCAAAAAAGTACAAATTTTATCCAAAGTTGTAAATCACCCTAAAATGAACCACTAAAAATTCTTTAGTTCTTAGAGTTTTCCAAATACCAATCAAATTGGGTTAAACGAATATTTAGTCTGTCATAGAAAATCCACTATCTTAAATTTCAAATTAATTTTAGATTGGTAATATAGGCCCCAACACCTTCCAATATCGATATTTAAAGAAAATAAATTAATTTTTTATCCACCATATGAGATACGCCATATTAATTTTTTTTTTAAATAATTTTAAATTCGTCATGTGTGACCCCGAAAACTCTCCCGTATCAACTTTGGTTAAAATCGGACAAAATTGATTTTTTTTGTTCGCCATATTGAATCCACCATATTGAATTTTTTAAAAATAATTTCAGATTCTTTATGTGAGGCCCCGAAAACTTACCCATACCAATTTTGGAGAAAATCGAACAAAATTGATTTTTTCGTCCGCCATATCGAATTTTTTAAAAATTATTTTAGATTCGTCATATGCGACTCCGAAAACTCCCCCGTACCAATTTTGGAGAAAATCGAACAAAAAAGATTTTTTTTGTCGGCCATCTTGGATCCGCCAAATTGAATTTTTTAAAAATTATTTTAGATTCGTCGTATGCGACCCCGAAAACTCCCCCGTACCAATTTTGGAGAAAATTGGACAAACTTAATTTTTTTGTCGCCATATTGGATCCGCCATATTGGATTTTTTAAAAATTATTTTAGATTCGTCACATGCGACCCTGAAAACTCCCCTGTACCAATTTTGGAGAAAATCGAACAAAATTGATTTTTTGTCCGCCATATTGGATCCGCCATATTGAATTTTTTTAAAATTATTTTAAATTCGTCATATGCGACCCCGAAAATTCCCCCGTACTAATTTTGGTGCAAATCGGACAAATTGATTTTTTCGTCCGCCATATTGAATCCGCCATATTGAATTTTTAAAAAATAATATTAGATTCGTTATGTGGCATCTTAAAAACTCCCCCATACCAATTTTGAAGAAAATCGGACTAAATTTTTTTTTTGTCCGCCATATTGGATCCGCCATTTTGAATTTTTAAAAAATAATTTCAGATTCGTTGGGTACAACCCAGAAAATTTCTCTATACCAATTTTGGAGAAAATCGGACAAAATTAATTTTTTTGGCCGCCATATTGTAAGCGCCATCTTGAATTTTACTGCATAAATTTCATCTAAAAAAATATGGGACCACCGCAGCAACTTCCTTTACATAACGTAAAAAATTTGTGCAGCCGTTCCGGAGTAATCGGTGTACAGGGTGAGTCAACGATTGGATGAAGTAGGTTTGTGCCTTTTCGGTGAAATTAACAAAGAAACTATATTTATTGTTTGATACAGTTTATTTTTACGCAGATTTTAAAAATATTTAGGACTCTACAGGGTGAGCCAAAAAACTAGGACAGCATAAAGTTGTATTTTTTTAAATACAACACCCTATATACGAATCGTATTTTCGATTTAGCTTATAATTTTAAATCTTTTTTATTAAGGGTTTACTATAACAAAACTTTATAGTTTCTGAGATAATTAAGTTTAAAGAAAAAAAGTCACATTTTCAAGCATCAATTCAATCCTAAATAACGTTTTCAATTTTGTGACAAATATATTCAAATTTGGAATTTAGCAAGGCCAAGGACAAGTTAACATAATTTTTACCTAATATTTGCAATAAAAGCTACGGGGTGTTGAACACATCGGCTCAAATTTGAACAAGTTTAAATGAATAAATATCTTTTTTTTTAAATGGTACACCCTGTATATTTTCATGTTATTTAATAGAGTAATAAAAACCCTAAAAGTTTTGTTCAATATATCCTATAGCTATTTATAATAGTTTTTGAGATATTTCAGTTTTTCTTATTTTCCATACTTTTTTACAGAAATAGTCTTCATTATCATAATAGCCATGTAAAATAATAAAAAGAAACTACAGAAACAAACAGAATGTGGTTAAATATGATGAAATACATTATTCGTTATATTACAACGGGAATAGTTTAATTAAACATAATGTGAAAAAATTAACACAACAATAACGACAAGGCAAATACATATTTACTTTTATACTAAATTGAAACAAAAAAATTACCTATTAAATACTGAGATTAATTATTTCTTTTTAATAAGTGTTCGAATAAACGACCCTCTTGTGCAATGCACAAATTTAGTCTTTTTTGCAGATTTTCTCGGACCCTGGACAAAATTAGTAGCGTTATTGTTCTACAGGTATCCCTAATCCTGTTTCCTGTTTCGCATATCTTCCACTGTTGTTGGTGAATTAACATACACCTTATTTTCAATATAACCCAATGGGAAGAAATCTAATGGGGTGATGTCGCAAGACCTTGGAGGCCACTCAATGAAACCCTCACGTCCAATCCATTTTTGCGGATATCGTTGGTCCAAAAACGCAGGAACTTCACGATGGTAATGCGGAGGCGCACCATCGTGCTGGAACCACATACTGTCGAGCTCATCCCTATCGAGACCTTCTTGTAGAAAGTTCAGGTAACTATGGCCATTTAGTGGTTCATTAAAAAAGTGGGGTCCAATAATACCACACCAAACATTTAATGACCAGTGGTTTTGATGTTGCACCTCTCTAATCCAAAATGGGTTTTCTGTGGCATAATTATGCATGTTGCGTCTATTTACGGCTCCGTTACTTCTAAAAGTAGCTTCATTACTAAACATTACCTTGCATAATAAATTTGGATTTAATTGAATCTCCGCATTTATTGTACGACAAAAGTTTACACGACTTTCAAAATCCTGTCCATGCAATTCTTGGTGTAATTCCATGTGATATGGATGATACCTATATTTCTTGGTAGTACGATTAGCGGTGGATTGTGATGTTTCACATAATGCTGCTAACTGACGGCTACCAATATAGGGATTTTCCTGAACATTTAACAATACTTGTAGTTCTTTTTCTTCATTAGTTACTGGTTTGTTGACCACTTTACGTTTTGGATAATCAACAGTACCAGAAGAATCAAATCTTTGCATTAAGTTTTGAAAAGTATGGGTATTAGGCTGGCGTCGATCAGGATACTTCATTTTGTAAATTCTTTGAGCAAGAAGGCAATTTTTTTGAGCCTCTCCTATTGTATAAATCATATCTATTAACTCATTCTTTGGAAAATTCATTTTACAATATAAGATGAATGCAAAAAAACCAAAAGAAGCGATTGCGGTTATAAATTTGACACACGGAAAAATGTTCTTTTACATTGTTTTTGCCATGGCTACTATGATAATGAAGACTATTTCTGTAAAAAAAGTATGGAAAATAAGAAAAACTGAAATATCTCAAAAACTATTATAAATAGATATAGGATATATTGAACAAAACTTTTAGGGTTTTTATTACTCTATTAAATAGCATGAAAATATACAGGGTGTACCATTTAAAAAAAAAGATATTTATTCATTTAAACTTGTTCAAATTTGAGCCGATGTGTTCAACACCCTGTAGCTTTTATTGCAAATATTAGATAAAAATTATGTTAACTTGTCCTTGGCCTTGCTAAATTCCAAATTTGAATATATTTGTCACAAAATTGAAAATGTTATTAAGGATTGAATTGATGCTTGAAAATGTGACTTTTTTTCTTTAAACTTAATTATCTCAGAAACTATAAAGTTTTGTTATAGTAAACCCTTAATAAAAAAGATTTAAAATTATAAGCTAAATCGAAAATACGATTCGTATATAGGGTGTTGTATTTAAAAAAATACAACTTTATGCTGTCCTAGTTTTTTGGCTCACCCTGTAGAGTCCTAAATATTTTTAAAATCTGCGTAAAAATAAACTGTATCAAACAATAAATATAGTTTCTTTGTTAATTTCACCGAAAAGGCACAAACCTACTTCATCCAATCGTTGACTCACCCTGTACATACATAAAAAAAAATATATAGTCGACGAATTGAGAACCTCCTTCTTTTAGAAGTCGGTTAAAAAATAAAGATGCCACACTGCTGAGCGATTATGCCGAATTCACCAGAATATAAAAATTTTGTATTATATTTATTATAGCAAAATTAAAAACGCTGCAATTTGCTCAACCGTTTAAGACGTTGTACTAGTAGGGAACGACTACGACCAGCACAAGTTAAATTCTCGAGCGCCCGTCCCCATACCAATAGAGTGGCTAGAGTCACATTAGTCAGTAGACACGAAAAACTGAAGTTAGTTAAAGGTCGAGGATCGTATACGTTATACTATAGGTCCAGTGGCTAAATGGTATCCGTTACCGATGTGATAATAATCCAAATTAACCCACCAATCCTTATTAATAAATATAAAAAGTTTTTTCTCTTCTGAACTACTCTTTCACGTAAATAGAATATTGATACCTACTTTAGTTTTTAAGGTACAAGTTGTTTTTGAAAATGTTCACTATTATAGCATTCAAATACCAATAAGAGTTAATTAAATATTACTACAAAAGTCCAGTCAAATTAGATATATTGAGGTAATTTTAGTTCCTGGATAAATCATTCAGAAATGATTCCAGAAATAATAATTGACCTTTTTGCCAGACTGTTCGGTGCAATTTCTGCATTCGATTTTACACAAACTTCTCGATGAGTTAGGACATTAAATATAACTTAGAACTGGATGACAATGCAATATTAATCCATTTTTTTGGTCTAACTGTTTGTTTATTTGTCTGTTCGGTACAAATTTTCCAATTGATTTTAAACTAAAGGCCAAAAAGCAGAAAATTATTATTTAAATAAAAAAATATTTTTAATTTACTACGTTCTTAAAATGGACTTAAAAAAGTACAAAATAATTTCTCCTAGTACCCCAAGAAACGAAGCTGTTGCACAGCCTAAAAAACAGAAAAAAAATATATGTGGTTTGCTTGTATGAATGTCTTGGATAAGGCAACAAAAAGTGCGTCTTATCTCGTACTTCAAAGAACAAATACGCATCTTTTTTTAAGCAATTAGGCCGAAAAATTGATTTTTTCGACATTATAGAAAAACTACAGAATAAAGAGAAAATGATGTAGAGACGATTTGTGCGTTTTGACAAATCTACAAAATGACTTTTTGAATGTTAAAATCGCTTCATAAAGAAAAAAGATTTTGCAAAAAGAACGTCAAAATTAACACTTCACGAGCTGGCCAAAATGAGGGTATGCAGGACCAGCACGACGGGGAGTCGAGGTGGGAGAAGGGGAAGTAGAGCCTCCATTTTTTTATGATTCGGGTGACTCATCGAAAAAATAACTTTTAGCATATTTTTAACACTTTAGGACCACCCCCATACCCAAAAAAACATTTTTTTTCTTTAACTATATTTTATCATGTGATAATTGAACTACTATAACTACAAAAAAGAGTAAATTTAGAAATTATATTTTGTAAAAAAAATGTATTAAAATATCTGGTTTTTCTATATATATTATATAAAATTGAAGAAGACCAGCAAAATGTTGGCTTATATTTAAACGCAACAAATTTTATTAATGAAAAAATTATAAATATAATTTTATACCAAGTGTCAGAAGCTGTTTGACTTCATATGGATTTTCTTCATTTGTCCAATATTTTATCCATTCCTTCTGTATCTGCAAATCCCTGAGCTGCTGAGATTTAGTAAACATTTAATGATAGGTGATAGTTTGCCTTCTGTTATACTCATCTAGTATGTGAAATGGCAATATTGAGGTAAGGTTAGAGATTACAGTTTGAGGATCTTTTGATAGTTGATAAATTTCACAGAAAGTGTACTTAATCTCTAGGTTCAATATATTTTTCCCCAACTTGTGATTGAAATTTTAAATCCCATGTCCTATTGGTCCTTGAGATACATGTAGCATTGCTGTGGGGTTGTATGTGCCATTGGTAATGTGTTGTGGTTTAATGTCGTATTGTCTGCATTTGATTAGGAAAACTTTTTTGTTATTCAAAGAAGCCAGCTTGGTGTTAATTTTGGCCCATATTATAAGTAAACCCACCGTAGCAGGTCCATAATGTTGTTCGATGGTATTGAAAAATTACATTTCTGTAAGTTTAAAGAGAAGGTGGTCTCGTCACTGGACTACTTAAGTAAAAGTCAACTAAAACGAAATATATATAATTGATATTTTACAGTGCTGTTCAGTTTCAATCTTTCAATTTCAGTTTTGACGCGCTTGTTTTTGAACAATCCCTAGACTCTCCCGATTGTCCAATCCTAAACAATCAAAATAGGTTTGAAGGCTACTCAATGTCTAATATACGTAATAGATAAAATCAGTACCCTCGATAAATCATAATTAAATGTATTTTCAATAATTGTAACTCTTTGTTCACGAGCCAAGCTAGTTTAACAAAATTTTCTACAAATATTTTTAAAAGGATGACCGAACTAGGACACTTACTTGCTAAAAAGTAACATTTTTGGTATTGTGAGGTCAAAAACATTGAATGACTTTTTTAGCTCAATTGGAAAAATGTTTTCTTTTCTAGCGTTAAACTATGAGAACTTAAAAACCAGAAATTCGCCATAATTTGAAATTTAGGCAAAAAATAATTTCTCCTATTTCGCATCCACCTCTTAAGGCTTGCGCAAAGGTCATTTATCATTCCTAGTATCATTCCAGACTAATTTATATAGAAATTAAAGTTTCATCAAACATAGCAAATCGAGAATAATTTTAGGCCTTATTTGACTAAACTATAATGCATTTCATTCCAAACAGAAAGCCATCGCTAAATAAATACCCTGCTTTATCGGTCCATACGACATCGTGTCAGCAACGTCCTCTTTTATCATCTAGAATGATTAACTATTTAAAACCTGTAATGATATTGGATATATTAAGTCACTTAAAAAAAATTAAGAAGATATGTTATCACAAAAAATTGTATAATGTAAACGTTATAAGTGTTATTAAAAATGGTTGTTAATTGGTCTCAATAATATAATTGAACATTTATTTGAACACCCAGTATTTCAGACCCCCGTAATATACCTATTAGAATAGCACCTATACTCGTATTTACAAACTATAGAAAATATTGTAATTATCCTCGCCTTCAAACACATAGAAATAATCTTGCACTTACCTACATATAACAACTCAAAAAATCCAATTAGCTTTTAAAAAAACTTGTCATATGGAATAACTTCCACAGAAAAATAACTTATCGATACAAATTTAATTACCCATGCCGATACCAACAAAATTTGAAAATGTGCAAATGTGTTTTAGCGAAAGTGGCGAAATTTAGCGGAATTGGAAGGAACATACAGCGAACAAGTTTAAAGAAATCTTAGAGTAAAACTATTAGAGACTGATGCAAAAAAACTACAGATTTGTGTTGTACGACCCTATAATAGAAGTATATGCAAAACTTAGCAAGGATCCTGTATTCCACCATTCCGAATAATTTCCAATATTCAAATAGTATAAATTTTTGAGTGCTATACATAATTGTAAACAAACTTTATATGGCCCGTTATAGATCATTTGAAAAACTTCAAAAAATTCATGATCTAAATGTGTCAGCTTTAGATTTATTTTTGATTTGGATAGAGATACTCAGTTTGGTTCCAATAACTTCTCAAAATTTACAATTTAGGCCGGTAAACACAGTACAACTAAAATAACTAGTAGCTAATTCGACTCTGCATTAGCCCAAGCTTTTAGTGTTTTAACAAAAACAAGTGTAGTTAGCCTCTTATTTCCTTAATGAATTTTTAAGTACTAGCTCCGAATATGTTGTTTACTAGTGTAACTTTATCTGTTTTGTTTTTTAATAATTTTCAAACTTTGATTTTTTTCTAGTTATTTCCGAAGTAATAGAAGAGTTACTGGTTACATCCAAAGGAGATGACTATATTTCTTTACGTTGGAAGCCGTCGCCTAAACCTAATGGACTGTTTAAATGGTACAGAATTACAGTCGGCAACAATATTTACACTGTCCAAAATACCACTACATGCCCGCTGTGGCCGGATTTTCTATGTCTCGATATTAAACCAAAATACATTACCAAGCCGACTACCTCAATTTCGGTAAACAAAAATACCCTATTTATATTGGCATTTTGTTGAAAATTATTTGAAATACCCTCGACTACTGCACGAGAATACTAGAAAAAATATCTACCTGGACATGATAGAAAAAAAAATTACTATGGTTTGCCTGATAACGTCCTGTAGTTACCTTTTCCACTTTTGTGTAGTAAATTTAGCATATCAGTCAATATTTTTATACAACAACATACCTATAATAGATCGGGGCTAGAACCTTAAACTTTTCCAAGGCAAAACAGGTCAAAAATTTAGTTAAATTTGAAATCGGCATATTCCCTTATAAGAGTATGACAAACTGAGAAGAAATCTCGTTCCTATGTGCTATCTCTATTTCAGTCTTTCTCAGTCAATTGGTGAACATAGACCTCACAAAAATTTTCCTTTATCATCTGTTATCGTTATCCATCTTCTTCCAGCTGCCTTCACTATATAAGCTTCGGCGATCTTCTCACACTTCTTCTGCATTCTCTGATTCGCCATTATAGCAGTGCAGACCTTTCTTCCAAAGATTGCTATTCGACTTGCCCTGCCCGGCAATTCTTTTGATGGCATTTGTTGATAGAAGAATGCATATATCGAATAGTTTTCGCTTGAAATATATTGGAAAGTATAAGTTTTTTATGCGATCCATCCCAAAAAAATTCTCTTGGTTGTTTCTGCTGATAGTTTTACAGTATTTAATGACAAGTCCTCGGTAAGAATACTCTAGTACTATGGTAAAAAATTTAGAGATAAGGTATCTTTCTGCAGGCCTCCTGTTTGCACTGATATTTTATTTGTTGCCTTATCATCATCTATTCTTAATCGCATTGGTGTACACTTTTGATTAGAGGTGTATATCTGGAGTCTATTCTAGCATTATTTAAAACTCCACATACTATAGTGTAGAATGCTTGTCTGGAGTCGATATAACTTATGTAAGTTTGGGAGGATATTATATTTTTACTATTCTTTTTTTAATATTGCTTAATTTATTCCTCAGTGTTCTCGATATCATTTCTAGGATGGTTTTCGTATCGTGGTTTCTCAAATTTTAACTAATTTCCCGTTGTATAACTCTATAGAGGTGTTTGAATTCTTCATCATATATGTTTGTTTTTCTTTTTCGTTTTATTAAATTTTGTATGTTTTTGTTCAGTTTATTGTGTTCTATTTGTTTGGTAGCATGCTTTATTTCTTGTCCTTATTTGTGTTGTTATTTCTGTTAGTAGCTTTGAAGCATGTTAGAAGTGACTTTATTCTAATATTTCTTAACTATTGAGAGTTTTTGTACTTAGTCATTGTTCGTTTCAATATCTAGCCTTTAGGCTCCTTGTACCATCATCATTATGTTCATATTCATTATATTTAAAGTGTGGGTTTTTTAGAATTTTTACTCTTTTCTTATTGTCTTATTATCCGAAAAGTGTTACCTAAGCAAAACTAATTTTACTTTTACAGATTATTGGTATTAATAAAAATAACCTAACTACGAATCAAATAAACGAAGAAATTTTGAAAAACAAGGCGAGAATCCAAAATATTATTGTTGAAGCCATCGAATCTGGTAAATATTTTAATTTGTTAGCCAGTGTTGTAAATTTCATTATAACGAGTTGAAAATATATCGCCATTTTTTAAATATTAAGATAGAAAGTGAAGAAGCATAACGTAATATAAACTGTTTAGACTCTCTAGTTTAACGGAAAATACATATACCTTCCATTTGACTAGGCAAGTTATGAGCTCCGAGTCAAATAAATGGAAACGGCAATTCCAAAAATATTTCTAGTTCTTGTTGAAATGTCCCTTTAAGTTTTAAGATATAGGAAACTGACTCATACATAAAAGACACTCATAAACACATATATCAAAGATCAGACCTGGCAAATCAAAAAAAAAAAAGACTTTAGAATATATAGCCCTTATTAAAATAATTCGAGAGTACATACCAATAAGTACAATGATAATTTAATAAAACAAACAAGTGAAAAGAATAAAAGTATGAAGGTACTAAAAGAAAATTAAGTAATAATAAAACAACAAATCCATCAATTAAAGAGAAAATATGGTACACTACCTAATAATAAAAAAAAATTATGAACACCATAAAAAAATATTTTGAAAAATTATAGACATCAAATGCTGAGACACCATCAAGACACAAAATTTTTAGAAAATTGTAGAACAGACTCCAGAAATTCAAAACTTTTAGATAACATATAGAAAAACGCCATGGCACAGTTAAATTACATACAAACTCATAAACAGGGGTAGGTAATACGGAGATGCCATATCCCTAAACTATTCACGCCTGACATGGAAAATATCTTCAAAAACTTACAGTGGGAAAAAAAGGTGTAAATATGGAAGAAAAAAAACTAAAAAAGAACACCGCACTATATATTATAAGAAATGGCTCTGGGGAAAATTTTCTTACCTTCGGAGAAAATATAGTTCTTAAGTATTAGAACAAAAGTTTTTTTTTCGAGATATATGAAACTGAAGTTATGATTTTTTACATTTTGGTAAACCATACGTATGGATACCCTTGAAAATTTCAAAAACTAAGTGTTCTGTAAAAAAACTTCTTCTAATAGCGTTGAGTTTGACACTGAGTTCGACCTTCAAGGTCAAGTTGATTTTTTTAATTGAGAGCTCTCATTTTTTAATGCAGAATCCACATATATGATAAAATTCCACGATAACTGATATAGGTTTTTATTTAATCCAGTGTCTACATACACTAAAAAAAGGCTACTTTCAGCGTTGCCCAAGCCGTAGTGGTTACTTGTTCTCTTTAGAATACTTCTTCGACGTTAGTTCCCCGGTTTGGGGTGCTTTTTGGCAAAAGTCCCCTTATTTATCAAAATTTTAGTATTATAGTATTTACTCATGAATAATTTCTGTGCGTCCATCAGCATCATTTCGATGTTCAGCATGGAGTGTTATCTTAAATAGTGCTCCATCCGAATATTTAATATTTTCTTTGTGTTTTGCATAACCCAAATATTGCAAGACGCTCGCAATATGTGCGCATGTACCTATTGTTCGGGTTACTGACTGGCAGTTACTATAATTGGACCATCTTCATGATTTTTTTCAGTTTCGTTATTGTTCAAATTCTTGTAAATTTGGGACTGTCAAATTTTTCAAATAATCTAAATCAAAAATTGAAAAATGATTAAAATTTTGATTATGAAGTCATCTCCATTGCACATGTCTTCTTTGTCTTCTTACTAGGTTGTCTACATCAAATTAGATCTGCATGATATTGACACTATGTGATCTGTTTAATACTTTTACAAGGTGAGAATCTGCACCTTACATTTGAATAGAAGGATATATAGGAAATATTGATTTTAAGGGAACATTTCATGTTTCAACTGCCGAGTGAAGTTTCGTAACAATAAAGGAATCATCTTGCGTTGAAAGCTGTAATCGTCCTCATTCTAGCAATACAAGCATTCTCTGATCAACTCCTAAGCGATCCAGAAATGCTAATATATCACGATAATCAACTAATATCTTCATGTTGAAGCCAAAATCTTATTGCTTCTGCATCGCTTTCAAAGTCTTCATGGAAAATGTGAAATCATCATTTCAAGCGTCAGAAAAACATGACCCTAGAATTGCCAAAATATGTCCATCAGAAACTACAAACAAACTGTCTATTAGGGTAATCGAAAATAATTTTGAGGTAATTCACGCTCAATCCCTGAATTATGTTGCACAAAAATAATAGTAATTCGCAATACTTCATACATTACGACAGAATCACAAAAAGTCGAAAGGTTTTCGAATTGCTGTCTATTAATTGATGTAATGCAGTAAAAAATGTTCATCTGTCAAGTTATCTATACCTATGGGCCTTTTTTTATTTGCTCAGACGTTCCTTAATTCTTGCAACCCTTTTGCATTTTTAATGACATAAGGTGTATTTATAGCGCGCAAACCTAACAATAAGATATTATGTCTTTTAAATGATGCGACCAGGTCTGACATTCTTTCGTATGTGAATATTTCTCTGGACAAATATGTTATTTCCAAATTGAATCAATAATCTATGTATGTCTTTCTCGGCTTACTACCAGATACAGTCTGAGTTAAGACATTTAACTATAAACAAGTTGTAGGTATTACAATTCAACCACATTAAATTTTCATCAATTGCTGCAGGTGAATGATGACAATCAAAAAAAAAAAACAGGAGAAAACAAAGACAAGGTAAAAATTATAAAAATTGTACCAAAATAGTATGCAGTATAAACATACCTAGAGTTGTTTAAGGATATTTTATTTCTCTAAAAATCGCAGTGACATTTATTTCAGATATAAAGACACGAAAAAACTGAAGAAAAATTTGCAAAACTTGTAGGTTTTTTCCTCGGGCCTCTTCTCATAACTTTAACTCTGACCCTGACCTCAACCTTCAAGGTTTTTTTCAAGGTCCAATCGTTTTTTTCAAGTGAGAATTGCATTTTCTATGCAGAAATTAAAGCTATGGAAAATGTGAAACACTTATAGGTTTTCACATGAGCTAGAAGTTATTTAAAGGTCAAAAACGTGTTCCTCGCATAAATCACGAAAACTAAGGATCCTGGAGAAAAACTTGGAATACAAAAATTAAAGCATTTCTCCTTCGAAATCTTTTGGTGACCTTGACTTTAACCTAGATGTTTAAGGTTTCCAGAAGATGCCTAAAGAAAAATTCTACAATTATTTTATTAAAAGTTTTCCTCCAGAATTTTTAGATTCTGACTTATTTAGCCATGTCTGTATTTTGTATCTACAATAAGAAAGCAGATTCTTATTGAAAAAATTAACTTGACTTTAAAGTAACCTAGATGATTGCGATCAAGGTTAAACTTAAGGCCACTGGAAGAGTCCTACAACTTTTGTGTTTAAAGTTTTTCTCCAGAACCCTCAATGTTCGAAATTTTCAAGAGTATCCATACTTGTTTTTCACCCAAATACTCGGAAAAAAATCTTATTTTTAAGTTCATATATCTCAAAAACCATGAGTAGACATGGATAAACCCAGACAACAAGACTTTTCTACAACAGATAAAAAGTCTATAGTGCAGGAGGTATCAATTCTGAATAAAGTAAATATTGGAAAGCGACTATCTAATAGTAAGGCCAAAAGTAAATATAAACTGGATTACTAAAGGTACAGAATGACAAGACTAACCAAAGACACGGTGCATAAATTACAGGTAGCATAAAGGAAGATGGGAGGTGGGGCCATGTTGGGCATTAATATTTAACTTTGATTATGAAATACGAAGATTCGACGACGAACCAAGGTAGAAGATATAATTTAACGAATAAGAACATTAAAATGATCATGGGCAAGACATGTCACGGGATTCAAAAAATATCAGTAAAAACAATTAATTGGAGACCCCTAGCTGATAAAAGAAGCAGAGGAAGACCGTCAACATGCTGGAGAGACTATGCGGAAGGGTTTAACGGTGACCCATATTCAGCAGTAGACTAGATAGGCTGGGTGGTGATGATGATATATTAAAACCTATAGGTTTTTGTGCTCCGTGCTTATGAAAGCTTCTGTTCTAATACAGTAGTGAACATTACCCGATTCGCTCTATCCCCCCACTCCTTGACCCTGACATTGCTCCCTCCTACGTCAAGAGTAGTTATTCCGGCGGTATAGACCGGGCCCTTTTTTTTGAGCCCATTCCGGGAGCCCCATTTTCTAGTGCTCTACCCGAGTACCCCATAGGGCTCCGCTAAAGTTCCGTCCGTGATCTTTATTTTTCAGAGCCCCGTCCGGGTTCCCATTTTCTAGTACTTCACCTGGGTACCCCATAGGACTTCGGCAAAGTTCCGTCCGGGGACCCCGTTTTTTAGAGCTCCTTCCGAAGTCCCCCTTTTCTAAGCTTCATCTGGGTACCCTATAGGACTCCTATAAAGTTCCATCCAAGGGCCCCATTTTCTAGAGCTCTACCCACGTACCCCATAGGACTCAGTTCAATTTCCGACCGAGGGCCGCATTTTCTAGGTCTTCACTAGCGGATCCCATTCAAGCTCCGGCTAAAGGCCAAATTTTTCCCTGAACCCCCACCCAAGGGCCCCATTTGGGCGTTGGCTTTCGCATTTACACCAGCTGTGAATTGTTATATACGTCAGCTATCATACGCTTTTCAGTAAAAAATAATCTATTAGAATTTGAACAAATATTTCATTCGATTTAAAGACTTGTAGACAATCTGATAAGGAAATTCTGTAAATAGAGAACTTACTGTGGACCGTGGTGATGCAAACACGCCATTTTACAATTTCATTTTAATAAGTTTGTAGCTAATTGAATAGATGATGATAGGAATACTGTATTTCCCTTATTTTATATGTCTTATTTTTAGGATTAAGCCCCCGGAGTCCCATTTTCTAGTTGTTATCTGTCATACGTCAGCTGTTATGTCAAATAATGATTGTCGTATTATTCACTTTAAATTAACAAAAAATATAACTAATTATAATTTTAATCACAAATTTTTCTCAAAATAAGACAAATAAAACATCCTAAATCATTTAAAATATCATATGCAAGCTCACGGAACGCAAATTTAATTTGAAAACGCGCTCAAAGTGAACAAACGCCACCTCCTCTCACGTGATCGTTGCGGTCGCTCGGATTGGTAGTAGGCTCGATTATAAAGTAAAATTTCAACCGAGGATAAGGCGGATCCCAAAATCCGAACCCAAAATCATATAAATACAGTACAAAATTTACAGTCTCTCTCTTCTCGATTAGACCTGTCAACGAGGGACTTCATAAGTTAGCCGTAGGTCTAAAACGGTTCAGTCGTTCAGACTAGCTCCACGCATTTTAGTTGGCTAGTCATCGTGTCGCGAGATCGCTATCGTAAACTAAGTACCTATCAGTTGCACTTTGATAGCGAACGGTCTTGGGGATCTTCAATCGCGGGGCTTTGCGTGGGTAATTTCTGCCACGAAATTATTCACCAATTCCCTTGCAGAAGCAACAATTAATTCTGACGACGGCCGCGAGTAGGGTAGTATAAAAAATAGCACCCAACATTCAGGCAAAAAGGTGACCCAAATATTCCCGTGCGAATATTTGTGAATTGGTAAGCTGGGGAGATCGGTTTTATTTCCCTACATTTGTAATTACCGCCGAAAAGTCCTGAAGTTGTTCTGATTGCTTCATTCGAGGTTGGCTAACCGTAGTATTTGGTAAGTGTCCTTTACTACGGGACAAACCGCCATTAGAATTTCTTCTGACAAACACTCTTTTAAAAAACTGTTTAAACTCATAAACTTGAAAAACTTTCGTATAAACTCCAGTGACAATCTTTTCTTTTGTGAATTATAAGTAATAATCTAGTAATAAGTGACAATCGCGTATCAGTGAACTCATTAACTAAACATTTAAATTAATTACGAGTAATTAACTTTTGCCAACAAAATATTTAAATATTCAAATTTATAAATATTCAAAAACATCACTTACAAAATTAAATTTTCATAAATTAAAATAAAAGTGAAAAAGACTAATTTTGGGAAAAACCCAGTTTACGACATTGAAGGCTCCAAAGCTTCCGAAATATCTTTTGTTCAGCGGCGCCCTTGATCGGCGGCACCATAAACCCTATCTCGATCGCCGACCTACCCGACGGATATCATAAAATAAGAACTCTTTGTTCCATTTGTATGCAAAGAAATATCTTGTAACCTAAGAAAAAATAATTTGTCTATAAAAAACTAGTAATTTATAAAATAACTCGCTGGTTAATTACCTAGTCGTGAAAAAACTTAATCACTGATATATAAATACAACACCTTAGAATAAATTTTTATTTCAAATTAATTAATGGAAATTACCTTTTATTTTATTATAGAATAATTTTTTAGTTTCATTTATTTTTTATTTTATAGTTGTATTTATATCTTATACCTGCATTTATTGAAGCAAATTAAATCTAAATTTCACGTATCATAATAGATAATTATCACACCCTAAAGTAATTAACCAGTAGGATTACCGACCATTGTTAGGTCATAAATCTATAACACAAAAATTAACCTATAATGTAAGGGAGCAAAAGGTTCCCATAAAACTACAAAAGATATTAAATATTGTAGCAATATACAGGGTGATGATTTTATAAAATTTGTCAGATTTAAGAAATATTAACAAAAATGTTGTTAGAGCTTAGAATTGAATAGCTTGGTATGTAGTTATAAGAATTAGTTAAAATAGAAAACTTTTCTAAAATAATATTTGTTAAAACATTTTGTTTTTAAATTCTTTAGTAAGTATGTTAAATATATATTGTAAAGGTTCTATAGGACGCTATAGAAGCCTAATTATTTTCAATTATTATTAAAACAAGAGCTCGTTAGGTTGCATAAGAACGGAATCATCAAAGGCCTTAGAAAAAGTAATTTTCTAAATAGTGAAAAATCTCGGACTTTATTAAATTCAATTACATATTACTCGCGTAAAACTAACTGACATTAAGACAGAATACCATATATATAATAACTACAGAATTTTCAATTAAAAAACTTCCTCACCCGGTTAAGAAATAATAATCCCATTTTCTAAATAAATAAAAAGTAGCCCTCCGTGAGTAATAACTTCTTGCAATTAAAATTCCAATTGATTAATAAAATAACAGTACTGAAATCAGGCGCGGATCCAAGGGGGGGGCGGTGGGGGCGATCGCCCCCCCCCCCCCCCAACAGCTTTGAGTTTAGGAAAATGAACCCGATTTTTCCTCTTATACTACAGTTTATTTAAGAACTAGAGAGAGTAGTAAATCATTTTTTACCCTTTCTCTATTCGCAAACTACTTGTGTTCTTTAGTTCGGTGTCTTTAGCAAAATCTGTTAGACATATATATTTTTCATAAGAATGGGTTAGCAATTTTATACCCAAAAATACCGGTCTATAATAATGGACTAAAACGTAGCCTTATTCTCTCAAAAAATTCGAAGCTATTATTTAAATACTTACAAAATATCCATTATCAAAAATACAAAAAGTTAAACATATATGAAAAAATAAATTCGTCCATATAATATTAAAATATTTTTGGGGCTATCGGTCATTTTATTATTAATTAAAAACATTTTTAGGGTATTTGACGTTTCAGTTTATTTATTTCTTTAACCATCTGTAAAATTACAAGTAAACACAAAAAAGGGATTCAAATGTAATTACTTTTTATATGTTGTAATTAAAAGTAGAACTACTTATTTTTATTTCTATTGTGCTGATATCTTAATTTAATTTACTTCATTATTTGGAAATACGATAGCCCCAAAAGAAAAATAAGATAAACATGTTAATTCTATACGCTTAAGAAAAAGACACAAATTCAGTAATAAAATAATTAAAAACTTACGGCTAATTGGAATTAAATATATATAAAATTAAAGAGTGGGACACACTAAAATAAAAATATATAAAAAAAAATAAAAAAACATATGAACAACATAAAACAATAAAATACAATAAAAACAAAAATTCAAATAATAAATTGTGTTTACACTAGTAAACATTACGTATCTTATTCCTAAAGTCAGTGAAACTATCTTCGCTCAAATTAATTATAATTGGTTCCTCAATCTCACCGATCATGAGATCGAGTTCTCACATTTTGTTTTATTCTTTTATTATATGGATTTTTCCCAATTTTCCGCAGTAACTTTATTCAAAAAAATCTTTCAAAAGTTTAGTTAAATTACTAATTGTGTTATTTCTAGCAACTCTACCTTTTGAAAGAGATATTTACTTCTCCAGGGGACAGTTTCCGGACGATTTATAGGAACAGATTTTCTATCTGGTTTTTCCCAGCAAAAATTAAGTTTTCTGAGCAATTTCCAGAGATCAGTTCTTTTAGTTTCAGGTAAATCGTGATCTTAATTGATTAGAGTTAGAATTTTGTAGACGGTTGGGATCTGCTTCTCATAATAAAATATATATACAACCCCTTTAATTGCAGTTTTCATCTCTTCTTCCAACGAGGTTTTTCGGTTGCCTGTGATCGAATGTGGCTTGGGAGTACCAGCAATTCCAGTCGTTTTTTCTCCTTCAGTATTCGGTACATAGTAGATTTTCCAACTCCTGTCATGTTGGAACACATCTCAACATTATTATCTCGATACTGATATCTTAAGGTATCATAAACATTCATCGTAATAAGTTTTTCGTTGAGGAAAAATGTCCTGGTTTAACGATTTTTTAATAAATTATAGAGGTGAAAGCCATATCTTTTGGGTATCTCACTAATCCCAAATAATATATAAAAACAAGGACAAACAAGATAAATCACTAAGAACAAACTGTAAGGTGTACTTTGCTCACTGACAGAAATTAAAGTAAACTATCAGAAATTTTATGTTGCAGTAAATTTATAAAATATATTTAAATCTAATGAAATATAATTAGATTTACGGCAGTTCTCAGTTACCTGCGGCACTGGAGCAGGTACGTTGGAGGTTTCGGTAACAGTTTTATTACTCTCTCTAGTTCTTGAATAGAGGATAGGAATGTGTATGCTTACGATCGCCCCCCCCCCTCCCAAGAGCTTTGAGTTCAGGAAAATATAACCCATTTTGCCGTTTATAATATGAATGAGTATGCTGCTTGTACCCCCCCCCCGCTGACAACTTTTTTT
This sequence comes from Diaprepes abbreviatus, assembly GCA_034092305.1. Lineage (NCBI taxonomy): Eukaryota > Metazoa > Arthropoda > Insecta > Coleoptera > Curculionidae > Diaprepes > Diaprepes abbreviatus. The sequence goes on from JASJET010000290.1 coordinate 1,763,321, forward strand.
TCTTGCCAAACTGTACTTTTGTGATATCACCGCCCCCCCCCCCCCCAAAGAGAGAGGCTGGATCCGCCCCTGACTGAAATTTTCCTTCAATAAAAATGTCCACTCCCTTAATAGATTTCAACTCCGTGTCAAATGAGGTCTTCCAGACTTCCCGGGTGGTTATGGCGGGTCCTCCGCGCCGATTCTGATCGGTGCGCCAAAAGACATGGCAATTAATAAAAATATATCTTCCCCTGAAAAGACAGATGACTCATCGGTCCTATTCGGATCGATAAAAAACCTAATAAATTTCTTTGAATCGACTAATATAAATAATTCAAATAGTGATAAAAGTAGGGAATCATTTAGAAATAAGTTATACACTAATAGAACCAATAAGAGCGCGGAGTCAACAATATCCACTTCTCAACCGAATAAAAAATTGTCGCTTAATTTACCAGATCCTTTAAAAAAGAAAGAACTAACGGGGACGTCGTTTGAAGCTGTCCAGAAGAACTTTCAAGATGATGCAGCTTCATCTAAAAATGAACCTTCAATTACAACTCCTATTTCGCAAGTTAATCGGCTTAGCAATCCTAATTTCGAAACGCTAGTTAAACTGTTAAAAGAACGTGCGGGGAAAAAGCAAGCCGATACCGAAGAAAAGGATGGCGCCCAACGACGGGACGGCGAAGCTTTATTGCGACATGGCATCCCTGGTGGGGAAGCGGAGCAGTTCGAAACGTCGGATTTCGATTCCGACGACGATTCATTCGGTCCGACCGAAAATGACGGGTACGATAGCGTGGCGGACAGTAAATCCGGGTTTAAAAGCAAATTTGTTACGGAAAACGTATTAACCAATAAAACCTCTCTGCCTGAGGTTGTTACTAACCTGACGTACCCACGAAGGAACGAGCGCTCTTATAAACCAAAGATTAAACACAAAAAATCGCGAACAGTTCAGAAACCCATCGTCAAATCTGAGCTTAAAGAAAATTTAGAGCTAAACACAACCAGGCAGACTGAACTGCAAATTAGTCTGGAAAATGCAAAAACCATGACTTTATTAGCTCAGCACTTAGAGCGCGCAACGCCAATAAGCAAAACGCCTCTAAGAGCGAGTTTTAACGGGGAAGATTTTGAGGACCCGTATGAGTATTTACATTCAATAGAGCAATGGATAATGGAAAATAAAGTTCCAGAATCCGAGACGTTATAGTACGCTCGTGAAAAATTATTTGGAAAAGCTCGAGCTTGGTTTGAGCCTTACAAACCTTATGTTAAGACATACTTTGACTTCGCCACAAAATTAATTGACCGATTTTCGAGCATCGAAAATATAGCGGATTTACAAACTGAATTCTACGGGGTGCGTCAGAAAAGCTCAGAGAGTGTGGAGATGTTTATCCTACACAAGCATGCACTTTTCTTACGATTAAACCCAGCTGGAGATACCAGTGCCTTTTTGCCTATAATCTTAACGCAGTTGTTGCCCGCTATTCGCTCCAGGTTAAGAGGCTGCGTAATAGACTCGCTAGAGAAGCTCTCAAACCTCTCTAGAATAGTAGAAAAAGATTTGAAGGAGGAGTATGAATTACAAACTCTTCGTTTTAACAAAGGACGAGAATCAAAAAGGCCCGTAACTAGTAAGTTAAAGATCAAATCGCGTACTGACCAAACAGAGACACCGGGGAGTGTCCGAGTTACCGCTTTGGGTAAAAACATACCAACCTGTTCTGAAAGTGGAATGTGACGGAATAAGTCACGAAGCATTAATTGATACCGGGGCGGATTGTAATTTAATCGCTAGACAATTCGCTACTGAAGAACTCAGACCGACGAAACTTAAAAAAATACAATTAGCATGCGATAACGTCGAGGCTCGTATATGGGAAGCGTGTGATAAAACATTACTTATCGGTGGAAAAAATTATCAGACTACATTTCTAGTGGTTGATCGCTTGGATGGACATCTTCTGTTAGGAGTCCCTTTCTTAAATAAGGAGCAAGTCATTATTGACTTTCCCCGGAAATGCCTATATCTAGGTGAGAAAGACAGACAAACCATATATTGGCAGAGACCGACAAAACTTGAACCAGGACAAATCGAATTACCACACTTGGGCGAAGAATGTTCAGAGGCGTTCAAAGAACTAGTCAAAGAATTTAAGGGATTATTTGTTAAAGGCCTAACTCAACCAACCACTAGAACAACAACACATAAGATAACATTAAAAGAACAAAAAGTAGTGAATTGGCGCTGTTATCCATTAAGCGTCACGAAAAAGAAAATTTTATATGAACAGTTGGAAGAGATGTTAACACTAGGAGTTATTGAACCTTCCGTTTCTGAATTCTCAAGCCCCCCAGTCATCGTAGAGAGGGAAGGGAAAGAGCCGAGATTCTGCGCGGACTTCCGGGAGTTAAACTTGATCACGGCCGACGAATCAGCCAATTTACCTAGAATTACAGATGCCCTCAAGGACATTTCTACAGCCCAATACTTTTCCGTATTAGACTTACGAAAAGGATATTGGCAAGTACCAATGCAGGAGCACTCAAAGAAATATACAGCTTTTAGTACGCCAGACGGAGCGTCCTATCAATTCAGCGTAATGCCATTTGGATTGAAGAACGCTCCTAGCACCTTCCAGAAATTAATGACGTCCGAGGTGTTGACAGGATTAATTCAAAAGAGCGTGATTGTCTACCTGGACGACATAATCATTTATAGTAACTCAGAGCAAGAACACCTATTACACGTGCGACAGGTTTTTGAACGGCTTCATATGCATAATTTAAAAGTGTCAGGGAAGAAAAGTCAAATATGCACTCGAGAAATCGAATATTTAGGACACAAAACAAAGGAAAAGAAATTGAGCCGTTACAAAAACATAGGATACAGGTGGACAGTTTTCCGAAACCTAAGAGCTGTAAGGATATACAAGCTTTTCTAGGACTGACTAACTGGCTGAGGGAGTACATCCCAAATCTGGCTAAGCTAACGGCACCGCTAAGTGAACCATTAAAGAAAAATAATAAATTCAAATGGACCAAACTCGAGCAAGACGCCTTTGAAGCCACGAAAGCAGCCATAAAACAATGCAAACCGCTTCATCGGCCTGATTTTAACCATCTGTTTGTGTTACAAACCGACGCTAGTAAAGAGGGCATGGCTGCAGTTCTATATCAAGAGATCGAGTGCAAAATTCAATGCAACCACTAGTAAGTACCACGTAAATGAGCAGGAATGCTTAGCTGTAGTCTGGGCAATAAAAATTTACAGCGGGTACTTACAGGACACGAAATTTATTCTGAAGACAGATAGTCAGGCCTTAACATGGTTACATAAATTTAAGGACTCCCGGGCGAAACTTACGAGATGGGCTATCCAACTCCAAGAGTATAACTTCGTAATAGAACATGTGTCAGGTAAAAATAACCAACTGTGCGATTTTATGAGTCGAAATCCGGATGAGAACAACAAATATGACATGGAACCGGATAACGAACGGTTAGTTCCACCTGATACTATTTGTCGTGTGAGCATGGTAAACTGAGCAAACCTGTTCGAAGAAGTAGCGCAGGCTCAGAAAAACACTCGCTATATCAAGCGACTGAAACGAGCACTAGAGATACTAGAAAATAAAAACCGACTACACCAGGTCAAAGACAAATTAAACGGGAATTTATACGTCACGGGGACCTAATATATCGAAAACATCCAAGCGGGGATAAGATCATAGTACCGAAGAGGCTAGTAGAAAAAATTATTTATAGTTACCACGACGCTGAGGAAATGGCTCACCCAGGCATTGACGAAATTCACAGAAGTATTACCGCCACCTTCTGGTGGCGTAAACAGAGAGATAAAATAGCAAAATATATAAAAACTGTCTGGTGTGCGGCATATGTAAAACACAACAAAAGCAACCTAAGGCACCATTACGTGCTCTTACCCCTAAGTTGCCATTTCAAATGGTGTCAATCGATATATTGAGTCCCTACAATCCCCCAGCAGCCAGAACTAGCTCCAAATACATAATTGTGGTGGAAGACATATTTTCCAAATGGATAGAAGCTAAGGCATACGTAAGTGTGAACGCGAACACTATACAGCAGTTTTTAAACGATGAAATCATATGTCGATATGGTGCTCCAAAAACGCTAGTTTCGGACCAATCTTCCATATTCACCTCAGATGCGATTAAAAAATTCTGCAATCAGCATGATAGTGAACAGCGGTTCTCTCCTACCTATCATCAACAAGCGAACCCGGTCGAAAGGAAAGTCCAAGAACTTAAGAAAGTATTAAGAATTTTACTTCTGAAACGTAGACCAAGCGCCTGGGAAGAAGTACTTCCCAAAGCGTTAAGAGTACTGAGGGGCCGAGTTTGCCGGGCGACGGGAGAGACCCCGGCGTCCATCGTACTAGGATATGAACTGAACGCACCTGGGGAGTGGAGAAAAAACTGGCCAAAACAACGGTTTGCCTTAAGAAAAGAAGAAAGAGCCAGAAAGCTTAAAGAAACTGCTGAAAAACAAAGGCGCTACCAACTGCGAGTTTACCATGACGAAGCTGAACCTATAATAGAATTTCAGGTGGGAGATTTAGTAAACACGAAAGCGCAAGCTAGAAAAACTCACGCGTTCGCCCCGTATTGGGTCGGGCCGTGTAAAATTATAAGAGTAAACGGGGATACTACATATGAAGTAGAATTCGAAAATGGAGTATATACGATTCATTTAGATGATCTCCGACCCGCGCCAACGGGTAATAATTTAAATCAAAATGAAGACGATGACCTTACGTCAGAATCGGATATCTCTGACATAGAAGTTATCGATGGCCCATCTAGAGAGATCGAAGATTCTGAAGAATCAGATCTTGAAGAAGAGACGAAAGAATTAGAAAGATCCAAAAAAGATCAACACCCAGAACCAGCGAGGTTATCCACACCGACGGAACCTAGGTTAACAACAGACGGGAATTTATTAGAATTACCCGAAGAAACGGAAATCCCTAGACATCTCGAAGAATTATTGGAAGAAATTGAAAACACCGATGCAGATGTAGAGAAAATCTCCCGAAGTCAGGAGAAACATGCTAGCGACTCCAATAACTTAGAGAACTTAGCCTAAAGAAAAGGCAACTTAGGGCACGATCACGTCTAAAGGGGGGGGGGTCGTATTATTCACTTTAAATTAACAAAAAATATAACTAATTATAATTTTAATCACAAATTTTTCTCAAAATAAGACAAATAAAACATCCTAAATCATTTAAAATAGCATATGCAAGCTCACGGAACGCAAATTTAATTTAAAAACGCGCTCAAAGTGAACAAACGCCACCTCCTCTCACGTGATCGTTCCGGCCGCTCGGATTGGTAGTAGGCTCGATTATAAAGTAAAATTTCAACCGAGGATAAGGCGGATCCCAAAATCCGAACCCAGAATCATATAAATACAGTACAAAATTTACAGTCTCTCTCTCTTCTCGATTAGACCTGTCAACGAGGGACTTCATAAGTTAGCCGTAGGTCTAAAACGGTTCAGTCGTTCAGACTAGCTCCACGCATTTTAGTTGGCTAGTCATCGTGTCGCGAGATCGCTATCGTAGACTAAGTACCTATCAGTTGCACTTTGATAGCGAACGGTCTTGGGGATCTTCAATCGCGGGGCTTTGCGTGGGTAATTTCTGCCACGAAATTATTCACCAATTCCCTTGCAGAAGCAACAATTAATTCTGACGACGGCCGCGAGTAGGGCAGTATAAAAAATAGCACCCAACATTCAGGCAAAAAGGTGACCCAAATATTCCCGTGCGAATATTTGTGAATTGGTAAGCTGGGGAGATCGGTTTTATTTCCCTACATTCGTAATTACCGCCGAAAAGTCCTGAAGTTGTTCTGATAGCTTCATTCGAGGTTGGCTAACCGTAGTATTTGGTAAGTGTCCTTTACTACGGGACAAACCGCCATTATAATTTCTTCTGACAAACACTCTTTTAAAAAACTGTTTAAACTCATAAACTTGAAAAACTTTCGTATAAACTCCAGTGACAATCTTTTCTTTTGTGAATTATAAGTAATAATCTAGTAATAAGTGACAATCGCGTATTAGTGAACTCATTAACTAAACATTTAAATTAATTACGAGTAATTAACTTTTGCCAACAAAATATTTAAATATTCAAATTTATAAATATTCAAAAACATCACTTACAAAATTAAATTTTCATAAATTAAAATAAAAGTGAAAAAGACTAATTTTGGGAAAAACCCAGTTTACGACATTGAAGGCTCCAAAGCTTCCGAAATATCTTTTGTTCAGCGGCGCCCTTGATCGGCGGCACCATAAACCCTATCTCGATCGCCGACCTACCCGACGGATATCATAAAATAAGAACTCTTTGTTCCATTTGTATGCAAAGAAATATCTTGTAACCTAAGAAAAAATAATTTGTCTATAAAAAACTAGTAATTTATAAAATAACTCGCTGGTTAATTACCTAGTCGTGAAAAAACTTAATCACTGATATATAAATACAACACCTTAGAATAAATTTTTATTTCAAATTAATTAATGGAAATTACCTTTTATTTTATTATAGAATAATTTTTTAGTTTCATTTATTTTTTATTTTATAGTTGTATTTATATCTTATACCTGCATTTATTGAAGCAAATTAAATCTAAATTTCACGTATCATAATAGATAATTATCACACCCTAAAGTAATTAACCAGTAGGATTACCGACCATTGTTAGGTCATAAATCTATAACACAAAAATTAACCTATAATGTAAGGGAGCAAAAGGTTCCCATAAAACTACAAAAGATATTAAATATTGTAGCAATATACAGGGTGATGATTTTATAAAATTTGTCAGATTTAAGAAATATTAACAAAAATGTTGTTAGAGCTTAGAATTGAATAGCTTGGTATGTAGTTATAAGAATTAGTTAAAATAGAAAACTTTTCTAAAATAATATTTGTTAAAACATTTTGTTTTTAAATTCTTTAGTAAGTAAGTTAAATATATATTGTAAAGGTTCTATAGGACGCTATAGAAGCCTAATTATTTTCATTTATTATTAAAACAAGAGCTCGTTAGGTCGCATAAGAACGGAATCATCAAAGGCCTTAGAAAAAGTAATTTTCTAAATAGTGAAAAATCTCGGACTTTATTAAATTCAATTACATATTACTCGCGTAAAACTAACTGACATTAAGACAGAATACCATATATATAATAACTACAGAATTTTCAATTAAAAAACTTCCTCACCCGGTTAAGAAATAATAATCCCATTTTCTAAATAAATAAAAAGTAGCCCTCCGTGAGTAATAACTTCTTGCAATTAAAATTCCAATTGATTAATAAAATAACAGTACTGAAATCAGGCGCGGATCCAAGGGGGGGGGCGGTGGGGGCGATCGCCCCCCCCCCCCCCAACAGCTTTGAGTTTAGGAAAATGAACCCGATTTTTCCTCTTATACTACAGTTTATTTAAGAACTAGAGAGAGTAGTAAATCATTTTTTACCCTTTCTCTATTCGCAAACTACTTGTGTTCTTTAGTTCGGTGTCTTTAGCAAAATCTGTTAGACATATATATTTTTCATAAGAATGGGTTAGCAATTTTATACCCAAAAATACCGGTCTATAATAATGGACTAAAACGTAGCCTTATTCTCTCAAAAAATTCGAAGCTATTATTTAAATACTTACAAAATATCCATTATCAAAAATACAAAAAGTTAAACATATATGAAAAAATAAATTCGTCCATATAATATTAAAATATTTTTGGGGCTATCGGTCATTTTATTATTAATTAAAAACATTTTTAGGGTATTTGACGTTTCAGTTTATTTATTTCTTAAACCATCTGTAAAATTACAAGTAAACACAAAAAAGGGATTCAAATGTAATTACTTTTTATATGTTGTAATTAAAAGTAGAACTACTTATTTTTATTTCTATTGTGCTGATATCTTAATTTAATTTACTTCATTATTTGGAAATACGATAGCCCCAAAAGAAAAATAAGATAAACATGTTAATTCTATACGCTTAAGAAAAAGACACAAATTCAGTAATAAAATAATTAAAAACTTACGGCTAATTGGAATTAAATATATATAAAATTAAAGAGTGGGACACACTAAAATAAAAATATATAAAAAAAAATAAAAAAACATATGAACAACATAAAACAATAAAATACAATAAAAACAAAAATTCAAATAATAAATTGTGTTTACACTAGTAAACATTACGTATCTTATTCCTAAAGTCAGTGAAACTATCTTCGCTCAAATTAATTATAATTGGTTCCTCTATCTCACCGATCATGAGATCGAGTTCTCACATTTTGTTTTATTCTTTTATTATATGGATTTTTCCCAATTTTCCGCAGTAACTTTATTCAAAAAAATCTTTCAAAAGTTTAGTTAAATTACTAATTGTGTTATTTCTAGCAACTCTACCTTTTGAAAGAGATATTTACTTCTCCAGGGGACAGTTTCCGGACGATTTATAGGAACAGATTTTCTATCTGGTTTTTCCCAGCAAAAATTAAGTTTTCTGAGCAATTTCCAGAGATCAGTTCTTTTAGTTTCAGGTAAATCGTGATCTTAATTGATTTGAGTTAGAATTTTGTAGACGGTTGGGATCTGCTTCTCATAATAAAATATATATACAACCCCTTTAATTGCAGTTTTCATCTCTTCTTCCAACGAGGTTTTTCGGTTGCCTGTGATCGAATGTGGCTTGGGAGTACCAGCAATTCCAGTCGTTTTTTCTCCTTCAGTATTCGGTACATAGTAGATTTTCCAACTCCTGTCATGTTGGAACACATCTCAACATTATTATCTCGATACTGATATCTTAAGGTATCATAAACATTCATCGTAATAAGTTTTTCGTTGAGGAAAAATGTCCTGGTTTAACGATTTTTTAATAAATTATAGAGGTGAAAGCCATATCTTTTGGGTATCTCACTAATCCCAAATAATATATAAAAACAAGGACAAACAAGATAAATCACTAAGAACAAACTGTAAGGTGTACTTTGCTCACTGACAGAAATTAAAGTAAACTATCAGAAATTTTATGTTGCAGTAAATTTATAAAATATATTTAAATCTAATGAAATATAATTAGATTTACGGCAGTTCTCAGTTACCTGCGGCACTGGAGCAGGTACGTTGGAGGTTTCGGTAACAGTTTTATTACTCTCTCTAGTTCTTGAATAGAGGATAGGAATGTGTATGCTTACGATCGCCCCCCCCCCCTCCCAAGAGCTTTGAGTTCAGGAAAATATAACCCATTTTGCCGTTTATAATATGAATGAGTATGCTGCTTGTACCCCCCCCCCCCGCTGACAACTTTTTTTTCTTGCCAAACTGTACTTTTGTGATATCACCGCCCCCCCCCCCCCAAAGAGAGAGGCTGGATCCGCCCCTGACTGAAATTTTCCTTCAATAAAAATGTCCACTCCCTTAATAGATTTCAACTCCGTGTCAAATGAGGTCTTCCAGACTTCCCGGGTGGTTATGGCGGGTCCTCCGCGCCGATTCTGATCGGTGCGCCAAAAGACATGGCAATTAATAAAAATATATCTTCCCCTGAAAAGACAGATGACTCATCGGTCCTATTCGGATCGATAAAAAACCTAATAAATTTCTTTGAATCGACTAATATAAATAATTCAAATAGTGATAAAAGTAGGGAATCATTTAGAAATAAGTTATACACTAATAGAACCAATAAGAGCGCGGAGTCAACAATATCCACTTCTCAACCGAATAAAAAATTGTCGCTTAATTTACCAGATCCTTTAAAAAAGAAAGAACTAACGGGGACGTCGTTTGAAGCTGTCCAGAAGAACTTTCAAGATGATGCAGCTTCATCTAAAAATGAACCTTCAATTACAACTCCTATTTCGCAAGTTAATCGGCTTAGCAATCCTAATTTCGAAACGCTAGTTAAACTGTTAAAAGAACGTGCGGGGAAAAAGCAAGCCGATACCGAAGAAAAGGATGGCGCCCAACGACGGGACGGCGAAGCTTTATTGCGACATGGCATCCCTGGTGGGGAAGCGGAGCAGTTCGAAACGTCGGATTTCGATTCCGACGACGATTCATTCGGTCCGACCGAAAATGACGGGTACGATAGCGTGGCGGACAGTAAATCCGGGTTTAAAAGCAAATTTGTTACGGAAAACGTATTAACCAATAAAACCTCTCTGCCTGAGGTTGTTACTAACCTGACGTACCCACGAAGGAACGAGCGCTCTTATAAACCAAAGATTAAACACAAAAAATCGCGAACAGTTCAGAAACCCATCGTCAAATCTGAGCTTAAAGAAAATTTAGAGCTAAACACAACCAGGCAGACTGAACTGCAAATTAGTCTGGAAAATGCAAAAACCATGACTTTATTAGCTCAGCACTTAGAGCGCGCAACGCCAATAAGCAAAACGCCTCTAAGAGCGAGTTTTAACGGGGAAGATTTTGAGGACCCGTATGAGTATTTACATTCAATAGAGCAATGGATAATGGAAAATAAAGTTCCAGAATCCGAGACGTTATAGTACGCTCGTGAAAAATTATTTGGAAAAGCTCGAGCTTGGTTTGAGCCTTACAAACCTTATGTTAAGACATACTTTGACTTCGCCACAAAATTAATTGACCGATTTTCGAGCATCGAAAATATAGCGGATTTACAAACTGAATTCTACGGGGTGCGTCAGAAAAGCTCAGAGAGTGTGGAGATGTTTATCCTACACAAGCATGCACTTTTCTTACGATTAAACCCAGCTGGAGATACCAGTGCCTTTTTGCCTATAATCTTAACGCAGTTGTTGCCCGCTATTCGCTCCAGGTTAAGAGGCTGCGTAATAGACTCGCTAGAGAAGCTCTCAAACCTCTCTAGAATAGTAGAAAAAGATTTGAAGGAGGAGTATGAATTACAAACTCTTCGTTTTAACAAAGGACGAGAATCAAAAAGGCCCGTAACTAGTAAGTTAAAGATCAAATCGCGTACTGACCAAACAGAGACACCGGGGAGTGTCCGAGTTACCGCTTTGGGTAAAAACATACCAACCTGTTCTGAAAGTGGAATGTGACGGAATAAGTCACGAAGCATTAATTGATACCGGGGCGGATTGTAATTTAATCGCTAGACAATTCGCTACTGAAGAACTCAGACCGACGAAACTTAAAAAAATACAATTAGCATGCGATAACGTCGAGGCTCGTATATGGGAAGCGTGTGATAAAACATTACTTATCGGTGGAAAAAATTATCAGACTACATTTCTAGTGGTTGATCGCTTGGATGGACATCTTCTGTTAGGAGTCCCTTTCTTAAATAAGGAGCAAGTCATTATTGACTTTCCCCGGAAATGCCTATATCTAGGTGAGAAAGACAGACAAACCATATATTGGCAGAGACCGACAAAACTTGAACCAGGACAAATCGAATTACCACACTTGGGCGAAGAATGTTCAGAGGCGTTCAAAGAACTAGTCAAAGAATTTAAGGGATTATTTGTTAAAGGCCTAACTCAACCAACCACTAGAACAACAACACATAAGATAACATTAAAAGAACAAAAAGTAGTGAATTGGCGCTGTTATCCATTAAGCGTCACGAAAAAGAAAATTTTATATGAACAGTTGGAAGAGATGTTAACACTAGGAGTTATTGAACCTTCCGTTTCTGAATTCTCAAGCCCCCCAGTCATCGTAGAGAGGGAAGGGAAAGAGCCGAGATTCTGCGCGGACTTCCGGGAGTTAAACTTGATCACGGCCGACGAATCAGCCAATTTACCTAGAATTACAGATGCCCTCAAGGACATTTCTACAGCCCAATACTTTTCCGTATTAGACTTACGAAAAGGATATTGGCAAGTACCAATGCAGGAGCACTCAAAGAAATATACAGCTTTTAGTACGCCAGACGGAGCGTCCTATCAATTCAGCGTAATGCCATTTGGATTGAAGAACGCTCCTAGCACCTTCCAGAAATTAATGACGTCCGAGGTGTTGACAGGATTAATTCAGAAGAGCGTGATTGTCTACCTGGACGACATAATCATTTATAGTAACTCAGAGCAAGAACACCTATTACACGTGCGACAGGTTTTTGAACGGCTTCATATGCATAATTTAAAAGTGTCAGGGAAGAAAAGTCAAATATGCACTCGAGAAATCGAATATTTAGGACACAAAACAAAGGAAAAGAAATTGAGCCGTTACAAAAACATAGGATACAGGTGGACAGTTTTCCGAAACCTAAGAGCTGTAAGGATATACAAGCTTTTCTAGGACTGACTAACTGGCTGAGGGAGTACATCCCAAATCTGGCTAAGCTAACGGCACCGCTAAGTGAACCATTAAAGAAAAATAATAAATTCAAATGGACCAAACTCGAGCAAGACGCCTTTGAAGCCACGAAAGCAGCCATAAAACAATGCAAACCGCTTCATCGGCCTGATTTTAACCATCTGTTTGTGTTACAAACCGACGCTAGTAAAGAGGGCATGGCTGCAGTTCTATATCAAGAGATCGAGTGCAAAATTCAATGCAACCACTAGTAAGTACCACGTAAATGAGCAGGAATGCTTAGCTGTAGTCTGGGCAATAAAAATTTACAGCGGGTACTTACAGGACACGAAATTTATTCTGAAGACAGATAGTCAGGCCTTAACATGGTTACATAAATTTAAGGACTCCCGGGCGAAACTTACGAGATGGGCTATCCAACTCCAAGAGTATAACTTCGTAATAGAACATGTGTCAGGTAAAAATAACCAACTGTGCGATTTTATGAGTCGAAATCCGGATGAGAACAACAAATATGACATGGAACCGGATAACGAACGGTTAGTTCCACCTGATACTATTTGTCGTGTGAGCATGGTAAACTGAGCAAACCTGTTCGAAGAAGTAGCGCAGGCTCAGAAAAACACTCGCTATATCAAGCGACTGAAACGAGCACTAGAGATACTAGAAAATAAAAACCGACTACACCAGGTCAAAGACAAATTAAACGGGAATTTATACGTCACGGGGACCTAATATATCGAAAACATCCAAGCGGGGATAAGATCATAGTACCGAAGAGGCTAGTAGAAAAAATTATTTATAGTTACCACGACGCTGAGGAAATGGCTCACCCAGGCATTGACGAAATTCACAGAAGTATTACCGCCACCTTCTGGTGGCGTAAACAGAGAGATAAAATAGCAAAATATATAAAAACTGTCTGGTGTGCGGCATATGTAAAACACAACAAAAGCAACCTAAGGCACCATTACGTGCTCTTACCCCTAAGTTGCCATTTCAAATGGTGTCAATCGATATATTGAGTCCCTACAATCCCCCAGCAGCCAGAACTAGCTCCAAATACATAATTGTGGTGGAAGACATATTTTCCAAATGGATAGAAGCTAAGGCATACGTAAGTGTGAACGCGAACACTATACAGCAGTTTTTAAACGATGAAATCATATGTCGATATGGTGCTCCAAAAACGCTAGTTTCGGACCAATCTTCCATATTCACCTCAGATGCGATTAAAAAATTCTGCAATCAGCATGATAGTGAACAGCGGTTCTCTCCTACCTATCATCAACAAGCGAACCCGGTCGAAAGGAAAGTCCAAGAACTTAAGAAAGTATTAAGAATTTTACTTCTGAAACGTAGACCAAGCGCCTGGGAAGAAGTACTTCCCAAAGCGTTAAGAGTACTGAGGGGCCGAGTTTGCCGGGCGACGGGAGAGACCCCGGCGTCCATCGTACTAGGATATGAACTGAACGCACCTGGGGAGTGGAGAAAAAACTGGCCAAAACAACGGTTTGCCTTAAGAAAAGAAGAAAGAGCCAGAAAGCTTAAAGAAACTGCTGAAAAACAAAGGCGCTACCAACTGCGAGTTTACCATGACGAAGCTGAACCTATAATAGAATTTCAGGTGGGAGATTTAGTAAACACGAAAGCGCAAGCTAGAAAAACTCACGCGTTCGCCCCGTATTGGGTCGGGCCGTGTAAAATACTAAGAGTAAACGGGGATACTACATATGAAGTAGAATTCGAAAATGGAGTATATACGATTCATTTAGATGATCTCCGACCCGCGCCAACGGGTAATAATTTAAATCAAAATGAAGACGATGACCTTACGTCAGAATCGGATATCTCTGACATAGAAGTTATCGATGGCCCATCTAGAGAGATCGAAGATTCTGAAGAATCAGATCTTGAAGAAGAGACGAAAGAATTAGAAAGATCCAAAAAAGATCAACACCCAGAACCAGCGAGGTTATCCACACCGACGGAACCTAGGTTAACAACAGACGGGAATTTATTAGAATTACCCGAAGAAACGGAAATCCCTAGACATCTCGAAGAATTATTGGAAGAAATTGAAAACACCGATGCAGATGTAGAGAAAATCTCCCGAAGTCAGGAGAAACATGCTAGCGACTCCAATAACTTAGAGAACTTAGCCTAAAGAAAAGGCAACTTAGGGCACGATCACGTCTAAAGGGGGGGGGGTGTCGTATTATTCACTTTAAATTAACAAAAAATATAACTAATTATAATTTTAATCACAAATTTTTCTCAAAATAAGACAAATAAAACATCCTAAATCATTTAAAATAGCATATGCAAGCTCACGGAACGCAAATTTAATTTAAAAACGCGCTCAAAGTGAACAAACGCCACCTCCTCTCACGTGATCGTTCCGGCCGCTCGGATTGGTAGTAGGCTCGATTATAAAGTAAAATTTCAACCGAGGATAAGGCGGATCCCAAAATCCGAACCCAGAATCATATAAATACAGTACAAAATTTACAGTCTCTCTCTCTTCTCGATTAGACCTGTCAACGAGGGACTTCATAAGTTAGCCGTAGGTCTAAAACGGTTCAGTCGTTCAGACTAGCTCCACGCATTTTAGTTGGCTAGTCATCGTGTCGCGAGATCGCTATCGTAGACTAAGTACCTATCAGTTGCACTTTGATAGCGAACGGTCTTGGGGATCTTCAATCGCGGGGCTTTGCGTGGGTAATTTCTGCCACGAAATTATTCACCAATTCCCTTGCAGAAGCAACAATTAATTCTGACGACGGCCGCGAGTAGGGCAGTATAAAAAATAGCACCCAACATTCAGGCAAAAAGGTGACCCAAATATTCCCGTGCGAATATTTGTGAATTGGTAAGCTGGGGAGATCGGTTTTATTTCCCTACATTCGTAATTACCGCCGAAAAGTCCTGAAGTTGTTCTGATAGCTTCATTCGAGGTTGGCTAACCGTAGTATTTGGTAAGTGTCCTTTACTACGGGACAAACCGCCATTATAATTTCTTCTGACAAACACTCTTTTAAAAAACTGTTTAAACTCATAAACTTGAAAAACTTTCGTATAAACTCCAGTGACAATCTTTTCTTTTGTGAATTATAAGTAATAATCTAGTAATAAGTGACAATCGCGTATCAGTGAACTCATTAACTAAACATTTAAATTAATTACGAGTAATTAACTTTTGCCAACAAAATATTTAAATATTCAAATTTATAAATATTCAAAAACATCACTTACAAAATTAAATTTTCATAAATTAAAATAAAAGTGAAAAAGACTAATTTTGGGAAAAACCCAGTTTACGACATTAAAGGCTCCAAAGCTTCCGAAATATCTTTTGTTCAGCGGCGCCCTTGATCGGCGGCACCATAAACCCTATCTCGATCGCCGACCTACCCGACGGATATCATAAAATAAGAACTCTTTGTTCCATTTGTATGCAAAGAAATATCTTGTAACCTAAAAAGGTGCGTATAAATATGGCGAGTAGAGCTCGAGTCGAGCTTCCAACGAACTGATCTTTGTCGGTTCGAACCCTTTTTCGCCGCCCGGCGGCAAAAGAGATTTATTGCATCTGGACGTTGTAAACCAATAAAGGGTAAAGAAAACAAATATTTAAGTTTTGATTATTTTCTTTATATTCCGAAATGAAATGTAGTTAATTTTTTCTTATTTTCCAAATATTTAATAATGAATCCCGAAATCAGCTTATGTAGGGTTCAACATAACTGTGGTGCCGGGACATTAGAAATAAATCTAATTTTTTAAGTGATTTTATTTACATATTATCTCCTATATTTATAAATAAAAAAGATACCTTTTTGTTGTACTTTTACAAGATCTATTAATAAATCTTGGAAATCAGCCTTTACATGAGTTTGTGTTTTCCCGCTCACTGGCCATTATTACAATACCTCATGCTGTCAAATTGGCTGAAATTTTTTTATTATCATATTTTCCCTATATCATTATATTCCGAAATAAATAAGAGGTAGTTTTTCCTATTATCGAAATATTACTTAATTAATCTCGAAATTAGCTTATACGTAGGTCGTCAGTAATCTGTTCACGGTTCAATATGGCGGTTTCAGGTTGCTAAAAAAGAACCTACTTTTTTCAGGAGTGTTATTTTCTAATTGTCTTTAATATTTTAAAGTAAAAAACGAAATTTAACCGGTTTATTTACTAGTTTGTTTGGCGATGATTGTCGCGGCGAGTGTGGCTGCATCGATGCGAACTTCAATTAAGTTTTTCTTTAATAATATAGTTAATGCCGTTTCACCAGTCCTCGCTGATAATTTTTTTTAATGTATTTAAGAAATTAACGTATTCCTTATAGTTTACATTTTGGGTTATCCCGAGTTACGAATTAGTTGTGCCCTTATAAGTTTAATGGATTTTAATTAATGTGTTCGAAGCACAACATTTCCAAGTTCTTCAGCCCATTCGTCTATCACATGTTTCTTAAATTGTGTTTCTTTCTAATTTGCAATTTTTACAAGTTCCTTCTTTAGTAAACCGTTCATAAAGGAAATATATTTTTTTAATAACCAATTTGTAATATCGCTTTTTCAACTATGTTATTGGCAACTTTTCCACCAGTCTAAAATGATAACCGGCGTTATCCAAATCTACAACTGACCTCTCCTGAATCAATTGTATCATTTGATAAAAATATCTTTGAAAGATATCCGGCGTCATTTATTCACGTTAATCTTTGGTAGATTTCGATTCAAACTGCTGCAAAACTCCCATAAATTTCCTCCAATATGAGTTGTAATGAGTTGGTGGCCCTGAGCGGTTTTAAATCTGTCGATAACCTTTCTAAGAATGCTTCTCGAAAAATTGCTGTATTCTTATCTTCATACATTTCTTGTACTATGTGTCCTGTACTGAGACAAATTACATCCACATGCCTTCCCTGTGGTATTTTCTAATTTCCCGCAAATACCGTTTTCTCTAAAAGTATTTCCTCTGTATCACCTCTATTTTCACTTTCCCTACGAGAAATTCATTTTGTTAGCACTTTTTACAGATTGGTTTTTCACATTCTACTCTTGTTTCATAACTTTCAAAACTTTATCGAGACTTGCTTTTTATTTTCTAACTAAAAACTTTCTAATTCGTTAACGTGTCTTCTTAGTATGTTTTTGAAGCATTCTTATAATTTTTTCTTCTAGGGTACAGTTCAGGCTAGCACACAGTCCACTTTTCCTTTCCTTACTTCACCTATAAGTTGTAGATTCGCTAAGTTTTGGAGTAAAAGTAGAAATTTTCAATAGCTAGCATTGAAAGTTGTAAGATAATAACATAGCAAGGCCTTACATTTATACACATCTGAAGTATACTTAAAAATGTCATTACTGTTAATTGCCCAATTGAGATGTATACTTCTAAATCTAATTATCTATTAAGTATACAACTCTTTCCTCAAATACATACTTCAGACACATACAATATCTACCCCTTGCGTTATCCAGTCATTTCCAAAAGAAAAATATATTATCAGCGGCCCATTTCCATATGGCCGACGCACTCGAAATTTTCTTCTCGCTGGTCTCTGCGAATTTTCTGACGCAATTTCATTTCACACATTTACTTCTTTTCTTCTCTAAAATTTTTGTCCGTAACTCACAAATTTTGGAATTGTTTTCAGGTCCATCTATTTTCTTGAGATCACTCCATGTTCACTTATGAACACCTTTTAATCAATGCCAAGTGCTAAATAAATTTCATTTCATTAACAAAAAAATAAGAAAATCTCGTGTCTTCAGTCTCACTGCAAAGTAAATTTTTTCGAAAAAGCGTGTCATAAACCCGTCTCACTAGATTAAAAAAAACCCTTTGAGTTCGCACCAAAAAACCGACAGAAAATGGATCGCTGCGAGTCTCGGTCGAGCTACTCGAAAACAATAGAACTATAAAAATATTGACTTCTTGTGACCCAACTGCATTTATTACCTCATTTCAAATTTGCCGACGATGGCCCTCGATAACAATAGAAATCGGCAAAATTTCAAGAGAGTCTCCTTCAAAGCTCGAGGCATACTCGACTCGAGCTCGACTCGCCATATTTATACGCACCTTAAGAAAAAATAATTTGTCTATAAAAAACTAGTAATTTATAAAATAACTCGCTGGTTAATTACCTAGTCGTGAAAAAACTTAATCACTGATATATAAATACAACACCTTAGAATAAATTTTTATTTCAAATTAATTAATGGAAATTACTTTTATTTTATTATAGAATAATTTTTTAGTTTCATTTATTTTTTATTTTATAGTTGTATTTATATCTTATACCTGCATTTATTGAAGCAAATTAAATCTAAATTTCACGTATCATAATAGATAATTATCACACCCTAAAGTAATTAACCAGTAGGATTACCGACCATTGTTAGGTCATAAATCTATAACACAAAAATTAACCTATAATGTAAGGGAGCAAAAGGTTCCCATAAAACCACAAAAGATATTAAATATTGTAGCAATATACAGATTGATGATTTTATAAAATTTGTCAGATTTAAGAAATATTAACAAAAATGTTGTTAGAGCTTAGAATTGAATAGCTTGGTATGTAGTTATAAGAATTAGTTAAAATAGAAAACTTTTCTAAAATAATATTTGTTAAAACATTTTGTTTTTAAATTCTTTAGGAAGTAAGTTAAATATATATTGTAAAGGTTCTATAGGACGCTATAGAAGCCTAATTATTTTCAATTATTATTAAAACAAGAGCTCGTTAGGTCGCATAAGAACGGAATCATCAAAGGCCTTAGAAAAAGTAATTTTCTAAATAGTAAAAAATCTCGGACTTTATTAAATTCAATTACATATTACTCGCGTAAAACTAACTGACATTAAGACAGAATACCATATATATAATAACTACAGAATTTTCAATTAAAAAACTTCCTCACCCGGTTAAGAAATAATAATCCCATTTTCTAAATAAATAAAAAGTAGCCCTCCGTGAGTAATAACTTCTTGCAATTAAAATTCCAATTGATTAATAAAATAACAGTACTGAAATTTTCCTTCAATAAAAATGTCCACTCCCTTAATAGATTTCAAGTCCGTGTCAAATGAGGTCTTCCAGACTTCCCGGGTGGTTATGGCGGGTCCTCCGCGCCGATTCTGATCGGTGCGCCAAAAGACATGGCAATTAATAGAAATATATCTTCCCCTGAAAAGACAGATGACTCATCGGTCTTATTCGGATCGATAAAAAACCTAATAAATTTCTTTGAATCGACTAATATAAATAATTCAAATAGTGATAAAAGTAGGGAATCATTTAGAAATAAGTTAGTCACTAATAGAACCAATAAGAGCGCGGAGTCAACAATATCCACTTCTCAACCGAATAAAAAATTGTCGCTTAATTTACCAGATCCTTTAAAAAAGAAGGAACTAACGGGGACGTCGTTTGAAGCTGTCCAGAAGAACTTTCAGGATGATGCAGCTTCATCTAAAAATGAACCTTCAATTACAACTCCTATTTCGCAAGTTAATCGGCTTAGCAATCCTAATTTCGAAACGCTAGTTAAACTGTTAAAAGAACGTGCGGGGAAAAAGCAAGCCGATACCGAAGAAAAGGATGGCGCCCAACGACGGGACGGCGAAGCTTTAATGCGGCATGATCGCGCGTTAAAGTTTAGAGAGTTTGATATATATTTTTTTACTTTGAAAAGGTAAAATTTGGAAAAAAGAGTTGATACGAAGCTACGAGACATATGAATTTTATGTAATAAAAAGTGGAGTTATACGATATGCCCCTTAGAACGCACGGGGAAAATAAAACAAATATATACTTCATTTTTATTTCATCAAACATTATTTTTTACTGTAATATAAAGAGTGAATAATAAACAAATATTTAGCTGGTAAATCAACAATGTGAATTTATATTTAGGGCCCCCTATGGCAAACAATTTCGAGTTATAACCTTTTTTTTTGACATATATAATAGGTAAATCTAAATTACTTTAATAATTGAAAACATAATATTTTAATTTATTTTTTCAATTTATACAAACATATCCTTAATCTGATATAAATTGTCACATATTTAGATTTTATTCCTGGGTATAGAATGTTTCGGACTGGAGGAGGAGGACCATCCACAAACCAAATAGTTTCTTGAATCGATTTTCACATCATCTGGAAGGTCTTTGTCAGCATAAGGTATGGTATATCTAAAAAAAAAATAAACAATTTTTAGCAAAAATAATTAAGTTGGATTTCCTTTAACCATAGGTGCCTCGTTTTATTTAATGTGATAAAAAGTTAATAAAATATCGAAAAAAGTAAAAAGTGCTTAAGAGGAAACTGATTATTTAAAAGACTAACATAATGGTGAGAGTTATTAAAGAGATAAAAAGTAATCAAGGCATGAGTTTTTGTTTATATCTCTTTTAATTCAATATAATAAGAAATTTCAAGATATGTATAGGCAAGGTTTTGAGCATAGGTATATATAAAATATGAAATAAACTATTTAACAGTGTACAGCAAAACCACAAGTTTCATTTATCATGATGAACTAATGGTTCAACGAATCGATAATAGCCTAACTAACTAACTGATATGCTTTTCTCTAATTTTCCGTGAAATATGAAAGTGTTTTTTTATTTTGCTATTTTAAATACATAATTTCCTATTTTTTACAAATTTTAAACGCTTTTAAATTGTCATAATTATGTTTTAGATATGACATCTTATATCAATATTAAAAACACTCCAGTGTAAGAAATTAAATATTTGACTTTGTTACTAGTCAAAATTCACCAAAAGTTGTATAAATAATATGAAAACATTAGAAAGGTTTCTTACTGCATTGGAAAAGACATACAATTATAAAAAAAAACTATAATAATGGGTTAAGTATTAAAAATGTTTAATTTGAAAAATTAAAAGCTAAGTGATGCCTTGTGTAGATTTTTATCCAAAAATAGGGTGTTTTCAGGAGAGAAATTAGTCACAGACTAAGTAATATGGACAATAAATTAAAGGTTCAAGTACATCTTGTATAGATATTAGTATAAAAATAGGACATGTTCTGTAGAATACTTTAAATCGTGGATCATAATTTCGTTTAGATAGGAGTTTAAATATTAAAATTAAAACCACTGTGATGTAAGAAATTAAATATTTTATCTTTTGTTGACTTCTCAAAAATTCATCAAAAGTTGTACAAAATAAGATGAAAAATAATGTCAAGAGGTTTCCTACTGCATTGGAAAAGACATAAAATTACAAAAAAAATGCTATAACAAGTGGTTAAATCACCTGTTAGAAATGTCTAATTTGAAAAATTACAGGCCCAAGTTGCGTTTTGTGGAGATTTTTACACAAAATAGAGCGTTTTTAGAAGAGAAATTACACATTGACTAAGTGATATGGGCAATAAATTAAAGGTGCAAGCGTATTTTCTGACTTTTTATATAAAAATAGGGTATATTCTGTAAGATACTTACAAGAACGGTTATTTTGACATGTTAAAATGTATAATTTGAGAGAAATTGTACTCTAAGTGATGTTGACAATAAACTAAAAGGCCAAATGTATCCTATATAGATTTTTTATATAAAAATAGGGTATGTTCTGTAGAATACTTAAAAAAAGAGTTATTTCGTTCTGTTCAAAATTTATAATTTGAAAATTAAAAACCCATGAGATGTCTTTTATGGATTTTTTATGCAAAATATGGCGTTTTCTGGAGAGAAATTGTACTCTAAGCGATATGGACAATAAATTTAAAGTCCAAATGTATCTTGTATAGATTTTTTATATAAAGATTGGATATGTTCTGTAGGATACCTACAAAAAGGGTTATCTTGATATGTTAAAATGTATAATTTGAAATTAAAGGCCGCTGAAATGTCTCTTATGGATTTTTTATACAAAATATTGTGTTTTCTGGAGAGAAATTGTACTCTAAGTGATCTGGACAATAAATTAAAAGCCCATATGTATCTTGTCTAATTTTTTTATATAAAAATGGGGTATGTTCTGTAGGATACTTACAAAAAGGGTTATTTTGATATGTTAAAATATATAATTTGAAAATTAAAAACCCCTGAAGTGTCTCTTACGAGTTTTTTTTTCAAAATATGTTGTTTTCTGTAGAGAAATTGTACCCTAAGTGATGTTGACAATAAACTAAGAGTCCAAATGTATCCTATATAGATTTTTTATATAAAAATAGGGTATGTTCTGTAGAATATTTAAAAAAAAGGACTTATTTCGTTCTGTTAAAAATGTATAATTTGAAAATTAAAGACCCATGAGATGTCTTTTATGGATTTTTTATACAAAATATGATATGTCTCGAAAGAAATTATACATTAAGTAATAGGGACAATAAATTAAAGGTCCAAGTGTATCTTGTGTAGATTTTTTATATAAAAATAGGGTATATACTGTAGAATACTTACATAAAAGGATATATGTTCTACAACAAATCCTCATAAATTTCCAGAAGGCCAACACAGTCCCAAGTAGCATATATTTCAATATTCTTTTCAGTTCTATTATTTATCTCTTCTGGACGTATTACATTTACCTACAAAAAATTTTTAACACAAAATATCAGTTAACTATTAAATATATAGTTATCAAAATGAGTTGATGGTTTAATAAATCGATAATAGTCATAACTTACTCACAGATATGTTTTTCTCTTTTTTCCCTAATAGAGAGGTGTAAGCCATGTTTCAACGTTAATACTTTATTTGCTGTTGTTGTCGAAACTGCTGCCACAATAGAAGTATTCACGTATTTAGATTTTACCTAAAATTGGAAAAGTTACAATATTTTTCTACAAATTAATAAAAAAACCATACCACTAAAATTGTTACTTACAAAAAGGGTTATTTCGTTCTATTAAAAATGTATAATTCGAAAATTAAAGACACGTGAGATGTCTTTTATGGATTTTTTATAAAAAATATGGTATGTCTCGAAAGAAATTATACACCAAGTAAAACGGGCAATAAATTAAAGGTCCAAGTGTATCTTGTGTAGATTTTTTATATAAAAATAGGGTATATTCTGTAGAATACTTACATAAAAAGGATATTTGTTCTACAATCAATCCTCATAAAATTCCAGAAGGGCCACACAGTCCCAAGTAGCATATATTTCATTATACTTTTCAGTTCTATATGTATCTCTTCTGGACGTATTACGATTACCTACAAAAAATTTTTAACACAAAATTTCAGTTAATTATTAAATATAGAGTTATCAAAATGAGTTGATGGTTTAATAAATCGATAATAGTCATAACTCACTCACAGATATGTTCTTCTCTTTTTTCCATAACAGAGAGGTGTAAGCCATGTTTCAACGTTAATACATTACTTATTGTTGTAGCCGAAACTGCTGCCACAATAGAAGTATTCAGGTATTTAGATTTTACCTAAAATTGGAAAAGTTACAATGTTTTTCTTTAAATTAACAAAAAAAAATACCACTAAAATTGTTACTTTTTATTAAATTAAAAATGAAACTTCTTGTTTTAAAATTGATATTTGCATCAAAGAAAACTTTATATCATATTAATAAGTTTTCCACTACACAGTACTGATAAGCAACTTAAAAACTGACCTTCATTGGTTTGCTGCGGGCATTGTTGTGATAAATGCAAATATGTTTGACTAAATTCAAGCTTATTCTAAAAAGTTCGAGTTAGTAAAAATTAAATAACAATAAGGTGTATAATTTTTAAATAACAAATTAAAAGCTAATTTATATACATTAGGGTAAAATTTACGCAGTTGATAATTAGTTGTCCTATTACTTTTTATGGTTTATTGGTAAATAGGCGGTCATTCTTGATATCCTCCTCGTCCCACCACCACAAATAAACGAAACAAATGTCTGCATATTTCATTTTTCTCTCTCAAAATTGATTTCAGATATTTTTATTCTTGTCTATCTGCTTCTATATGCTGTTTATT
This sequence comes from Diaprepes abbreviatus, assembly GCA_034092305.1. Classification (NCBI taxonomy): domain Eukaryota; kingdom Metazoa; phylum Arthropoda; class Insecta; order Coleoptera; family Curculionidae; genus Diaprepes; species Diaprepes abbreviatus. The sequence goes on from JASJET010000290.1 coordinate 1,787,658, forward strand.
TCACATCGGGAGTATTCGTTACATGCCAAATTCTTTCTTGAATGTATTTCTGGCCCATATGTAAACCATTTCCGATATAAAGTAAGGCATATCTAAAAAATTAACTTTTTCAAAATTTTTTATTAAGAGGAGAAAGTAAAGCTAGAAGAAGAACACCCTTTTGCAAAATTAAGAAAATCATTATTTCTGTTTTAAATATTTCCCAGCCCTCATTTTTACAAAGTAGTTCTGCTTTTTTATACCTTTACATAGACTAAAAATGTGCTTATATGTCGCAAATACTATTGAAAAGTAATTTTTGAAATTCACTCATCGAAAAATTTTCTAAGCTGACATTTTAAGATAAAAATGTAACCAAAGCTACCTATTAAATTTTTCTTAAGTATTTACACTAAAATGTACCTGACATAAAAAAAAATCAATGACGTAATTTAAAAAAATATTTTATTTTCGACAAAAAAAAATAATCCAAAAACTTTTCTGTCTAAATTTTAAGCACTATTTCGAATAGAAACTAATTAAAATGCTCTCTAAACATGAATAAATCATCCACCATTCGTTGAAACTACAAAATAGAAAAAATAAATCCGCCATTTTTAGACGCCGTTGTCATGCAAGCTATACTTTGCACCAATCAGATATTTACTACAAAAATTACTATTTAATTACGTAAATTGAAAATATGCTGCTTTTTTCTAACTGAAAATAAATAAAAATGCACGCTAAACATATAGAAATCAATTAATATTCGATCAAATTGTAAAATAAAAGAAAATAAATCCCAGAGCTCTGTTACCGGCATCCATTGAGCGTGCCAGCCATGTAAGCCATTGCAGACATAAAGTACAATCTAAAAACTTTCTGGGTTCCTCATTTCATTAATTTACAGAAACTATATCTTAATACCTTACTAACGCAGCAATCACGCTATAAAAAAATACAATAACGCTAACGGTTTAATTTCCTATTACCGATCTTTAAGATATCATCTTGTTAGATTTTATGAATAAAAATAAAGCGGTTTCTTATAAGACCATTCGCCCTGGAATTATATCAAAATTTATCTTAAAACTTACCTCTTTCAATTTTCTTAAGGGTTTAGTCGAACAAAAACTGATTAAAATGCACTCAACATATAAAATTCAATTAAAAATTCACTTTACACGCTTAAAATTTGTAATAAAAAGAATATTATCGGCCATTATGGTTGCGGTACGAATACTGACATAATACTGACACACTTTTTAAAAGCAGTTCTACCGGCGGATCGATAAAAAGATCGGGTCTGTTACCTGCCTTCACATCGAAAGTTCTAGAATTTTTAAAATATTATGCAAAATAAAACTAATAATGAAAGAGATATTTTCGTATTTCCATAAAAAAAAAATAAATGAAATTCGGGAAGTAAATTGATACAAACGACTCATTTTTGACTTTCTGTCTATAAGTTAAGCTCATAATATTATACTTCTCCTGCGAAAAAATAGAAATATAGGTTAAATAAGGTCGAAGTAAGACCGAAATATCTAAATTCCATAATTACTATGCCTTTAATGCTATTATTTCCTTGTTTTCCTAGAGAAGTTATAACAGAGGCATCGAAAATGCAGGATATTATTTAAAATAAATTCAATAATCTTTGAGATATTTTCGTATTTCCCTAAAAATGAAATTCCGGGAGTAAATTAATACAAACAGCCCAATTCTGAGTTTATGCCCATAACCTAAGTTCAGAATCTTGAACTTCTAAAAAAACCAAGAAATATAAGATTAAATATGATCGAAATAAGAACGAAATGTCTTCAATCAATGATTGACGAGGATGTCAAGAATGACAGCCTATTTACCAGTAAACCATAAAAAGTAATAGGACAACTAATTATCAACTGCGTAAATTTTACCCTAATGTATATAAATTAGCTCTTTATTTGTTATTTAAAAATTATACACCTTATTGCTATTTAATTTTTTACTAACTCGAACTTTTTAGAATAAGCTTGAATTTAGTCAAACATATTTGCATTTATCACAACAATGCCCGCAGCAAACCAATGAAGGTCAGTTTTTAAGTTGCTTATCAGTACTGTGTAGTGGAAAACTTATTAATATGATATAAATTTTTCTTTGATGCAAATATCAATTTTAAAACAAGAAGTTTCATTTTTAATTTAATAAAAAGTAACAATTTTAGTGGTATTTTTTTTGTTAATTTAAAGAAAAACATTGTAACTTTTCGAATTTTAGGTAAAATCTAAATACCTGAATACTTCTATTGTGGCAGCAGTTTCGGCTACAACAATAACTAATGTATTAACGTTGAAACATGGCTTACACCTCTCTGTTATGGAAAAAAGAGAAGAACATATCTGTGAGTGAGTTATGACTATTATCGATTTATTAAACCATCAACTCATTTTGATAACTCTATATTTAATAATTAACTGAAATTTTGTGTTAAAAATTTTTTGTAGGTAATCGTAATACGTCCAGAAGAGATACATATAGAACTGAAAAGTATAATGAAATATATGCTACTTGGGACTGTGTGGCCCTTCTGGAATTTTATGAGGATTGATTGTAGAACAAATATCCTTTTTATGCAAGTATTCTACAGAATATACCCTATTTTTATATAAAAAATCTACACAAGATACACTTGGACCTTTAATTTATTGCCCGTATTACTTGGTGTATAATTTCTTTCGAGACATACCATATTTTTTATAAAAAATCCATAAAAGACATCTCACGTGTCTTTAATTTTCAAATTATACATTTTTAATAGAACGAAATAACCCTTTTTGTAAGTAACAATTTTAGTGGTATGGTTTTTTTGTTAATTTGAAGAAAAATATTGTAACTTTTCCAATTTTAGGTAAAATCTAAATACGTGAATACTTCTATTGTGGCAGCAGTTTCGACAACAACAGCAAATAAAGTACTAACGTTGAAACATGGCTTACACCTCTCTATTAGGGAAAAAAGAGAAAAACATATCTGTGAGTAAGTTATGACTATTATCGATTTATTAAACCATCAACTCATTTTGATAACTATATATTTAATAGTTAACTGATATTTTGTGTTAAAAATTTTTTGTAGGTAAATGTAATACGTCCAGAAGAGATAAATAATAGAACTGAAAAGAATATTGAAATATATGCTACTTGGGACTGTGTTGGCCTTCTGGAACTTTATGAGGATTTGTTGTAGAACATATATCCTTTTATGTAACTATTCTACAGTATATACCCTATTTTTATATAAAAAATCTACACAAGATACACTTGGCCCTTTAATTTATTGTCCCTATTACTTAATGTATAATTTCTTTCGAGACATATCATATTTTGTATAAAAAATCCATAAAAGACATCTCATGGGTCTTTAATTTTCAAATTATACATTTTTAACAGAACGAAATAACTCGTTTTTTTAAATATTCTACAGAACATACCCTATTTTTATGTAAAAAATCTATATAGGATACATTTGGACTCTTAGTTTATTCTCAACATCACTTAGGGTACAATTTCTCTACAGAAAACAACATATTTTGAAAAAAAAAAACTCGTAAGAGACACTTCAGGGGATTTTAATTTTCAAATTATATATTTTAACATACCAAAATAACCCTTTTTGTAAGTATCCTGCAGAACATACCCCATTTTTATATAAAAAATTAGACAAGATACATATGGACTTTTAATTTATTGTCCAGATCACTTAGAGTACAATTTCTCTCCAGAAAACACCATATTTTGTATAAAAAATCCATAAGAGACATTTCAGCGGCCTTTAATTTCAAATTATACATTTTAACATATCAACATAACCCTTTTTGTAGGTATCCTACAGAACATATCCAATCTTTATATAAAAAATCTATACAAGATACATTTGGACCTTAAATTTATTGTCCATATCGCTTAGGATACAATTTCCCTCCAGAAAACGCCATATTTTGTATAAAAAATCCATAAAAGATATCTTTAATTTTCAAATTATAAATTTTTAACAGAACGAAATAACTCTTTTTTTTAAGTATTCTACAGAACATACCCTATTTTTATATAAAAAATCTATATAGGATACATTTGGCCTTTTAGTTTATTGTCAACATCACTTATTGTACAATTTCTCTCCAGAAAACACCATATTTTGTATAAAAAATTCCTAAGAGACACTTCAGGAGTCTTTAATTTTCAAATTATACATTTTAACATGTCAAAATAACCGTTCTTGTAAGTATCTTACAGAACATACCCTATTTTTATATAAAAAATTAGAAAATACGCTTGGACCTTTAATTTATTGCCCATATCACTTAGTCAATGTGTAATTTCTCTCCTAAAAACACTCTATTTTGTATAAAATCTCCACAAGACGCCACTTCGACCTGTAATTTTTCAAATTAGACATTTGTAACACTAAATATAACCTTGTTATAGCATTTTTTATAATTTTATGTCTTTTCCAATGCAGTAGGAAACCTCTTTGACATTATTTTTCATATTATTTTGTACAGCTTTTGGTGAATTTTTGAGAAGTCAACAAAAGGCAAAATATTTAATTTCTTACATTACAGTGCTTTTAATTTTAATATATAAACTCATATCTAAACGAAATTATGATCCATGATTTAAAGTATTCTACAGAACATGCCCTATTTTTATACAAAAAATCTATACAAGATATACTTGAACCTTTAATTTGTTGTCCATATTACTTAGTCTGTGACTAATTTCTCTCCTGAAAACACCCTATTTTTGGATAAAAAGCTACACAAGGCATCACTTGAGCTTTTAATTTTTCAAATTACACATTTTTAATACTTAACCCATTATTATAGTTTTTTTTATAATTTTATGTCTTTTTCAATGCAGTAAGAAACCTTTCTAATATTTTCATATTATTTATACAACTTTTGGTGAATTTTGAGTAGTAGCAAAGTCAAATATTTAATTTCTTATACTAGAGTGTTTTTAATATTGATATAAGATGTCATATCTAAAACATAATTATGACAATTTAAAAGCGTTTAAAATTTGTAAAAAATAGGAAATTATGTATTTAAAATAGCAAAATAAAAAAACACTTTCATATTTCACGGAAAATTAGAGAAAAGCATATCAGTGAGTTAGTTAGGCTATTATCGATTCGTTGAACCATTAGTTCATCATGATAAATGAAACTTGTGGTTTTGCTGTACACTGTTAAATAGTTTATTTCATATTTTATATATACCTATGCTCAAAACCTTGCTTATACATATCTTGAAATTTTTTATTATATTGAATTAAAAGAGACAAACAAAAACTCATGCTTAGATTACTTTTTATCTCTTTAATAACTCTCACCATTATGTTAGTCTTTTAAATAATCAGTTTCCTCTTAAGCACTTTTTACTTTTTTCGATATTTTATTAACTTTTTATCACATTAAATAAAACGAGGCACCTATGGTTAAAGGAAATCCAACTTAATTATTTTTGCTAAAAATTGTTTATTTTTTTTTAGATATACCATACCTTATGCTGACAAAGACCTTCCAGATGATGTGAAAATCGATTCAAGAAACTATTTGGGTTGTGGATGGTCCACCTCCTCCAGTCCTAAACATTCTCTACCCATGAATAAAATCTAAATATGTGACAATATATATCAGATTAAGGATATGTTTGTATAAATTGAAAAAATAAATTAAAATAATATGTTTTCAATTATTATTAAAGTAATTTAGATTTACCTATTATATATGTCAAAAAAAGGTTACAACTCGAAATTGCTTGCCATAGGGGGTCCTAAATATAAATTCACATTGTTGATTTACCAGCTAAATATTTGTTTATTATTCACTCTTTATATTACAGTAAAAAATAATGTTTGATGAAACAAAAATGAAGTATATATTTGTTTTATTTTCCCCGTGCGTTCTAAGGGGGCATATCGTATAACTCCACTTTTTGTTACATAAAATTCATATGTCTCGTAGCTTCGTATCAACTCTTTTTTCGAAATTTTACCTTTTCAAAGTAAAAAAATATATATCAAATAGTGTTCTCTCTAAACTTTAACGCGCGATCATTATTTGACATAACAGCTGACGTATGACAGATAACAACTAGAAAATGGAACGATCACGTGAGAGGAGGGGGCGTTTGTTCACTTTGAGCGCGTTTTTAAATTAAATTTGCATTCCGTGCGCTTGCATATGATATTTTAAATGATTTAGGATGTTTTATTTGTCTTATTTTGAGAAAAATTTGTGATTAAAATTATAATTAGTTATATTTTTTGTTAATTTAAAGTGAATAATACGACAATCATTATTTGACATAACAGCTGACGTATGACAGATAACAACTAGAAAATGGGACTCCGGGTTCTTAATCCTAAAAATAGGACATATAAAATAAGGGAAATACAGTATTCCTATCATCATCTATTCAATTAGCTACAAACTTGTTAAAATGAAATTGTAAAATGGCGTGTTTGCATCACCACGGTCCACAGTAAGTTCTCTATTTTCAGAATTTCCTTGTCAGATTGTCTACAAGTCTTTAAATCGAATGAAATATTTGTTCAAATTCTAATAGATTATTTTTTACTGAAAAGCGTATTTTCGCTCTATTAAATAGGGCCTAATAAAAAGTGGGGTTAAAGCCTAATGTAAATGATAGCTGACGTATATAACAATTGACAGCTGATGTAAATACGAAAGCCAACGCCCAAATGGGGCCCTTGGGTGGGGGTTCAGGGAAAAATTAGGCCTTTAGCCTGAGCTTGAATGGGATCCGCTAGTGAAGACCTAGAAAATGCGGCCCTCGGTCGGAAATTGAAGTGAGTCCTATGGGGTACGTGGGTAGAGCTCTAGAAAATGGGGCCCTTGGATGGAACTTTATAGGAGTCCTATAGGGTATCCAGATGAAGCTTAGAAAAGGGGGAATTCGGAAGGATCTCTAAAAAATGGGATCTCCGGACGGAACTTTAACGAAGCCCTATGGGGTACCCGGGTGAAGTACTAGAAAATGGGAACCCGGACGGGGCTCTAAAAATAAGGATCCCGGACGGAACTTTAGCGGAGCCCTATGGGGTACTCGCGTGGAGCACTAGAAAATGGGGCTCCCGGAAGGGGCTCAAAAAAGGGGCCCGGTCTATACCGCCGGAATAACTACTCTTGACGTAGGAGGGAGCAATGTCAGGGTCAAGAAGTGGGGGGATAGAGCGAATCGGGTAATGTTCACTACTTACTACTTAATCTTTTCACTGAAAGAAATATTTGAATAATTACAAGAAAAATCAAAACAGGCTGGTTTATCAATAAATATAAATAAAACCACAATTAAGCAGATTTTGGAAGAAAAACATTAACAAAACACTAATAGAAAAAAAGCGATAGAAGTTACTTTGAACAGTCAATAAAGATTGACAAAAATATATAATACTAGAATCCGCCTGGAATGTAGTGCTTTTAGCAAACCAAACTACACCTTTAAAAACCAAAATAAACACCTTACCATTAATATTTAAGTTAAAGTACTAGAACAACGCGTAATTCCGGTATTAATATTCGGAGCAGAAACTTGTGCGTCAATGAAAAAAATATTGCTGAGAACAAAACCAATAAATAGATACGAATACAAACAAAGATTAAGGATAATATACAAACAATAACAAGAGTAAAATAAAGGATACGTGGTCATGATTGACATCTACAAGTGGACATGGAGAACAGAGGAATGGAAGCTGTGGACAGGGAAAAGAAGATCTGAATGATCCCTAAAACGTAGGTATGACGATACAGAAAAACGCCAAGAAAAAACTGCATGGCGAAAACTCAAGATTGAACGAAATGGAAAAGTTTGGAGGAGGCATAAGTCCACTTGTGAATAACAGATGCTACATAGAAAGATACATGGATTTACATCTTGTAGAATCTGAGTAACTGAATATTGATTAGATTATTTCATTAAATCACATAACATAATACAAATATCGGCAAGCCTCAAAATAAATCTAAATTCAAATCAATCGGCATCGATTTGGAGCCAGTGTTATGCAAATTTAAATTAAACAATAAAATATTTTCCAGAGCTCAACCATTACTGCAATGATAACTAAGAAAAGACATGATTTTAGTAGTGGGATGATTTCTTTCATTATATTGATAAGAAAAAAAGTATTATGAACTTGAAAAGAAATGAAAAAATTACATCACTTAATGAATTAAATTGCTTTTAATAAATTACAATTCCTTTTGAGATAATTTTCCTACTGAAAGTAATTGCAATTATTAGGAAAGTAATTGAACTACTCAGAAAATTGAAAAATCAATTGCTAGTACAATTATTTTATGCTATGTTGCAAGGTGTATTAACTATTATACACCAGTTAGTCAAAAATGTTTAGACAATTCATGGTTAGAGATAACAAACTACTGGATATAGTAAAAGGGAAAAATACAAGAATAGCCGTGTTATTTGGCGACAGTTGGTAATTTTAATAATTAACTAAGAACTTTTGAAAACATCAAAAAGCGAACATGACGTGGTAGCGAATTAGAATCTCGGACATGACAATGCGTTAACTAGTATAAATTGTGGAAATTTATTTCAATTTATTTAAATTTCTTGTATGTAATTAATACCTGATTTTCTAAAATTAAAAAAGAAAAAACGTCTTTTTGCATCTTCAATCGCTAGTGTTGTAATCTTTAACACTTTTGGCATCTTATTTTTAACAATTTTTTAATTTTACTTATTTTCCGTTGATTTTTACCTTTGCTTTTCAAATTATCTTTCCGATGATTTTCCTTACTATTTTTTCGGTTTTGGCTGCTTAATGATTTTCCAGTTTTTGTTATTTTCGCCCGTCATTATTGACGCCTATCATACTTTAGAAATATGGATCTATGTTTACTTTTTATTACCAAAGTAATTTTGTATTTTTTTTTTCACCAATATTTTATTATAATTTTTCATTTTTCAAGTATTTATGATAAATCGGGTATTTAACACAAATCACAGGGAATTGCGGTAAAGTTCCCACCAAACCTCATACCTATGTTAGAAACCACAGCCGCACGATCTGGGGGTGTGCTGTGAATGAAGTTCTGATTTCAATGAAGATTTGTTTAAGTTTATTTTATTTCAATAGAGCGTACTGGGAATGAACGAAGTTCTGTATTTGGAAGATATTGTCGATATAACGCTCATCCATGGATCCAATTCATTTTATTTCGATTTTTATTTCATATTTTCGGGATTTCATGTTATCTTTATTTTTTCGTAATGTAATCCGGGTTTATTTTTCTATAATTAATTACCGGAATAATTACCTTGCGCTTTAGCTATCATCAACGCTATCACTATTTTCTTCTAATTCTCATAATAATAAAAAATAGTGACTATTAACTTATTAATTTTCGTTTTTCCGTAACTCTAGCTTATTACCCTATTTTTACATTTCTTTTTCCAACTGCGTTGTCAAATCCGGGATTTTTATCTCTCTCTCACGTCACGTTGGAGATCATGTATTTCAGAATATTCTCAGCTTTGCATTGTTTAGTAAATTTTAAAGTTTAATATTTGCTAGAACTAAGTTCTTTGGCAGGATTTTGACCAAAGCTTTATTTAATGTATTTGCACTTCCCTAAACTTACGAAACATACAGGAAAATATGATGAATATGAATCACTTCAGCAGTATTCAAGAACAGAACCGTTTTTTAGTCATTGTACGCTGATATCCCTGCGTAGCTTATGCCGACGAACTCGCGTCTGGGATTAATTGTAGCCTGTCCCCCGAACAAAAATGTTTCGGAATTAATGAAAGCACATAACTTAAACTAGATTTAATCTCCAATATATTTATATATTTACCTTCCCGAGAATTTAACTAATTTAAATTCATCATTAATTCTCGCCGGTCTTCTAGACGGATTCCGATTCGTAATAACTTCTCTCGATATTTATAAGCAGAAGATTTTATGTTGTCTGAACAACCTACGTTTAGAACAATAATATGCCCTAAAACATGAACAATCTCGTGGCCCCTAAAAACCAGTTGTCTCAAATAAGTCAACATCCGAGGTTCTCAGAAAAGGGCAAGTTTTCCTAAGTAGAACAACCTCCAATGTCCTGAATATTCTGGCTGAGATCTCTTTTATATTGCACCTGGCGCCACCCCTTGAAATTAAGTGATGTTCCGAAGCAAAGCACCCCCGTTTACTGTATGATTTTCGAGGTATATTTTTAATACGAAAGTTTGAATTTTCTTCGTTGTTATGAAGTTTTTATGTGGAGTTAGGGCAATATTAAACAGATTAATTAATATTTTCTCGTAAAACAAACGTGCATTTACAACATTCGTAGTTAATAATTATAATAATCAACGTCGCCAATTGTCATGGCTAGTAGTGTAATTACTTCCTTTGTAACCTCTAATAGTCAATTACCCCTTCCTCCAAAATGTTCGAAATATATTGAGCCAATTTTTTACCTATTATACTATCAGGTTTAAAAAAAGTAATTGGATTAAAGTTTAGCTCGTTTTGGTTTTCCCTTGGTTACTTTAATTAAATAACCGACAGCTCTAGTTACTTATTTTAACTGATTATTTTATGTATTTATTATTCCAATTTTAGCAATTTTGTAAAGAAGGTTCAATTTTTCTTTAATTTTATTATTTAATACTATGGTGCTAGCTTTTTGCACTAACGCCATTTAGCTAATGATAAATTGATTTATTTTAGAACCCAAGGAACCATACGATATTAAGACTAAATGGATAGATCAAAATACTCTTACTGTGTCTTGGAAACATCCCAATGAAACTAATGGGAATTTAATTTTCTTTACCACATGGATTTATTTGGAATATGATAATGGCGACATTGATGAGAAAAATGGTTCTTACCCTTTATCTTGCAGAGAAGATTACAAGCTGGATTATTTTCAAAAGATAGAAGTGTCGGTAAGGATGATTTATTTGCCGTATAATTTAAAACCAATATTTGAAAGAGAGTAATGATGCACAAAATGATAATAATTGTTAGCTATCTATCTGTGGTGATGATTTATTGATCACGATTCATTTCATCTGGTGTACTTCGTAAAAGGATATGATAGTGGTTAAACCTCAATTCCAGTCCAAAAATAAATCAGCATTGCAGCGAATGCCACGGACATGCCCTGTAGGAAGAAAGTTACCTTTTTTGACAAGAATGTACCCTCAAATGATATTTTTATCGATTTTAATGAAAGTTACTCATGAAAGACACCGCTTTAATAATACATAGCACAAAATTGTAATTATTTAAACCAAAACCAATAATCTTAAGGTTGAGAAGCCCAAAATCTATATGTTCTAAACCCATACTCTTTAATTTTATGAAACATACACATACGCAGATAAATCTATAGTTATGTAAATTTAGAGTGCACTCTAGCACAGCTAATATATTTAATTCTTCGTTCTTCTATATACAGATCCCTTCTGGAACTTCATGCTGTCATTCTCTTACTTCAGCTTGATCAATGAATTTATTATAGAGTATGCGTGACAACAGATATCCCTGCCTTGATCCTCTATTTATAGTTTATATGCTACATCCTTCCACTATTTTAAAACTCTTGAGAGCAGTTTTAAATTACTTTTATGAGGGTAGCAGTTTATATTTCGAGAAGTGATGTATCTATTGTAATGTTAGGCTTTGAAGACGGAACATGTACTCAGAACGTCTTGACACGTGAATGATAATTGTTTGTAACTTCAAAATTTTAATTCAATCAAAAACTGAGTGAACTCGTTAACGGTGTTCAATTTTCAACACTTTTTCAGGGTCTCTCTATTATTATCCGATATAGAGTCTTGCGATTTTCGTGAGCTTATGTTACTTTTTTCTTAAACGAATAATGGAACACACCAAATGTTCCTAGTCCTCTCAGTTTTTAAAATACGAGGCGAAATTGAAAACTTCCATTTACAAGTTCTCCTCGTATCTTGGTTAATATGTACGTTAATGAAAAAGCAAAAACGGATTATTGTTGAGTTTTTTTTAAGTAAAATGCTTATGCTACTCTTTTCTTAAACGAATAATGGAACACACCAAATGTTCCTAGTCCTCTCAGTTTTTAAAATACATGGCGAAATTGAAAACTTCCATTTACAAGTTCTCCTCGTATCTTGGTTAATATGTACGTTAATGAAAAAGCAAAAACGGATTATTGTTGAGTTTTTTTAAGTAAAATCCACTGGCACACATAGTTTGTTTCAAAAAGCGTTATATTTAGACTTACAGACCAAACTTATCCTTTTTAAATAGATCAATCTATAAATCTATATATTATTTGATAGCTCGATTTCAATTTCTTCAAGCTTCTCAAAAATGAATAACAGTTGATATTTGAGTTAACTAATAAATCAACGATATTGATTTCTTTGAAAATTTAGACTTAAATTAACAGTAAACTATGAATATTGAATACATATCTTATTAATACTTTTCGTATCCTGAATATCATTTAGAACTTTGGTTTCAAGGTTTCTGTGGTCCTTTCGATATATTTTCATTCAAAAAATACCATTTTTACTACTGTTGTAGATCTGGATTACTGGATATACAAAGGTTAACGCAAAAAATTTAAGTAGGCTGTGCTTACTGCGGAAAACAAAAGCTTTATCATTTCTATCACAATTTGACAACTGAAAATTTAGTTATATTTGAAATAGTATGGTAAAAAGAGTTTTTCATTCGCTGATTATTTTTTTATAGTTTTAATAATCGATGGCTGTCCTAAATTATGGAAATTATGAGAAATATGACGTTGTAGTGTTTTTTTGCAGGTACTCATATGTATAATCAAAGATTATTATAAATAACGCCCTATAATAACCTTTGGTATAATATATATGTATTGCTTGCGAAGTAGTTTCTTAAGAACGCCATAGATCCTTCCGTCAATTGTAGATGTAGGATCTTTAGCAATCAATGTATAGTTTCCTTTTCTTATTGCTTCGTCAATCTTTTGATTATTGTTCGAGAATCTTATCTATCAGATATACTAGTATCCGTTAGCTGTCAGGCCACTTTTAATGTGATCTATTCCTTTCATCAAGTTATCCTTGCAGTTGCAAAGAATCTATCTACAAGGTTTCCCTTAATTCTATGTTTGCTGTTGTTGGAGTGGTTAAATGAATAGTTTAGGTATTGTCCTGTGTGTGTATGAATTTTCTGTAAAATTCATTTTGTACTTCTTTCTTCAAAGTGAGTTTAATGGTTAGACTAATATTGCTGAGGTCAAAAAGAGAGTTTTGAAGTTATTCGTCGTTACCATTCCAGATAATGAAGGTGTCGTCTACGTATCTAAGCCATAATTTTGGTTTCCTATTTGCAGCTTCAATTGCTAAGATCTCGAATCATTTCATAAAAACATTTGTGACTACCGAAAGAGCGAAGATCTCATTGGTGGTTAATCATCCTGGATGCAGAATTTTTCTTTTTCCTGAAAATAAGAATTGGTATAGCAACAATCCAGCAAGTCCATGATGACATGTGGTTATAAAGATGTTCTATCTGCTAATACCAGGTCTTTTTAAAGTTTCTCTCTTATGATTTTTAACGCCTCTTTAACTGCATAACATATACGACTGCACTCATCTCGTTCATATGTGCATATACTTTTAGTATAAAGAGTTGTGTAGCTTTGAAATTTGTTCAAATACACTTAGTTACCGCTATATATATTTACTAGCCGAAAAGTCTTGATATTCAACAACAAAATTAAGACAATGTAAGTACAACAGATATCTACTACTTCGCAAGAACCATCGTCGTCTATAACCTTCAAGCAACTACTAGATCCCGGTATGGACCAGGTATAAGTAACAAATTTCGAGGCTACTAGAAATCTAAAATAAAGCTGACAAAAAGGATACCCACATCCAGTTTCTATGACAAGCACGGAATCAGAGAATAATACCCGACGTTTACAGTAGAAAATCACCAGTTCTAGGATAGCGAGCTAGCAGAATATTGGAAAATGCTAGTAAGACATTAGGATGTTCCCAAATAAATTATCGTCATTTTAAAAGGGCAACTAGAGAACATTGGTCAACGGTTCGAAGAAATTTAAAAATATACATTACAGAAATACTACGTCGTCATTCTAGGGAAAACTGACGCTCCCTCTGGTATGGTAAGAACAAAACAAGGAAGCATACATGAAAAGAAACTTTCCAAATACCAGAGCATGTAAGAACGACAACAACCATCTCAAGTTCAATGGACAATAATAAACATATTTGTCAAAAACTTAACCACAGCCTAAAATTCACTACTTGTCAGAGGTTTGAAATTCGCGGTTGCTCCGAAAAAGGTTTCCATTCTCGATATACTTAGTGCCGCAGAATCAGCAAGTATCAAAGATCCATTTGCAGATGAGTTCAGGTGGAAGGCCAGAAAGACTTCACAAAAATATAGAAAAATGAAACCAAACATTAGCAAAGACGAGAAAACTGTCCTAGCAAACCTACAGAAAGTTTCCAGTATTTAGTTTCTACTGGCGGATACAAGAAATGCCATAATAAATGCTGAAATATAGAACCAAAAAATTGACGAAGTTTTAAGGAAAGGAGAATATAGTTCTCTTGCTAAAGAACCTACATCTACAACTGAAGAAAGAATATATTGCGTTCTTAAGAAATATGACCGGTATATTCCTGACAAAACCCGGACTAAGTTAACGCCATACCAGGGCGAAAGTTCACATCTTTATGGACTCCCCAGGAAACATAAACAAGATATGTCTTTACGATCTATAATGAGTTCCCGAAACTTCCCGACTTCTGAGCTTGACAAGTTTCTTCTCCCAATCCTGAAACCATTACAAGGAAACACATAAGCCTAGGTTAAGAAATCGCAGCATTACAAAGAAATTGTATGCGGAATAGAATTGCAATCAGAAGACTTTTTATTATCTCTGACATGGAAAACCTGTACATCAACGTTTCAGTTAAGGAGTCACTCAAGATTTTAAGGAAGAAATTTGAAGTAGACCAGACCTTAGGAGAAGGATCATCTCTACCTCCATACGCTATCATGGACATGCTGGAATGTTGCTTGACTAATTCCTATTTTCAAGAAAAGGAAAAGTTCTTTATCTAGGATGGTGAACTAACAATGTGAACTTCGCTCGACCGGTATTCGCAAAGTTTTTCGTGAAATGGTTTGAGACCTTTGCAGTTGGATCCGCAAATAGGAAACCAAAGTTATGGCTTAGATGTGAAGACGAAACTTTAATTTTCTGGAATGGAAACGACGAAAAACTTCAAAACTGTCGTTCTCATCTCAACAATATTAGTCCAACCATTAAACTCACTATGGAGAAAGAAGTACAAAATAAATTACCTTTTTTGGATGTTTTGGGGTAAGAAGTAGCAGACAAATTCGAACCTCAGTTTACAGAAAATTCACACACACAGGACAATACCTAATCTATTCATCCAACTACACAAACAACACCAAACATGGAATTGTAACACACCTTGTAAACAGAGCATTGACTCTTTGCAACTGCAACGCTAACTTGAAAGAAATAGGTCCCATTAAAAGTGACTTGACAGCTGACGGATACCCAGATGGATAAGATTCTGAAACTACGCAGAAATAAATCAAGATCGACAGCGGACGAGAAACGAAGACCAGTGTGGAACATCCCTTATGTTAGAGGTATTTCCGAGAAGGTTAGAAAAACAGGAAAACGATATAACATCAACATTGTTTTCAATCCAAATAACTCTCTGAGAAATAAGCTCACCAGAGTCAAGCCAACAACTCAAAGGAAAAACTGCGTGTATCAGATACTATATGAATATAACAACTTTTACGTTGGCGAAATAAAGGGATCTCTTGAAGTAAGAAGATACTCTTCGGGAAAGGATTGTTCAGGCAACCCGAGAAATCACACCAGCAGAATACCGTGCAGCTCCAGAATCTGTCGTTCGTAGGTGCATGAAAAAAGATGGTGGTCGTTTGAGCCAAAAATAAATCTCGTAAACCGAGTCGTATTTCCCATTTTTTTAATGCTGAATGATGATCCTCATGTCGAAATAAGTTTTTTCCTGTTACAAAAACCGGGGACACCCAACTTGTTATTTCTTTTAAAAAGTGCACAATTTAGTAAATTTTGAGGATTTTTGCTCGGATTTTTAATTATTTTAAGGAGTCCTGGGACCTGCAAGGAAACGGTTTTACTCATAAAAAAAGCGAGATATGAAAAAAAAAATTGAAGAGACAAAAAAATCATATTTTCATTTGCTTAATCTAAAAATGTATTGAACATACAAAAACCAGTAGCCTACAATGATTTTTCCTCTAAATGTCAACTAAATTACACTCTGGAAAGCCACGGTATTTAGTAATTTTTCTAATTACATTGAAAAAACTCCTTATTGCAGCAAATAGGTATGCTAAGTAATATTATAATCAGCCAAAAGGTTTTGGAATAATTAGTAAAATACCAAGTTTTTCTGGAAATTTGGACACCTTGTATCTCGAAAACGAAGCAAGTTAGGACACATGCTTATAAGAAAGAAAAATCGATCTTGAACGTCTGGCAATTTAACCCTGAGTCATCTTGTACATATATATATATATATATATATATATATATATATATATATATATATATATATATATATATATACATATACATATATATATATATATATATATATATATATATATATATATACATATATATATATATATATATATATATATATATATATATATATATATATATATATATATATATATATATATATATATATATATAAAGGGAGGAAATAGTCGCGACTGACTAGTCAAGAAACAATATTCCACACTAGGTTTATTGGGGACGCAGTCTATTTAAATTTGTAGGCTTTGGTAAGGAGAAAATCCCTTTTTTGATTCTGTCAAGCTTTCGAGAATTTATTTATCTCTTCTTCAAGACACTTATAATTATTAGGTGACTCAGAAATGTGGTTTGAATATTAAACAAGTACAGCCAAAAGGTTTTGGAATAATTAGTAAAATACCAAGTTTTTCTGGAAATTTGGACACCTTGTATCTCGAAAACGAAGCAAGTTAGGACACATGCTTATAAGAAAGAAAAATCGATCTTGAACGTCTGGCAATTTAACCCTGAGTCATCTTGTACATATATATATATATATATATATATATATATATATATATATATATATATATATATATACATATACATATATATATATATATATATAGATATATATATATATATACATATATATATATATATATATATATATATATATATATATATATATATATATATATATATATATATAAAGGGAGGAAATAGTCGCGACTGACTAGTCAAGAAACAATATTCCAAACTAGGTTTATTGGGGACGCAGTCTATTTAAATTTGTAGGCTTTGGTAAGGAGAAAATCCCTTTTTTGATTCTGTCAAGCTTTCGAGAATTTATTTATCTCTTCTTCAAGACACTTATAATTATTAGGTGACTCAGAAATGTGGTTTGAATATTAAACAAGTACACGTTTGAAAAACACGGGAAAAACCCAACATTAGCACTTTTGCACTATATTTAAAGGAATATTTCTGAGGGAATTACAAAAATTCTAGAAAGTTCGAAAACTGTCAAACGTTCTGCTTGATTATTCCACCATTTTATAGTGACACCTGTCATGTGTCAACCAGGAAATGTAGTGAGTGGTGTAAGTAGTGGGGGAAATAGGGATACCGTAAACAGTGGTGTAGTCAAGCCAAAGATTTAGCAAAAATACTTACACCACCCACCATACTTCCTGGTTGATACATGACAGGTGTCACTCTAAAATGGTGGAATAGTCAAGCAGGACATTTGGCTATTTTCGAACATTCTAGAATTTTTGCAATTCCGTCAAAAATATTCCTTTAAATAGAGTTCAAAAGTGCTAATATAGAATTTTTCCTCCGTTTTTGAAACGTGTACTTGTTTAATATTCAAACCACATTGGTGAGTCACCTAATAATTAAAGTTTGCTATTTTTGCTAAATCTTTTGCTTGACTACACCACTGTTTACAGTATACGTATTTCTCCTACTACTTACACCACCCACTACACTTCCTAGTTCACACTCGACAGGTGTCACTATAAAATGGTGGAATAGTCAAGCAGGACGTGTGGCTGTTTTCGAATATAGTTCAAAAGTGCTAATGTTGGGTTTTTCCCTTTTTTCAAACGTGTACTTCTTTAATATTCAAACCACACTAGTGAGCCACTTAATAATTATAAGTTAGGTTAATACTCTAACTATTTAATTATTAATTGTTGAGATGTCCTGAAGAAGAGGTAAATAAATTCTCGAAAGCTTGACAGAATCAAAAACGGGTTTTTCTCCTTACCAAGGCCTACAAATTCAAATAGACTGCATCCTCTCTGCAAACTAGTTTGGAATATATATATATATATATATATATATATATATATATATATATATATATAGTAAAATGCGAACAGTAAATGCAAACTTCGTTCTATCATATCCTTTCCGTGTTAGAGGTTGCACAGTTTGAATAGATTGCTACAGAACACAATCTATCCAATTCCACCACCATCGAGATGATGGCCTACCTGTACCACCATACCGAGAAGAAAATCTAAACTTACCCTCCCCGCTACAGTAACACGGCAGAAGCACATGTTTCGTCTCTACTAGACTCATCAGGTTACCGACATGCACCTGGCTGTGTAGAGGATAGATTGAAAGGAAGCATGCAAGTACTGAACGCCGTTTCGCCGACCTCCCGCCGGATAGCGTATATATGTTTATGCGGCCTTCACGGATTCTTCCGTGTGAGTTGCAATAGCACTGGATACATCCAAATTATGCCGTTGTAGTGCTGAAATCACATTCAGCAAACGTACAACTATATGCAACTCCGTGTATAAGTGAAGTAAAATGCGAACAGTAAATGCAAACTTCGTTCCATCATATCCTTTCCTTGTTAGCGATTGCACAGTTTGAATAGATTGCTACGGAAGACAATCTATCCAATTCCACCACCATCGAGATGATGGCTACCTGTACTACCACACCGAGAAAAAAGTTGAAACTAACCCTCCCCGCTACAGTGATACGACAGAGGCACATGTTTCGTCTCTACTAGACTCATCAGGGTACCGACATACACCTGGCTGTGTAAAGGACAGATCGGAAGGAAGCATGTAAGTACTGAACGCCGTTTCGCCGACCTCCCGCCGGATGGCGTATATATGTGGTTCTCTCTCCATACTAGTTTCGACCACCTAATGGTCTCATCTGTGGAGCTATAACGAACTGAGAGCAAATGCACCGAAAACAACTTAAAATCCCCATATCGTAAAATATCGGCAGGATTTTACCCCTGAGAACTTGATACCGGATCGCCCCCCCCCCCCTTTTGATACGTGCCTGAGGCATTGTATCACTCGAATTCATCCTGCTTTTTAAAAAAATTTAACGAGAGAATTCAACATAAGAACTATGAAACGTCTCGAAACTGGAGGAGGACACGCTGCAATGTATAGTTATTATAGTTAATGTAAATAGTTTTATTTAATAATTTTGTTCACTGTCCATTTATAGTTATCAATTTTGCTCAAAATTAATTTGATAAATAAATTTATTATAGATCTATTGTCTATGGAATGATATGGTATGTACTTCAGATGAAAAATATGCATTTTTTTATTTATGTCCAAAATTATATTGAGCTTTATTTTAGTGGCAAATAAATTACGTAATTTTTTTTTTAATTTTCAGTTATTTATGCCGACTACGTTTACGACCTGAATAAAAAAATGGAGTTTTGGAAATAAATATACCATTTGAATAAAGGTTTTAGTTAAAGTGTATTACAAAATTATAGTTAGATTAAATTTTTTTGATTCCTCAAACAATAAAATACGGTGTACAGCAAAAATATTTTATATTTCTCCGTTTTTATTTTCAAAGGCCACACTATTTCTAAAATTGAATAATTTTACATAATATTAACACTTTTATCTAACAAAGTCAGCAAAAAATATAATTTACGTTTTTATGATTGCGATCTACTTTTTATACAGGGTTGTTCATTTTTTTTATGATTGTAAAGATCGTGCTCCAATTCGCTAACAAATAAGTCCCAAAATGTACGGCGTGCTTATCAAATTACCAATTTTACTAGTTTTCTTTTACTTTCGTCCCGTCGCTAAATACCAATATGACATAAATTCTTTAAGTTTTAAGTGCTGTCTACTAATCTTAAAAATAACTAATACATTGAATTATATTATGACGGTATATTGATGTGCATATTTGTATGTTTGAAAAATATCGATACTTTTAAAAATATTTACACTCCTACACTGAACTGATTTTGGAGTAGAATTGGGTTTATACCTTTCAAAAATTATCGAAAAATTTGGTCGGTGCATCGATATTCTCTGTTTTATCCATTTACCTCTAAAATTGTCTTGAAATAAAAGTAAGACCAAATATTAACAATACTTGTTTAATTTTAGCCCATTAGCCATTTACAGTCACTACAGATATCTGTAGTTGCTCACAATACTAAATATAAATCATCAATTAAAAAGATATCAATTATTTATCCACCAGTGCCTAAAAATTATATAAAACGTGTTCAACTAACGGATTTAGAAATGAAGATACCAAAACCTGATATTAATGTTTTTTTTGAAAGCTTATATGTCTTTGTAAGGCAGATGGATGAGGTAAGATGTGAATAATCATGACTATATTATTTTATGAGTTTAGACAGACAGACAGACTCATTAGCATTAGTTGGAAAATATTACAAATTTTATAACGTCATGTTTTTTCAAACTTTGGTAGCACCACAAGAAAATCTAAAACCATTTTATGGATTTTATACAAAATTTTATGGATAACCCAAATATGTGAAAAAATATTCAGTGTCCAATTTAAAAAAACATTGTATTTTTATCTTGCTTTTCCATATCACCATATATAACCAAAAATAATTTTGAAATATAGACATTTTAATCTATAAATTTTCTATAAAATATTTTTTTCCTTCTTTTATAATAGAGCCATTAAACTTTGCCACACTGTTGAGCCATTCTGTATATGTTGTTTTTGGCTTTTCGTTTCTTCTTTTTTCAAGAAAGTTCAATTTTGGGTCGTTTGAAAGCAACCAAAACTATATGATCGGTAAACCAAAGGTTATTTAGTTAGGCACCTTTTATACAAATTCCTTTTTCTTCCCATTTGACACTTTCAATATGTCGCCCATAACCAAAGCATACAACGGAGGAGCGATCATGTTACTCAATTTATACCAAAATTAGTGTTTAAAAGGATTTGGGGTCGTAAATTACAAATCTATAAATATATTTTGGAGATCAAGCCTATTGGTTTAAGTCCAATCAAATTACAGTAACGAAAGTTTTTTGATAGATATCATATTTGATAAGTAATAAATCGATGAACAAAATTAAACTAAATTGTTCCAATTATCTTTGATGATGAAACAAATATGTAAAAATATGCAGTTGTTCATGTTATTCCAAAAATTTTATCGATTGTATGCATATATACACTTCTATACATAACCGCCCTTGTCTAAATATTTTGCATTATAGAATGAAACTGATAGCTCGCCAAAGGCTAAAAAGGAATTGATAAATATATACGATCTACTTGAAGCTGGCAAAGGAACAAAAATTAATGAAACTATTAAAATTAATCAATTAATTAAAATCTGTAGAAGAGAAGACACATATTTAAGTCAAGATGTCATCCGGATTGATGGACCAAAAGGCTTATTTAAAATTGGAACTATTTATGAAATTACAATTTTTATAGTGAATGAATTGAATGGACATAGGAGAGTGGGTAAAAATACACTAACAGGTAAGTTGAATAAAAATTAAGTATCACTACAAATTTTCTCAGCACATTTTGGCATCAGTCTTCGGCAGAGACATTGTCGCCATTACTCGAAATATTTTCTCATATCCAAAAATTAAACAGCTCCTTTCTTTTGATAGTCGAATAAATGGGAAAACTTGTACGCCAGAAAATTCAAGGAAGGAAAAGGTATTTACATTATTAGACTATATTATATTTATCACCGGAAAGCACTTCCGGTCTTATTTAAATCATCCTCATTCAAGTCTGAAAACCTAGAAACTGAGAATATGGTCAGTAAATATGTGTTAGGTACTCACCAACTACACTTACTCAAGCGAAAGGGCTTATTTCAATCTTGCTATTTATAAAACAGCCTCCAATTCTTATTT